>OU974076.1:8624442-9166886 GCA_918843875.1 Diadumene lineata | reverse complement strand
ACAAAAACAGCTGTGATTATGCAAATCCGCGAAAAAAGTAGCAAAAAAACGCAAAAAATGCATTTTTTGAAAAAAAAATTTGCATAAATTTGCATTAAAGTGGAACTTTTGATTTCTTCATTAGTAGATCACTCTTGTGGAACTAATTTTGACAAAAACAGCTGTGATTATGCAAATCCGCGAAAAAAGTAGCAAAAAACGCAAAAAATGCATTTTTTGAAAAAAAAATTTGCATAAATTTGCATTAAAGTGGAACTTTTGATTTCTTCATTAGTAGATCACTCTTGTGGAACTAATTTTGACAAAAACAGCTGTGATTATGCAAATCCGCGAAAAGAGTAGCAAAAAAACGCAAAAAATGCATTTTTTTAAAAAAAAGTTTGCATAAATTTGCATTAAAGTGGAACTTTTGATTTCTTCATTAGTAGATCACTCTTGTGGAACTAATTTTGACAAAAACAGCTGTGATTATGCAAATCCGCGAAAAAAGTAGCAAAAAAACGCAAAAAATGCTTTTTTTTTTTAAAAAGTTTGCATAAATTTGCATTAAAGTGGAACTTTTGATTTCTTCATTAGTAGATCACTCTTGTGGAACTAATTTTGACAAAAACAGCTGTGATTATGCAAATCCGCGAAAAGAGTAGCAAAAAAACGCAAAAAATGCATTTTTTGAAAAAAAAGTTTGCATAAATTTGCATTAAAGTGGAACTTTTGATTTCTTCATTAGTAGATCACTCTTGTGGAACTAATTTTGACAAAAACAGCTGTGATTATGCAAATCCGCGAAAAAAGTAGCAAAAAAACGCAAAAAATGCATTTTTTTTAAAAAAAGTTTGCATAAATTTGCATTAAAGTGGAACTTTTGATTTCTTCATTAGTAGATCACTCTTGTGGAACTAATTTTGACAAAAACAGCTGTGATTATGCAAATCCGCGAAAAAAGTAGCAAAAAAACGCAAAAAATGCATTTTTTGAAAAAAAAGTTTGCATAAATTTGCATTAAAGTGGAACTTTTGATTTCTTCATTAGTAGATCACTCTTGTGGAACTAATTTTGACAAAAACAGCTGTGATTATGCAAATCCGCGAAAAAAGTAGCAAAAAAACGCAAAAAATGCATTTTTTGAAAAAAAAGTTTGCATAAATTTGCATTAAAGTGGAACTTTTGATTTCTTCATTAGTAGATCACTCTTGTGGAACTAATTTTTAAAAAAACAGCTGTGATTATGCAAATCCGCGAAAAAAGTTGCAAAAAAACGCAAAAAATGCATTTTTTTTAAAAAAAGTTTGCATAAATTTGCATTAAAGTGGAACTTTTGATTTCTTCATTAATAGATCACTCTTGTGGAACTAATTTTGACAAAAACAGCTGTGATTATGCAAATCCGCGAAAAAAGTAGCAAAAAAACGCAAAAAATGCATTTTTTTAAAAAAAAGTTTGCATAAATTTGCTTTAAAGTGGAACTTTTGATTTCTTCATTAGTAGATCACTCTTGTGGAACTAATTTTTACAAAAACAGCTGTGATTATGCAAATGCATTTTTTGAAAAAAAAATTTGCATAAATTTCCATTAAAGTGGAACTTTTGATTTCTTCATTAGTAGATCACTCTTGTGGAACTAATTTTGACAAAAACAGCTGTGATTATGCAAATCCGCGAAAAAAGTAGCAAAACAACGCAAAAAATGCATTTTTTTTTAAAAAAGTTTGCATAAATTTGCATTAAAGTGGAACTTTTGATTTCTTCATTAGTAGATCACTCTTGTGGAACTAATTTTGACAAAAACAGCTGTGATTATGCAAATCCGCGAAAAAAGTAGCAAAAAAACGCAAAAAATGAATTTTTTTTAAAAAAAGTTTGCATAAATTTGCATTAAAGTGGAACTTTTGATTTCTTCATTAGTAGATCACTCTTGTGGAACTAATTTTGACAAAAACAGCTGTGATTATGCAAATCTTTTTTGAAAAAAAAATTTGCATAAATTTCCATTAAAGTGGAACTTTTGATTTCTTCATTAGTAGATCACTCTTGTGGAACTAATTTGACAAAAACAGCTGTGATTATGCAAATCCGCGAAAAAAGTAGCAAAACAACGCAAAAAATGCATTTTTTTTTAAAAAGTTTGCATAAATTTGCATTAAAGTGGAACTTTTGATTTCTTCATTAGTAGATCACTCTTGTGGAACTAATTTTTACAAAAACAGCTGTGATTATGCAAATCCGCGAAAAAAGTAGCAAAAAAACGCAAAAAATGAATTTTTTTTAAAAAAAGTTTGCATAAATTTGCATTAAAGTGGAACTTTTGATTTCTTCATTAGTAGATCACTCTTGTGGAACTAATTTTGACAAAAACAGCTGTGATTATGCAAATCCGCGAAAAGAGTAGCAAAAAAACGCAAAAAATGCATTTTTTGAAAAAAAAGTTTGCACAAATTTGCATTAAAGTGGAACTTTTGATTTCTTCATTAGTAGATCACTCTTGTGGAACTAATTTTGACAAAAAACAGCTGTGATTATGCAAATCCGCGAAAAAAGTAGCAAAAAAACGCAAAAAATGCATTTTTTGAAAAAAAAGTTTGCATAAATTTGCATTAAAGTGGAACTTTTGATTTCTTCATTAGTAGATCACTCTTGTGGAACTAATTTTGACAAAAACAGCTGTGATTATGCAAATCCGCGAAAAAGTAGCAAAAAAAACGCAAAAAATGCATTTTTTGAAAAAAAAAGTTTGCATAAATTTGCATTAAAGTGGAACTTTTGATTTCTTCATTAGTAGATCACTTTTGTGGAGCTGATTTTGACAAAAACAGCTGTGATTATGCAAATCCGCGAAAAAAGTAGCAAAAAAACGCAAAAAAGGCATTTTTTGAAAAAAAAAGTTTGCATAAAATTTGCATTAAAGTGGAACTTTTGATTTCTTCATTAGTAGATCACTCTTGTGGAACTAATTTTTGATAAAAGCAGCTGTGATTATGCAAATCCGCGAAAAAAGTAGCAAAAAAACGCAAAAAAAATGCATTTTTTTAAAAAAAAGTTTGCATAAATTTGCTTTAAAGTGGAACTTTTGATTTCTTCATTAGTAGATCACTCTTGTGGAACTAATTTTTACAAAACAGCTGTGATTATGCAAATCGCGAAAAAAGTAGCAAAAAAAACGCAAAAATGCATTTTTTGAAAAAAAAATTTGCATAAATTTGCATTAAAGTGGAACTTTTGATTTCTTCATTAGTAGATCACTCTTGTGGAACTAATTTTGACAAAAACAGCTGTGATTATGCAAATCCGCGAAAAAAGTAGCAAAAAACGCAAAAAATGCATTTTTTGGAAAAAAAATTTGCATAAATTTTGCATTAAAGTGGAACTTTTGATTTCTTCATTAGTAGATCACTCTTGTGGAACTAATTTTGACAAAAACAGCTGTGATTATGCAAATCCGCGAAAAAAGTAGCAAAAAAAAACGCAAAAAAATGCATTTTTTGAAAAAAAAAGTTTGCATAAATTTGCATTAAAGTGGAACTTTTGATTTCTTCATTAGTAGATCACTCTTGTGGAGCTGATTTTGACAAAAACAGCTGTGATTATGCAAATCCGCGAAAAAAGTAGCAAAAAAACGCAAAAAAGGCATTTTTTGACAAAAAAATTTGCATAAATTTGCATTAAAGTGGAACTTTTGATTTCTTCATTAGTAGATCACTCTTGTGGAACTAATTTTTCAAAAACAGCTGTGATTATGCAAATCGGCGAAAAAAGTAGCAAAAAAACGCAAAAAAGGCATTTTTTGAAAAAAATTTGCATAAATTTGCATTAAAGTGGAACTTTTGATTTCTTCATTAGTAGATCACTCTTGTGGAACTAATTTTTACAAAAACAGGTGAGATTATGCAAATTCGCGAAAAAAGTAGCAAAAAAACGCAAAATATGCATTTTTTGAAAAAAAAATTTGCATAAATTTGCATTAAAGTGGAACTTTTGATTTCTTCATTAGTAGATCACTCTTGTGGAACTAATTTTTACAAAAACAGCTGTGATTATGCAAATCCCGCGAAAAAGTAGCAAAAAAACGCAAAAAATGCATTTTTTGAAAAAAAAATTTGCATAAATTTCCATTAAAGTGGAACTTTTGATTTTTTCATTAGTAGATCACTCTTGTGGAGCTAATTTTTACAAAAAAAGCTGTGATTATGCAAATCCGCGAAAAAAGTAGCAAAAAAAAACGCAAAAAATGCATTTTTTGAAAAAAAAATTTGCATAAATTTGCATTAAAATGGAACTTTTGATTTCTTCATTAGTAGATCACTCTTGTTGATTTAATTTTTACAAAAACAGCTGTGATTATGCAAATCCGCGAAAAAAGTAGCAAAAACACGCAAAAAATGCATTTTTGAAAAAAAAATTTGCATAAATTTGCATTAAAATGGAACTTTTGATTTCTTCATTAGTAGATCACTCTTGTGGAACTAATTTTGACAAAAACAGCTGTGATTATGCAAATCCCGCGAAAAAAGTAGCAAAAACACGCAAAAAATGAATTTTTTTAAAAAAAAAGTTTGCATAAATTTGCATTAAAGTGGAACTTTTGATTTCTTCATTAGTAGATCACTCTTGTGGAACTAATTTTGACAAAAACAGCTGTGATTATGCAAATCCGCGAAAAAAGTAGCAAAAAAACGCAAAAAATGCATTTTTTGAAAAAAAAGTTTGCATAAATTTGCATTAAAGTGGAACTTTTGATTTCTTCATTAGTAGATCACTCTTGTAGAACTAATTTTGACAAAAACAGCTGTGATTATGCAAATCCGCGAAAAAAGTAGCAAAAAAACGCAAAAAATGCATTTTTTGAAAAAAAAGTTTGCATAAATTTGCATTAAAGTGGAACTTTTGATTTCTTCATTAGTAGATCACTCTTGTGGAGCTGATTTTGACAAAAACAGCTGTGATTATGCAAATCCGCGAAAAAAGTAGCAAAAAAAACGCAAAAAAGGCATTTTTTGACAAAAAAATTTGCATAAATTTGCATTAAAGTGGAACTTTTGATTTCTTCATTAGTAGATCACTCTTGTGGAACTAATTTTGACAAAAACAGCTGTGATTATGCAAATCGGCGAAAAAAGTAGCAAAAAAACGCAAAAAAGGCATTTTTTGAAAAAAATTTGCATAAATTTGCATTAAAGTGGAACTTTTGATTTCTTCATTAGTAGATCACTCTTGTGGAACTAATTTTTACAAAAACAGCTGAGATTATGCAAATTCGCGAAAAAAGTAGCAAAAAAACGCAAAATATGCATTTTTTGAAAAAAAAATTTGCATAAATTTGCATTAAAGTGGAAATTTTGATTTTTTCATTAGTAGATCACTCTTGTGGAACTAATTTTTACAAAAACAGCTGTGATTATGCAAATCCGCGAAAAAAGTAGCAAAAAACGCAAAAAATGCATTTTTTGAAAAAAAAATTTGCATAAATTTGCATTAAAGTGGAACTTTTGATTTCTTCATTAGTAGATCACTCTTGTGGAACTAATTTTGACAAAAACAGCTGTGATTATGCAAATCCGAGAAAAAAGTTGCAAAAACACGCAAAAAATGCATTTTTTGAAAAAAAAGTTTGCATAAATTTGCATTAAAGTGGAACTTTTGATTTCTTCATTAGTAGATCACTCTTGTGGAGCTAATTTTGACAAAAACAGCTGTGATTATGCGAATCCGCGAAAAAAGTAGCAAAAAAAACGCAAAAAAGGCATTTTTTGAAAAAAAAAATTTGCATAAATTTGCATTAAAGTGGAACTTTTGATTTCTTCATTAGTAGATCACTCTTGTGGAGCTAATTTTGACAAAAACAGCTGTGATTATGCGAATCCGCGAAAAAAGTAGCAAAAAAACGCAAAAAAGGCATTTTTTGAAAAAAATTTGCATAAATTTGCATTAAAGTGGAACTTTTGATTTCTTCATTAGTAGATCACTCTTGTGGAACTAATTTTTACAAAAACAGGTGAGATTATGCAAATTCGCGAAAAAAGTAGCAAAAAAACGCAAAATATGCATTTTTTGAAAAAAAAATTTGCATAAATTTGCATTAAAGTGGAACTTTTGATTTTTTCATTAGTAGATCACTCTTGTGGAACTAATTTTTACAAAAACAGCTGTGATTATGCAAATCCGCGAAAAAAGTAGCAAAAAACGCAAAAAATGCATTTTTTGAAAAAAAAATTTGCATAAATTTCCATTAAAGTGGAACTTTTGATTTTTTCATTAGTAGATCACTCTTGTGGAGCTAATTTTTACAAAAACAGCTGTGATTATGCAAATCCGCGAAAAAAGTAGCAAAAAAAAACGCAAAAAATGCATTTTTTGAAAAAAAAATTTGCATAAATTTGCATTAAAATGGAACTTTTGATTTCTTCATTAGTAGATCACTCTTGTTGATTTAATTTTTACAAAAACAGCTGTGATTATGCAAATCCGCGAAAAAAGTAGCAAAAACACGCAAAAAATGCATTTTTTGAAAAAAAAATTTGCATAAATTTGCATTAAAATGGAACTTTTGATTTCTTCATTAGTAGATCACTCTTGTGGAACTAATTTTGACAAAAACAGCTGTGATTATGCAAATCCGCGAAAAAAGTAGCAAAAACACGCAAAAAATGAATTTTTTTAAAAAAAAGTTTGCATAAATTTGCATTAAAGTGGAACTTTTGATTTCTTCATTAGTAGATCACTCTTGTGGAACTAATTTTGACAAAAACAGCTGTGATTATGCAAATCCGCGAAAAAAGTAGCAAAAAAACGCAAAAAATGCATTTTTTGAAAAAAAAAGTTTGCATAAATTTGCATTAAAGTGGAACTTTTGATTTCTTTATTAGTAGATCACTCTTGTGGAACTAATTTTGACAAAAACAGCTGTGATTATGCAAATCCGCGAAAAAAGTAGCAAAAAAACGCAAAAAATGCATTTTTTGAAAAAAAAGTTTGCATAAATTTGCATTAAAGTGGAACTTTTGATTTCTTCATTAGTAGATCACTCTTGTGGAGCTGATTTTGACAAAAACAGCTGTGATTATGCAAATCCGCGAAAAAAGTAGCAAAAAAACGCAAAAAAGGCATTTTTTGACAAAAAAATTTGCATAAATTTGCATTAAAGTGGAACTTTTGATTTCTTCATTAGTAGATCACTCTTGTGGAACTAATTTTGACAAAAACAGCTGTGATTATGCAAATCGGCGAAAAAAGTAGCAAAAAAACGCAAAAAAGGCATTTTTTGAAAAAAATTTGCATAAATTTGCATTAAAGTGGAACTTTTGATTTCTTCATTAGTAGATCACTCTTGTGGAACTAATTTTTACAAAAACAGCTGAGATTATGCAAATTCGCGAAAAAAGTAGCAAAAAAACGCAAAATATGCATTTTTTGAAAAAAAAATTTGCATAAATTTGCATTAAAGTGGAAATTTTGATTTTTTCATTAGTAGATCACTCTTGTGGAACTAATTTTTACAAAAACAGCTGTGATTATGCAAATCCGCGAAAAAAGTAGCAAAAAACGCAAAAAATGCATTTTCTGAAAAAAAAATTTGCATAAATTTCCATTAAAGTGGAACTTTTGATTTTTTCATTAGTAGATCACTCTTGTGGAGCTAATTTTTACAAAAACAGCTGTGATTATGCAAATCCGCGAAAAAAGTAGCAAAAAAAACGCAAAAAATGCATTTTTTGAAAAAAAAATTTGCATAAATTTGCATTAAAATGGAACTTTTGATTTCTTCATTAGTAGATCACTCTTGTTGATTTAATTTTTACAAAAACAGCTGTGATTATGCAAATCCGCGAGAAAAGTAGCAAAAACACGCAAAAAATGCATTTTTTGAAAAAAAAATTTGCATAAATTTGCATTAAAATGGAACTTTTGATTTCTTCATTAGTAGATCACTCTTGTGGAACTAATTTTGACAAAAACAGCTGTGATTATGCAAATCCGCGAAAAAAGTAGCAAAAAAACGCAAAAAATGAATTTTTTTAAAAAAAAGTTTGCATAAATTTGCATTAAAGTGGAACTTTTGATTTCTTCATTAGTAGATCACTCTTGTGGAACTAATTTTGACAAAAACAGCTGTGATTATGCAAATCCGCGAAAAAAGTAGCAAAAAAACGCAAAAAATGCATTTTTTTAAAAAAAAAATTGCATAAATTTGCATTAAAGTGGAACTTTTGATTTCTTCATTAGTAGATCACTCTTGTGGAACTAATTTTGACAAAAACAGCTGTGATTATGCAAATCCGCGAAAAAAGTAGCAAAAAAACGCAAAAAATGCATTTTTTGAAAAAAAAGTTTGCATAAATTTGCATTAAAGTGGAACTTTTGATTTCTTCATTAGTAGATCACTCTTGTGGAACTAATTTTGACAAAAACAGCTGTGATTATGCAAATCCGCGAAAAAAGTAGCAAAAAAACGCAAAAAATGCATTTTTTTAAAAAAAAGTTTGCATAAATTTGCATTAAAGTGGAACTTTTGATTTCTTCATTAGTAGATCACTCTTGTGGAGCTAATTTTGACAAAAACAGCTGTGATTATGCGAATCCGCGAAAAAAGTAGCAAAAAAACGCAAAAAAGGCATTTTTTGAAAAAAAAATTTGCATAAATTTGCATTAAAGTGGAACTTTTGATTTCTTCATTAGTAGATCACTCTTGTGGAACTAATTTTGACAAAAACAGCTGTGATTATGCAAATCCGAGAAAAAAGTTGCAAAAACACGCAAAAAATGCATTTTTTGAAAAAAAAGTTTGCATAAATTTGCATTAAAGTGGAACTTTTGATTTCTTCATTAGTAGATCACTCTTGTGGAGCTAATTTTGACAAAAACAGCTGTGATTATGCGAATCCGCGAAAAAAGTAGCAAAAAAACGCAAAAAAGGCATTTTTTGAAAAAAAAAATTTGCATAAATTTGCATTAAAGTGGAACTTTTGATTTCTTCATTAGTAGATCACTCTTGTGGAACTAATTTTGACAAAAACAGCTGTGATTATGCAAATCCGCAAAAAAAGTAGCAAAAAAAACGCAAAAAATGCATTTTTTCAAAAAAGAATTTGCATAAATTTGCATTAAAGTGGATTTTTTGATTTCTTCATTAGTAGATCACTCTTGTGGAACTAATTTTGACAAAAACAGCTGTGATTATGCAAATCCGCGAAAAAAGTAGCAAAAAAAACGCAAAAAATGCATTTTTTGAAAAAAAAAATTTGCATAAATTTGCATTAAAGTGGAACTTTTGATTTCTTCATTAGTAGATCACTCTTGTGGAACTAATTTTTACAAAAACAGCTGTGATTATGCAAATCCGCGAAAAAAGTAGCAAAAAAACGCAAAAAATGCATTTTTTGAAAAAAAAATTTGCATAAATTTGCATTAAAGTGGAACTTTTGATTTCTTCATTAGTAGATCACTCTTGTGGAACTAATTTTTACAAAAACAGCTGTAATTATGCAAATCCGCGAAAAAAGTAGCAAAAAAACGCAAAAAATGCATTTTTTGAAAAAAAAATTTGCATAAATTTGCATTAAAGTGGAAATTTTGATTTCTTCATTAGTAGATCACTCTTGTGGAACTAATTTTTACAAAAACAGCTGTGATTATGCAAATCCGCGAAAAAAAGTAGCAAAAAAACGTAAAAAATGCATTTTTTGAAAAAAAAAATTTGCATAAATTTGCTTTAAAGTGGAACTTTTGAATTCTTCATTAGCAGATCACTCTTGTGGAACTAATTTTGACAAAAACAGCTGTGATTATGCAAATCCGCGAAAAAAGCAGCAAAAAAACACAAAAAATGCATTTTTTGAAAAAAATTTGCATAAATTTGCATTAAAGTCGAACTTTTGATTTCTTCATTAGTAGATCACTCTTGTGGAACTAATTTTTAGGAAAACATATGTGATTATGCAAATCTGCGAAAAAAGTAGCAAAAGAACGCAAAAAATGCATTTTTTGAAAAAAAAATTTGCATAAATTTGCATTAAAGTGGAACTTTTGATTTCTTCAAAATGATTTGCACTGGTATTACCACTTCCTGCGCTGGTGTGACAGCTCTCTGCTCTGCTGTTACGCCTGCATGAACTGCACAGCTCTCGACCAATCCGAATAATCGACGATTTTTTGCAAGTTTATGATTAGTCGTGTATTAAAAAATCATGACAGAACAAAATACTGATTTGTTGTTCTGTTTTGATTTTCGAGCAATCGATCCGCAATCTAGTTGCTGCTGGTTGCATAGTTGTCAGTAGCGAAGCATATTCACTACAGGCTTTGTTTGAAGAAAAACATCTCCGGGCAAAGTCGACGCAAATCGTAAGTGTTTGTACGATTGCCAGATAGATGGCTAAAATATAAGAAAATATTAGACCATGCCTCCAGACATATATAAAGCTGAAGCGTCGCATGGCGGCTATACAGCCTTACGTATAGGCCGAAGATTTCGACAACGACCGCGCTATCGTCAGTGGCAGACCGAGCTAACAAGGCTAACCCTGCGAACCATTCGAACAGGGTCAGTGAGGGAGAAATTAGCCGGCCCCTAGACCATAAATAGCTAATTCCACGCCAAGCTTCACTGCGATCTACCGACTACATGTTCTCCGACACGGCCTTTATACCTCTAAGTTTCAAACGAACAAACCATGCGGGATATAGATTGCCAGACATTGATCAGTAAACTGCGAAGACGCGCATGCGTTACTACTCTTTTCTGCGACGACGTACCGCTTTCTTTGGTTTTCCTCTCAGAAAAAAATACTTCTATGTAAAAAGTGATGTGTCGAAATTCATTGATTCATTGATTGATTCATTCATTCATTCATTCATTGAATCATTCATTGATTTATTGATCTATTTATTCGTTCATTCATTCATTCACCGATTTATTCATTGATTTATTGACTCATTCATTCAATCATTGATTCATTCATTCATTGAATCATTCATTGATTTATTGATTAATTTATTCGTTCATTCATTCATTCATTCATTCATTTATTCATTCATTCATTCATTATTTCGTTCATTCATTCATTCTTTCATTCATTCGTTTATTTATATAGTGACCCATAGTCATTTCTTCAATATTCGTTTGTAATTATTTGTAATTGAAATTACTAGACATCCTCAAGATCTAGTTTAATTTGAAAGCTACGTTGAAACGGTTTTTCATTTTTATGCTTCTACTTTACACTAAATATACTTGGTAAGAAAAAGAAATCGTCCATGACCAAAACGACCAGATTTTTTTAGTGCATTTTATATTTACCTATAATTTTTGGCAAAAGTCAGCTTAGATTTTGTAAAAAAATTGGAATAAAATGAAGCCTTAAAATCAATAGAAAAAGGGAAAATAAATACGAAAAACTTCCCGCGAAGAAACAAAATCATGATGAATAAGAGTGAACAAAAATTCCTTGAAAAACAAACATGAAAATTGACCAAAAATGCCTTCTTTTACAAAGCGCGCGTTAGAAAATTGAGGGGAAAAAGACATTCAATTTTTGACGTTCTAAGAACGTTCTAATTGTGATGTCATGAATTCTGATCTACGCGCGTGCGCGCCTTTAGTATTGCTTAATACAGTAGAAAAAAAGCAATTTTCCAGGGAAAAGTAACACGATTTTTTTTTAAAAAATTACGTAATAATTTTGAGATGAACTCAACACAACTTTACACGTCCATAAGGGCTATTTTGATGTAAAATTGCTGCTTTTTTTCTTTACGAAGAAGAGAAAATTGCGCGATAATCAAAATATATATCTAACACAACACCATCTTCAGATCACAGGTTCTCGTCCGTTCACCCAAGTTAAAACAGTTAGGGCTGGGTTAGTGCTTGGGCATGTGACTGCTTGGGAATCTCTAGCGTTGTAGACTTAGTTTTTTCATACAATTTTTGTACTGCTATTATTGTTTATAAGGAAGTTTTTGTAAAATGTTTTTTGAGGCGTGCACACTTTTAAAAAGGCCATTGTAAGTAATTTAGCCTCGAGTTCAATAAAGATTCCTGTGTTTTTATACAAATAGCGAGGGGCATGAAACTAGTCACGAGGTTTACCTGTCATTTGGCAGTTTTTGCATTTCAAAAAGGAATCGCGAAAATTTGCATGACGTTGAATTTTTCGTAGTTTTGATCTATCTTTTGCCTCTAAGCGCAATTGGAAGAGCATCGTTAAGCGTTTTAATGGCGACGGGTCCACTGTTTGAAAGAAACCAAGCAGGTATGATTGTTTGTAAGAAAAAAAAATCTTCGTTATTTGTATCACGGCATGAACTGTTTGGCGCCGTTTTAACAAACATCATTTTAGGGCTCTTTAGAGGCAAAGTATCGGATATGTGGTGGGATTTTGGCAAGTTGAAATGATAGAGGAACACAACAAGGTTGAAATTGTACCGCAACTCCGAGGAAGAGATAGACTTATGAAAAAATTCTTTATCGAATGAGGGAGGAATTTTATGTGTTTTTGTTGACTGCGTTGGGTTCCCTGTGTATAGTCTAATTAGTATAGGTAATAAGATGGTTTCGAGTTCAATTTGCAATTGTAATTAATTTGCACGAGTTTGCTTTTCAAAAAGTTCTTAAATGCATGAGTCTGTAGAAGAATGCTAGTGAAAATTTAAAACATTCTCTTCATGCTAAACATTTCAAATAAAAAAAAAGATTTTGTTTTAGGACGGATTTTGTCTTTTGAATCAAATTGTCATGATTTGCACTGGTATTACCACTTCCTGCACTGGTGTGACAGCTCTCTGCTCTGCTGTTACGCCTGCATGAACTGCACAGCTCTCGACCAATCCGAATAATCGACGATTTTTTGCAAGTTTATGATTAGTCGTGTATTAAAAAATCATGACAGAACAAAGTACTGATTTGTTGTTCTGTTTTGATTTTCGAGCAATCGATCCGCAATCTAGTTGCTGCTGGTTGCATAGTTGTCAGTAGCGAAGCATATTCACTACAGGCTTTGTTTGAAGAAAAACATGTCCGGGCAAAGTCGACGCAAATCGTAAGTGTTTGTACGATTGCCAGATAGATGGCTAAAATATAAGAAAATATTAGACCATGCCTCCAGACATATATAAAGCTGAAGCGTCGCATGGCGGCTATACAGCCTTACGTATAGGCCGAAGATTTCGACAACGACCGCGCTATCGTCAGTGGCAGACCGAGCTAACAAGGCTAACCCAGCGAACCATTCGAACAGGGTCAGTGAGGGAGAAATTAGCCGGCCCCTAGACCATAAATAGCTAATTCCACGCCAAGCTTCACTGCGATCTACCGACTACATGTTCTCCGACACGGCCTTTATACCTCTAAGTTTCAAACGAACAAACCATGCGGGATATAGATTGCCAGACATTGATCAGTAAACTGCGAAGACGCGCATGCGTTACTACTCTTTTCTGCGACGACGTACCGCTTTCTTTGGTTTTCCTCTCAGAAAAAAATACTTCTATGTAAAAAGTGATGTGTCGAAATTCATTGATTCATTGATTGATTGATTCATTCATTCATTCATTGAATCATTCATTGATTTATTGATCTATTTATTCGTTCATTCATTCATTCACCGATTTATTCATTGATTTATTGACTCATTCATTCAATCATTGATTCATTCATTCATTGAATCATTCATTGATTTATTGATTAATTTATTCGTTCATTCATTCATTCATTCATTCATTTATTCATTCATTCATTCATTATTTCGTTCATTCATTCATTCTTTCATTCATTCGTTTATTTATATAGTGACCCATAGTCATTTCTTCAATATTCGTTTGTAATTATTTGTAATTGAAATTACTAGACATCCTCAAGATCTAGTTTAATTTGAAAGCTACGTTGAAACGGTTTTTCATTTTTATGCTTCTACTTTACACTAAATATACTTGGTAAGAAAAAGAAATCGTCCATGACCAAAACGACCAGATTTTTTTAGTGCATTTTATATTTACCTATAATTTTTGGCAAAAGTCAGCTTAGATTTTGTAAAAAAATTGGAATAAAATGAAGCCTTAAAATCAATAGAAAACGGGAAAATAAATACGAAAAACTTCCCGCGAAGAAACAAAATCATGATGAATAAGAGTGAACAAAAATTCCTTGAAAAAAAAACATGAAAATTGACCAAAAATGCCTTCTTTTACGAAGCGCGCGTTAGAAAATTGAGGGGAAAAAGACATTCAATTTTTGACGTTCTAAGAACGTTCTAATTGTGATGTCATGAATTCTGATCTACGCGCGTGCGCGCCTTTAGTATTGCTTAATACAGTAGAAAAAAAGCAATTTTCCAGGGAAAAGTAACACGATTTTTTTTTTTAAATTACGTAATAATTTTGAGATGAACTCAACACAACTTTACACGTCCATAAGGGCTATTTTGATGTAAAATTGCTGCTTTTTTTCTTTACGAAGAAGAGAAAATTGCGCGATAATCAAAATATATATCTAACACAACACCATCTTCAGATCACAGGTTCTCGTCCGTTCACCCAAGTTAAAACAGTTAGGGCTGGGTTAGTGCTTGGGCATGTGACTGCTTGGGAATCTCTAGCGTTGTAGACTTAGTTTTTTCATACAATTTTTGTACTGCTATTATTGTTTATAAGGAAGTTTTTGTAAAATGTTTTTTGAGGCGTGCACACTTTTAAAAAGGCCATTGTAAGTAATTTAGCCTCGAGTTCAATAAAGATTCCTGTGTTTTTATACAAATAGCGAGGGGCATGAAACTAGTCACGAGGTTTACCTGTCATTTGGCAGTTTTTGCATTTCAAAAAAGAATCGCGAAAATTTGCATGACGTTGAATTTTTCGTAGTTTTGATCTATCTTTTGCCTCTAAGCGCAATTGGAAGAGCATCGTTAAGCGTTTTAATGGCGACGGGTCCACTGTTTGAAAGAAACCAAGCAGTTATGATTATTTGTAAGAAAAAAAAATCTTCGTTATTTGTATCACGGCATGAACTGTTTGGCGCCGTTTTAACAAACATCATTTTAGGGCTCTTTAGAGGCAAAGTATCGGATATGTGGTGGGATTTTGGCAAGTTGAAATGATAGAGGAACACAACAAGGTTGAAATTGTACCGCAACTCCGAGGTAGAGATAGACTTATGAAAAAATTCTTTATCGAATGAGGGAGGAATTTTATGTGTTTTTGTTGACTGCGTTGGGTTCCCTGTGTATAGTCTAATTAGTATAGGTAATAAGATGGTTTCGAGTTCAATTTGCAATTGTAATTAATTTGCACGAGTTTGCTTTTCAAAAAGTTCTTAAATGCATGAGTCTGTAGAAGAATGCTAGTGAAAATTTAAAACATTCTCTTCATGCTAAACATTTCAAATAAAAAAAAAGATTTTGTTTTAGGACGGATTTTGTCTTTTGAATCAAATTGTCATGATTTGCACTGGTATTACCACTTCCTGCACTGGTGTGACAGCTCTCTGCTCTGCTGTTACGCCTGCATGAACTGCACAGCTCTCGACCAATCCGAATAATCGACGATTTTTTGCAAGTTTATGATTAGTCGTGTATTAAAAATTCATGACAGAACAAAGTACTGATTTGTTGTTCTGTTTTGATTTTCGAGCAATCGATCCGCAATCTAGTTGCTGCTGGTTGCATAGTTGTCAGTAGCGAAGCATATTCACTACAGGCTTTGTTTGAAGAAAAACATCTCCGGGCAAAGTCGACGCAAATCGTAAGTGTTTGTACGATTGCCAGATAGATGGCTAAAATATAAGAAAATATTAGACCATGCCTCCAGACATATATAAAGCTGAAGCGTCGCATGGCGGCTATACAGCCTTACGTATAGGCCGAAGATTTCGACAACGACCGCGCTATCGTCAGTGGCAGACCGAGCTAACAAGGCTAACCCTGCGAACCATTCGAACAGGGTCAGTGAGGGAGAAATTAGCCGGCCCCTAGACCATAAATAGCTAATTCCACGCCAAGCTTCACTGCGATCTACCGACTACATGTTCTCCGACACGGCCTTTATACCTCTAAGTTTCAAACGAACAAACCATGCGGGATATAGATTGCCAGACATTGATCAGTAAACTGCGAAGACGCGCATGCGTTACTACTCTTTTCTGCGACGACGTACCGCTTTCTTTGGTTTTCCTCTCAGAAAAAAATACTTCTATGTAAAAAGTGATGTGTCGAAATTCATTGATTCATTGATTGATTGATTCATTCATTCATTCATTGAATCATTCATTGATTTATTGATCTATTTATTCGTTCATTCATTCATTCACCGATTTATTCATTGATTTATTGACTCATTCATTCAATCATTGATTCATTCATTCATTGAATCATTCATTGATTTATTGATTAATTTATTCGTTCATTCATTCATTCATTTATTCATTCATTCATTCATTATTTCGTTCATTCATTCATTCTTTCATTCATTCGTTTATTTATATAGTGACCCATAGTCATTTCTTCAATATTCGTTTGTAATTATTTGTAATTGAAATTACTAGACATCCTCAAGATCTAGTTTAATTTGAAAGCTACGTTGAAACGGTTTTTCATTTTTATGCTTCTACTTTACACTAAATATACCTTGTAAGAAAAAGAAATCGTCCATGACCAAAACGACCAGATTTTTTTAGTGCATTTTATATTTACCTATAATTTTTGGCAAAAGTCAGCTTAGATTTTGTAAAAAAATTGGAATAAAATGAAGTCTTAAAATCAATAGAAAACGGGAAAATAAATACGAAAAACTTCCCGCGAAGAAACAAAATCATGATGAATAAGAGTGAACAAAAATTCCTTGAAAAAAAAACATGAAAATTGACCAAAAATGCCTTCTTTTACAAAGCGCGCGTTAGAAAATTGAGGGGAAAAAGACATTCAATTTTTGACGTTCTAAGAACGTTCTAATTGTGATGTCATGAATTCTGATCTACGTGCGTGCGCGCCTTTAGTATTGCTTAATACAGTAGAAAAAAAGCAATTTTCCAGGGAAAAGTAACACGATTTTTTTTTTAAAAATTACGTAATAATTTTGAGATGAACTCAACACAACTTTACACGTCCATAAGGGCTATTTTGATGTAAAATTGCTGCTTTTTTTCTTTACGAAGAAGAGAAAATTGCGCGATAATCAAAATATATATCTAACACAACACCATCTTCAGATCACAGGTTCTCGTCCGTTCACCCAAGTTAAAACAGTTAGGGCTGGGTTAGTGCTTGGGCATGTGACTGCTTGGGAATCTCTAGCGTTGTAGACTTAGTTTTTTCATACAATTTTTGTACTGCTATTATTGTTTATAAGGAAGTTTTTGTAAAATGTTTTTTGAGGCGTGCACACTTTTAAAAAGGCCATTGTAAGTAATTTAGCCTCGAGTTCAATAAAGATTCCTGTGTTTTTATACAAATAGCGAGGGGCATGAAACTAGTCACGAGGTTTACCTGTCATTTGGCAGTTTTTGCATTTCAAAAAAGAATCGCGAAAATTTGCATGACGTTGAATTTTTCGTAGTTTTGATCTATCTTTTGCCTCTAAGCGCAATTGGAAGAGCATCGTTAAGCGTTTTAATGGCGACGGGTCCACTGTTTGAAAGAAACCAAGCAGGTATGATTGTTTGTAAGAAAAAAAAATCTTCGTTATTTGTATCACGGCATGAACTGTTTGGCGCCGTTTTAACAAACATCATTTTAGGGCTCTTTAGAGGCAAAGTATCGGATATGTGGTGGGATTTTGGCAAGTCGAAATGATAGAGGAACACAACAAGGTTGAAATTGTACCGCAACTCCGAGGTAGAGATAGACTTATGAAAAAATTCTTTATCGAATGAGGGAGGAATTTTATGTGTTTTTGTTGACTGCGTTGGGTTCCCTGTGTATAGTCTAATTAGTATAGGTAATAAGATGGTTTCGAGTTCAATTTGCAATTGTAATTAATTTGCACGAGTTTGCTTTTCAAAAAGTTCTTAAATGCATGAGTCTGTAGAAGAATGCTAGTGAAAATTTAAAACATTCTCTTCATGCTAAACATTTCAAATAAAAAAAAAGATTTTGTTTTAGGACGGATTTTGTCTTTTGAATCAAATTGTCATGATTTGCACTGGTATTACCACTTCCTGCACTGGTGTGACAGCTCTCTGCTCTGCTGTTACGCCTGCATGAACTGCACAGCTCTCGACCAATCCGAATAATCGACGATTTTTTGCAAGTTTATGATTAGTCGTGTATTAAAAAATCATGACAGAACAAAGTACTGATTTGTTGTTCTGTTTTGATTTTCGAGCAATCGATCCGCAATCTAGTTGCTGCTGGTTGCATAGTTGTCAGTAGCGAAGCATATTCACTACAGGCTTTGTTTGAAGAAAAACATCTCCGGGCAAAGTCGACGCAAATCGTAAGTGTTTGTACGATTGCCAGATAGATGGCTAAAATATAAGAAAATATTAGACCATGCCTCCAGACATATATAAAGCTGAAGCGTCGCATGGCGGCTATACAGCCTTACGTATAGGCCGAAGATTTCGACAACGACCGCGCTATCGTCAGTGGCAGACCGAGCTAACAAGGCTAACCCTGCGAACCATTCGAACAGGGTCAGTGAGGGAGAAATTAGCCGGCCCCTAGACCATAAATAGCTAATTCCACGCCAAGCTTCACTGCGATCTACCGACTACATGTTCTCCGACACGGCCTTTATACCTCAATGAATTTCGACACATCACTTTTTACATAGAAGTATTTTTTTCTGAGAGGAAAACCAAAGAAAGCGGTACGTCGTCGCAGAAAAGAGTAGTAACGCATGCTCGTCTTCGCAGTTTACTGATCAATGTCTGGCAATCTATATCCCGCATGGTTTGTTCGTTTGAAACTTAGATTCATTGATTGATTGATTCATTCATTCATTCATTGAATCATTCATTGATTTATTGATCTCTTTATTCGTTCATTCATTCATTCACCGATTTATTCATTGATTTATTGACTCATTCATTCAATCATTGATTCATTGAATCATTCATTGATTTATTGATTAATTTATTCGTTCATTCATTCATTCATTCATTCATTATTTCGTTCATTCATTCATTCTTTCATTCATTCGTTTATTTATATAGTGACCCATAGTCATTTCTTCAATATTCGTTTGTAATTATTTGTAATTGAAATTACTAGACATCCTCAAGATCTAGTTTAATTTGAAAGCAACGTTGAAACGGTTTTTCATTTTTATGCTTCTACTTTACACTAAATATGCTTGGTAAGAAAAAGAAATCGTCCATGACCAAAACGACCAGATTTTTTTAGTGCATTTTATATTTACCTATAATTTTTGGCAAAAGTCAGCTTAGATTTTGTAAAAAAATTGGAATAAAATGAAGCCTTAAAATCAATAGAAAACGGGAAAATAAATACGAAAAACTTCCCGCGAAGAAACAAAATCATGCATGATGAATAAGAGTGAACAAAAATTCCTTGAAAAAAAACATGAAAATTGACCAAAAATGCCTTCTTTTACAAAGCGCGCGTTAGAAAATTGAGGGGAAAAAGACATTTAAGGTAGTACTGGATCTTCAGAAATCGTCAATGATTTTTTTTTTAAATCTGTTATTTGAAGATTATTGTTAGGGCATTCAAATACTGGGAAAAAATTATGTGGTCACCGTATTGGTTTTCGAGGTATAAGACGTCAAAAAGTGCGATTTTTCAGTTTTCTGCGCGTTTTTACAGAACATCTACCTCAATCAATAAATTCAAATCACTCCCATCCATTTATAGAAGAAAAGCAAAAACCTGTTCCAAAATATAGGTATTGAGTTTAGAAAACATATCAAAATAAAAAATTCTTCCAATATTTTATAAGTAGTGTAAAAAATAAATTGTAGAAAGCAACATTCCTTGTATTCGGGCAAATTATATGTTCGTGCGGAAGTAAAAATGTTGAAATTTGAGAAAATTGGTAAATGAACTTCTTTTTTTTCTCTCTTTATCTAAAGAATAAAATATGCAGAATCGAATGAAAAAGAAAAAAATGGGGGTCCCCGTGTTATTTTTGGAGCTATAAGCTAAAAACGCGCGAAAATTGTTGTAATTTCGATGTTTTGGCGGGGAAAGCATGGGAACTAATTTCCATTTAGGTCCATATACACACGGAGACCCTATGCATAAGCATCCCAAGGGACAAAGTGAGAAAAATAAGGTTTACGAGTCAGAAATTGATAGACAACCCAAATATCACTGTAAGTGAATTAT
The DNA here is from genome assembly GCA_918843875.1 of Diadumene lineata. Taxonomy (NCBI): domain Eukaryota; kingdom Metazoa; phylum Cnidaria; class Anthozoa; order Actiniaria; family Diadumenidae; genus Diadumene; species Diadumene lineata. The sequence continues at coordinate 9,146,619 of OU974076.1, read as the reverse complement.
CAAAATTCCTGGGCCTTCTGTCCTCTTCCATACAAGCAGTATTTCCAGCCCCTCTCCACTGCCGATACCTTCAGCAAGCAAAGAATGCAGCCTTGAAGGCTCATCAATCTTACGAAGCCCCAATCTGCCTGGACAATCAGGCCTTGCTGGAAGTAACATGGTGGAAAAACAACCTTGTAGCTTGGAACGGAAGGGCCATGATACAGGACCCCATAGATTTGGTAATCGAGGCATCTCTTCAGGTCTGGGGGGCCCACTGCCAAGGGGTATCCACAGGCGGGAGATGGTCCCCATCAGAGGCCACATGCCATATCAACTATCTGGAGCTTCTAGCAGTGTCGCTGGCAATAAAATCCTTTACAAAGCACAAAGTAAAGGCTCAGGTGCTGCTGTTGATGGACAATGTAACAGCAGTTTCTTACATCAACAAAATGGGGGGAGCCCACTCACAACTACTATCTCACCTCTCAAAATACCTGTGGGATTGGTGTCTGAAATACAATATTCTGGTAAAAGCCCAATACCTGGGGTTCTCAATACAGAAGCAGACCGAGAGTCCAGGGTCTTTCTGGACTCCAGCGACTGGAGACTGAACCCAAGTCTCTTTCATCGCCTGCTTCGAGCTTGGGGACCTCTGGATATCGACCTTTTTGCCTCGAGACTGACATACCAGATAGAGCAGTATGTGAGTTGAAGACCAGACCCACAGGCCCTTTTCACAGATGCATTCAGTCTGGATTGGAGCGGTTACAGGGCATATGCATTCCCTCCATTTGCTATGATAGGTCGCTGCCTGCAACAAATCAGGAGACAGAAAGTGACCTATCTGGTGCTAGTAGCCCCAGTGTGGATGAGTCAGTCTTGGTATCCACTTCTACTAGACCTGTCTATAGATTTCCCTCTCTTGTTTCCTGTCAGGTACGACCTCTTGACACAGGGTCTCCACTATCACCCCTTAGACCAACTCCAACTAGCTGGGTGGCTTCTATCAACAGAGGTTTCCAAAAGACAGGAATTTCTGTCAAAGCTAGAGTAATCCTCCTGGCAGCTTGGCGAAAAAACACCAGTTCCTCCTATGCTTCTGCATCGAACAAATGGATTAGCTGGTGTAGCCAGTGGGGCTCAATTAATCCCCTTTCACTATCTCTAGGGGATGTCTTTGACTTTCTTTCATCACAGTATGATAATGGGAAAGAGTACAGGTCTATTAATGTTTATCGGTCAGCCCTCTCTGCAGTTCTTCCTCCAATTGACGGGCGTAAGGTTGGAGCCCAGCCCCTAATATGTCAATTGTTGAAAGGGATGTACCAATTTAGGATGGTGCCACCCTATTGCCCACGCGCATCTCTACTGCGCATCATCTCAAAATATTTTTCTGACAAATTTGTATTTTTCTTTTAATTCTGTTTAAAATAAGCGTTTTTTAAATAATTTGAATAACTAAATATCTTAACAGTTGCAAGGACAGTCATGAAATAAAATAGACAAGAAAGCGAGTTAGTTTTTTTTTCAGGTATATTAATTTTTGAACTAGATCTGTTGAACAACTCGATTCACTCAAACTTTCTCGCTCGTGTAAATTACCGTAGTTCCAAAAAAAAATTCAACAACCAAAAAAATAGTCATGTAATAAAAATATAGTACAGTGGTTTCAAATGGATGAAAGAGGAATGGTGATATTTGTTTGAAAAACGGTGAAAGTTGATTGTCTACTTGTGCACCGATTGATCAAAGTATGAAACTCACTCAAAGTCAATCAGATTTCCCTCGAAAAACATACAATAATAATACAAATACAATCCACAGTAAATTCTGAAATTGCTTTATTTTCTGGTAAATCAAGCCAAAACATTGTACACGACATGAAATTTGCTTTACTAGCCGGCATTTTATGAGCTTTAGTTTTGAAATTACGAACTGACCTGTTCAGCTTCTCATTTAGTTTTTCCTTGAAGTTCGAGCATCTCAAGTGCACATAAGTCATTATGAATATTAAACTAAATGTTGATTCAATGAACAAACGATAATAATGTTCAATATACTATCCAGAAGACGAAAATTCCAACGAAAACGAACTGAACTGATGTGCTGGCAGCCACCTTAGTCCAGGGTGCAATTTGTCTTACCAAGGGGGGGAGGGTGAAAGTATTTCGCACTAAATCGCAAGATTTGACACTAAATTCCAGATTTGAACCTCGCTAACTTTGGAAAACGCATGGGAAACTATAACGTTTTTTGATCGAAAACGTAAAGAATTCGAAAACACCGAATTTAATTTTTATATTGAATATTTTAAATTAAAAATGGTTTTGGTTATTTTTTTAATAAATCTTTTGAAATCCTTTCACAATAGTCTTTTACTTTTTGACGCCTAAAATTATTGAAAACGCTAATTCATCTAAGTATCATTTGCAATTTTTAATATTTTATAGAAAATATACTTGTAGTAGAATATTCCTAGCCAGTTTTTTGTCCAATATTCCAAAACAATGAGAAGTAATACGTATTTTCATCGCTGAGTTTGACGCTTACGTCATCATGCGTTTAGCGTTAATTATCTCGCTTATATGCATGGGATCCCCCATCCGTTTTTCCAGTTTCCAATAGCCCATTAGGTTATTCAAATGACTGACAGGGTGTAGAAAAAATAAAAATGGGTTGCAATTAGGGGGCACCATCCTTAAGACCACCTCAACCAAGGTACTGTTCAACGTGGGATGTATCAAAATTGGTTAACCATATCGTTTCTTTAGATCCAAATGAACAACTTTCTATTAAACTATGATTATACAAATTAGTTGGTCTTCTTGCCCTAACATGCCCTGATAGAGCCTCGGGCCTTAGTGCGCGTGATTTAAGGTTTTATTATATCCATTTTGAAATCACTCACAAATGGAGCAATGTGATTGGTTGTAAACAGTGCAATTTAATCACGAATCGCATCCTGTTGGTTCATAAATCGCATTCTTAAACAACCAATCAAATTAAAGCATGAGTTTTAAATTGACCAATCACATCAAAACACAAAACCTAACCAGCCAATAGTATCACTGAAAACAAAAATGCTGACATCATCATCACTACAAAAAAATTAGTGTTTTTTGTGTTTTTGCTATTGAGGTGAAAATGTTTTGTCCATTGTTTTGTTATTTTACCTCTATAATGGATGAATTCAGCTTCTATGATTTTTTAAAAGATGATGATGATGAAAGCATATTTCTCCTCGATTTCCCTTCGTATGAAGTGAGTTCACAAGTTCCGCAAGTTCCTGAGTTCACTGTCTCCAGCGTCGTACAAGTAGCTGACAATGTAGCCAACAAAACAGCAACAACTACTCAATTTGTAGACAAATCCAGATTTCCATTAATGTCAAGAGATGAAATAGAAGCACTAAAGTCATCAGCTGCAAACAAAGATACCTCACGCTCGACAAAACAATGGATGGACGTTTTCAATACCTGGTGATTGTCCCGCCATCTTGGCAGCGTAAACATTGTAACCATGAAACTGGAAGAGCTTGACGAATTACTCACACAATTTTATACCGAGGTGAAATGCCAGAATGATGATGATAACGAGCCAGATTCGCTCAGAATAATGTAGAGTGGAATCGAAAGATACCTCAAAGAAAATGGCTATAAATACAGCATCACTCGCTCGCGAGAGTTTCTCAACTCGCAGAAAGTTCTGGACGCAAAGGCAGTGCAACTACGAGAACAAGGCAAAAGACCAAATTAGTCTCATCCACTGGAGCCATTACACGAGTCTGCACTATGGGAGAAAGGTCAGCTTGGAGACTTTAATGGAAGAGCTCTAACTAATGTCAACTTGGAAAATCTGGCCGAGCACTGACCACAGCACCCTTGTTGCTAAGTTGAAAAAAGCAGGACAGCTGCGAAACGTCATATGCGAAATTACTGGCCATGCTCGTGAAAGTTCACTTGATGATTACGACCACATCGATGAGAATCAAAGAACAAATATTTCTCATATCATCAGAGGGTTTGAGTCAAACAAACAAACAAACTGCAAGAAAACGTCCGAAAAACAAACGACCCACTTACACGAACTGTAATTTCTACAGCTACTCCAACCAGGATGTACCAGATAATAGTGCCAAACCAACTAAAACAAGACAAAGAGCTTTCACTCTCGAGTCAGATGAAGAAGATTGAACTATTTTTCAATGACTTTTCAATGCATTAAGAACTATAAACTCTGTAAACTTACTGATCACAAAATCAGTAAATTTGGGCTCGATAGAGTATTCTGGTCTGTTAGGTGTCACATGACATGTACATTTCATTGTTATTTATGATTGACAAGTTGTAGAAACATTTCCGTTTCCGCTAGAAAAAACATAATTTGTTTTCTAAATAAAATTAAATTTACTCATTTCATTGCTTTTTAGTTTTTATTGTTTCAATATTTTTTTAATTCCCTTTTACTCCTTTTTGCTTGAATACCGTGATTTCAAAATTGATATAATAAAGTGGTAATTGAACTTCGTGTCGTGCAATTTTGGTCTGAAATCGAACTTGCGAAAACAAATCGCACTCCCGCTACGCGGTCGTGCGATTTAGTTTTTCGCTCGTTCGATTTCAGACCAAAAACATGTTTCCACGCAAGCTACCCTGATAACTTACACCTTTGTGTGTGTACATGTTTAAAGGAGTACGAATCTAGGACTCGGGTGTGGCGCCCAACTGACCCCAACCAACCAGACAAGTTATTTCTGTCTTACGTTAAACCTCATAAGCCAGTTTCGTCTGGAACTCTTGCTAGATGGATGAAAGAATTCATGCATCTGTCAGGTGTTGATACTTGAATCTTTAAGGGGCGGTTGCCACCGAGGCCTCAAAGCAGGGTTTCTCCATTCAAGAGATTCTAGAATCTGCAGATTGGTCCCAAGAACGCACCTTTTTAAAGTTTTATTATAGGCCTTGTAGCTTTGATTCTTCTAGAGGAAGGGCAATTTTGTCTAGTGCCTCCTAGATTCTATATGAGGAAAGGCTTTAAGCATGTATTGTTAAATTGAGGCGAGTATGCAATCCCTGCCTTCCTCTCCCACACTCTATTGTCACATTGTTATTTTGTTTCTTTCAGGTTCCGTTCACTTCAAAGACGAGGACGAGAGCGGGGCCTGGGCCTAATATTTTCTTGTCACTATGGTTATGCGTTAAAAACACTGTTATTTTAGCGTGAATAAAGAAGAAATTGCATTGTTAAGGTGGCTCCATATTATTTCAGAGCGCGCGCTCGTGCATGACCACGCACATGCGCACACCTCAAACTTGAAGAATTTTTATTTTGATGACGTCATGAAAACATACAACGCGCGCTTTTAAAAAAATTAAGAAACTCAAAAACTGAGCGGTAAATTTTTTTGAAATTTTCAGAATATTATTTCAGTGGTATAATAGAGTAGTTTGCAAATTTTCAACGATTTTCCAACTGCATATTTTTTTTAATTTAGGAAAAACCATTATTCCGTTATTTCTGAGGTTCTACAGTTGGGATTTTTTTGTTACGGTAATGTATGCTAGGTCATCGTACTTAAATCCACATACAATGTTTTCAAAAAAAATTACCGCTTAAAACTAGAGTTTTTATTTTTTCTACGTTAAAAATGACCTTTATTATGACAGCCATAGCGTTGCTATGGTGACCTGTCACGTGATCATTTGTGCAAAAACTAAATCTTTGACTCAAAGTCTTTGAAATATAGTCCGCCCATGCGCTTTGTGGGCAGTTGATTTTTAATAAACCTCTAAGATCCTAGACGCCCCATAACTATATGGAGCCTCCTTAAATCTCGTCTCGGATTTCTCTTATAATCTAGATTATACTTCACCTATAAATAGGCTTACATAATCCCCGATTATCCGCCATATCGTATCCGTACTGTTTCCCCGTCATACAAAAACGACAGACAGACACAGAAAGGGCAACCATTATATGGACCAGCCTATCACTTTGCAGGTCAAAAGTCAGAATAGTTTAGATCAGGTCATCATCAGAATCAAACTCTGTTGTTTGTCTCCATGGCTGACTTGGGAACAATGCATGAGCTGCAATGACAAAACAATTTTAATAATAATAATTTTTTTTTTTTTTAACACAAAAACATGACATTATATGGAACAAAGAACAGTACACTTTAATAAAATAAATCGACCCCTACCTTGGGGCGAATCTCGCGACATCGTTTAACTTAAAAGCGCGCGTTTCGTGCACTGTGCTTTCATAGAGCACGCCTCAGCCAATCAGATCGCGCGTTGTATCTGAAATATTTTATAATAGAATTAACAGTGTAAAATGCAAGTGAAGGATAGTCCACTATTCCCTACAAATAATAGAGCAGCACATATTTATTATCTGGTTAAACGAATCAAATCTTAACCGCGTAATAATTGCAACAAGTGAACTTACAAGGTAAATGTGTAGTTTGTCGTTTTCCAGCCATGGCCTGTAACGATGGCTTTACGACAGATGGTGGGGGTCTTTTTATTGATACTGGAGTTATCGATGTCTGTACAGCCCAATCAGGTCTACCACCTTTCATATCAAACTTTGTCCCTGTCATCTCTGATTCTGGAGCAAACGAGCCCTGTGAAACAGAACACTCTTGATATACAATTCTGATTGTTTCGCGCTAAAAATGTTAATTTTGGCGCCAAAATTGATAATTTCAATATGTGAATTAAGAGTATAAAAGCTTCGTTTCAATAGAGAGTTTTCATTCACAGTTATTACGTCGAGTCATCGGGTAAGTTAAATTCGCTAGTAATTTCGAATAGATTTTTTCAAGTTCCGTTAATGATTAATGTAAACGTTACTTTGTAGATTTCGAACGCCCTATGCTAGCCAATAAAGATGTTTGAATCCTACCTATAACTAACGCACACTACTGAATCACTGGCATATCGTAGGGCAGCAAAAATGTCTACTCCTACCAACAATTTATGCTTGCTTCAAAACGTTGCATTCTAGTAACACTTCAAACACAAGATATTTTTAAATGCTTTTATTGTTGGATCGGTTGATGTCAAAAACAAATGTTCGAACACATAGAGGACTGTTTTTTTTTTTTTTTTTAGATATTTTACGCCAATGACACATCTTTGGACAACAAACCGTTTCGGATCTTATATAGACCAATCAGAGAGGTGAAACGTTTCATCCAATCACAAGCCACCTGCAAACTGACAGCTTTGCTTCACTCCATTCACCCTCTGGGTAGGCTCTCTAACACGACAAGCTCGGACATTCACACTGAATTAAAGAAACATAATTGAGCTCAATGGCTTCAAGTCGATTTGTTTCTGTAGACAAAACTGTGGACTCATTCACTGAAGAACAAACAAACAAAAACACCTTATCGAAAACTCGAAGAGATATTAGTTTACTCAACGAGTATCTCAGAAACAAGTGCGAAGAAAGACAGACGAAATTCCATTCATTGAACTCAGTGAGTACATTTTTAGCGAATTTGTTCTCGTCGTAACAGGAAATGACGGTGAGGAATTTAAGCCGTCGAGTCTGAAAGGACTTGTGTAGTTAATCGTCATCTTAAAGCTAAAACGTACTCAGGCTGTATATTTGAAGATAAAGAGTAAAAAAGCTGAAAAAGGAGACAAGCCAAACGCAGCTGAGTCACTAACGGAACAAGAGATTGCTGTATTATACGAAAAAGAGTTGCTTGGCGTTTCAAATGCTGACTCGTTAGGAACGGACCATTACATATTCCAAAAAACAAATATCGAGCAAAGCCTTAAGGATGGTACCTATTATTGTCATTGCGCATTGAGTACTGCACATGCTGCTGACGAAGTTTGTAAAACAAACACTTATCGGCTTATCGTTTTGAGGTAAAAAAAACTAAAAGCTAATTTAGCAATCAATCATCTCCCATAAACCTTTTCCTAAAAGAAAAACATTTAGTCTTTGCAAAACTGACCTGAAATTTCACTTTTGTTTAAAAACAGCTTCAAAAGCGACTGTTATGTGATCAAACTTTGGACAATCTTTACGCGGGCGATATCTTGAAAATCTCCCAAAATGTATTGTTAATTCTTCTACTGTCTAGGGAGGGGCAGGGACTTTTGTGCAATTTTTGCAAATTTTGGTAAAATTTTGTGCTTTTACAACAATTATCTTATTAAATTGCACGGGTTCCCCTATTTTTCATTTATTGCTGCCGCAGCGAGCGAGCCTGAAGCGAGCGAGCAAGGCAGCAACCCTAATCTGTAAAGGGAGTTAAAATCTAGATTTTACCCCATAATGCACCGCAAATTCGTTTACCTACGTCCCTTGCGCGCCTCGTATGTTGTTATTCGACACCAAAGTCTTCCTCGTGCTTGGATTTCTTTGTGGTCAAGGTGAGTGAAACTCTGTGTCTTTATATGTCAAATTTATTTATTTTTTCTGCGATTACTGTGCAAGACGCCCGATGTATAATTACTTGGAGTAAATACAAGTGATAACATTAGAAAAGTTTTATCGTATAACTAAAATATATCATAACTTCTTAAGCTTGCGTTGGAGATCATTTGAAGTGCGACTGTTTGTTCTATTACTTGTAATATTTCGCATAATAATGGTACAAAACTATAAGTAGAAGCAAGGATTTGCTAAGAAGGCTAAGGTAGACGAAGGTTTGCATTGATTACGATTAGTTTGTCAGTGCATCCCGTCCGTATGTATAAATAGATAAACGGCCGCTATTCGTGTCGTCAATTATTTTACAGTATAATTGAAATAAGATACTTGTAGTTGTTCATTTCTTTATGCATTTACTAGGTCTATTCATTGACTTGTTTGTTTCTTTTTTTAGAGTGTCAATCAAGATATGGTTTGTAATGGTTGCTACAACAGTGAGGGAGCATGAAGTGATGTTATTGTTCATTTATATACAATGCTTTTCAAGCTGATAAAACAAATACCATATTACAAGTTTTTATTATTTACTGAGGATTTTCATTAAAATTTTATAAGAATGAATATTTTTAATTAAAAAAATAATTCCAAAAGTGCAAACAATAAGTCAGTGAAACTCTTACTGGCTATATATCGGTGCCAAGTAAATGTACCATGCAATTGCACTATTTACTATTACTTCATGCGTGTCACCGTTTTCTTGCTTGTACTTTTTATAGTGATTCGCTTACCTTCCATTACATTATGATTTTTAAAAGAATAAATTTGTTGAAAGTAAAATTTGGGAATTGAAACTAGTTTTTGGTGTTGTTGACATAGTCCTTATTGCCTCATTCACTATAAAAAAAATATCCAACCATGACTCACTTGCTTTAGATTGTTTGTAACAACAAAATTTCAATTCATTTAAGCAAAGATCTAAGGCAGCATTTTGCTACCTGTTAGGTAGACTAGTTTATGTGACAAAGTGATAAGAAATTTTTCATATGGTGAGTTTTTTTGAAGATTTAAAATTGAAAGATCATAGAAATATTGGTGGCCATATATTTCTTTTAGTGTAGCTAATTTGAAAATGTTAATATTCATGCGTTCAACTAATCTCGAAAAAAGATCTTTTTTAATTTTCTTACCTTTAAAGACATTTATCTGCAAGAATATTATGTGTGTTATGATTTAAGAGATATTTCCTTTAGAAATTAAAATTATACGACAATTTATGATTTTTTCCCTTTCAGTTACAAATTGCCTAATTTGCAATATTTGATGACATATAACTCATTAGAATGCACGGTGACCCCAATTTTTTTCTTTCAATCTATCAAGTGCTGAACTAGTTCTTTACCAATAGAGAGGAATTTCGAGAAAAAAATTACTTTTTAATTAGCCGGTCATCGCCAACCTTAAATAGAGAAAAAAATATCGTTCACGGCAGATGTGCGAATACAAAATATCGCGCAGGGAGGAAGAAAATATCCTGCACAACCATCACATGGGGAAAAAATGTCCTGCACAAAAAAAAATGTCCAATCCCCCCCTCAAATATCTAATGGTCCGTCCCTTAAACAAAACACTTTGGTTCATGAACACCCTTCTGTAAAGAGAAAATTTTAACAACAATATTGACATATATTAACAATTATCGTTGTTGAAGTCAAACAAAGCCTCTGGACCAGATGCCATTCCATTTGGTTTCTCAAAGAATATGAAAACGAGATCGCTCCTATTCTTATCAATATCTACCAATATTCTATTTAAAGCGGAACTGTGCCCAGTAGATGGAAATCTGCGAATGTATGCGGTGTCTTTAAAAATGGGAAAAAGTCTGATCCTTCCAACTACAGACCGATATCTCTAACTTGTATTGCAGGGAAGATCCTTGAGCATATTGTACATAGCCACGTGATGAAGCATTTTGACTACTATAACGTTCTTACAGACTGCCAACATGGCTTCAGATCAAAACGATCCACCGAGCTTCAACGTATCCTTACTATCCACGATATTGCAAGTTCCTTACAACAAAACAAATCTGATCATTCCACGCTGCTGTGTTAGATTTCTCGAAAGCCTTCGATAAGGTTCCACACAGGCGTCTATTAAAGAAACTAGAGCACTACGGCGTCCGTGGAAGTCTACTGTCTTGGATGGAATCATTCCTCACTAAACGCATGCAAACAGTCATCTGCGAAGGTGCATCATCTTCACCCTGCGCAGTTACCTCTGGAGTGCCCCAAGGAACAGTGTTAGGCCCATTGTTGTTTTTAACATACATAAACGATCTTCCCAATGGTCTAACCTCCAGTGTTAAACTCTTCGCGGATGACACCCTTTTGTATGGTATTGTTGTAGATGATTCCGACTGCGACAAGCTACAAGATGATCTCAACAAACTTGAACAATGGCAACATATCTGGCAGATGGAATTCAATCAATTCAAGTGCAACATCATCTGCATATCAACAAAGCAAAAGCCTTTCACAAAGACAGTACACTTTTTGTGGTTCCCAACTTGCTCAAGTAGACTCCATATCGTACTTGGGTATTACTGTTAACAGTAAAATAAAGTGGACACCCCACATCTCATCAATCTCAAGTAATGCAAGTAAGACATTAGGTCTAATAAGAAGAAATCTTTGGAACTGCCCAAGAAAGGTACGTGAAACCACCTATACTACCATCGTACGGCCTAAATTAGAATACGCAAGCGCCTCTTGGGATCCATACCACAAGAAAGATATATCAGCCCTAGAGAAAGTCCAAAGAAAAGCTGCCCGTTTTTGCCTACAAAACTATAACCAAACCGCTAGTGTTACAGATATGATTTCAGAGCTAGGATGGGACACTCTTGAATCTAGAAGGAAGAGAAATAGACTGTCACTAATGTACAAACTGAGTCACAATCTTGTTGATGTAAATACAGAACAACACTTAATTCCAAATAGTGAAATGAGGACTAGAAATAGTTAATCTCTAAAATATAGAATACCTAAAGTTTCTAAGGTCATCTTCAAGTTTTCCTTTTTTCCAAGATCAATATCAGAATGGAACCATCTACCTTCAGAACTAGTAAATTCCAAGTCATTAAATGAATTCAAAACTAAATTAGATCGCCATCTTTAATATGACGCGCTTTGTTGTCCTGAAAATAAAGCAAGTTGTTAACTTGAACTATTATTATTTTTATTACCCACTGTAACTTCTCAATGATTAGATATTTATTTTATTATACATATGTATGTTGATGTGATATTTTACAATTTTTATCAACCAATAAAGATGTAGATGTAGATGTAGATGTACATGTGTTGCGCTAAGTAATAATATCTATATTTCTATAAGCGCGCAGAATTAAATATCAGAATTGATTCTCTATGATTATAGCGCTTAAGGAAATTGATCTTTAACAAATTGTGGTAATGTATATCTTCACGTCATTTTATCTCACTTATGTCAAAGCGGAAAAATAGATGTTTGTTTTAGTTAGAGCGTCTTTCCAAAGTTAGTTTTAAATCAGTTTAACTTGTTTTTATGTACGTTTTTCCTTAACATGCTTATAATTTCAGTGTATAACATTTAGTATCCTCACATTGTTAAAGATCACAAATGGGATCCTCTTCATAAATCAATATAATTTTGGAGAACTATTGTCTTACTCCTTAGGCTAAGATTGTGTCCTTGTGTCATTTCATACAGGTTGGCCAATAGGAATCGATTCCTGTTTGTCTTGTTTTTGACACAATGACATAATGGTTTTGTTATTTAACTTCCCGAGTAGATTATTTTCTAGGTTACATACACGTGAAAACAGGTTATTATTAAAAATTAATCTATAATCATTGCTACAGCTTATTCTGCTGTACTACTTAGGTTGGACTTTGTCAGTAAACAAGGACGCTGCCTCTAGTCACGTGATCTATACATCGTTTTTCTCTTTTCATTTCGTTTTGCTACTTTTCTTATTAGTACAGATTTGTAGAGGTGGTTTACCCCAACCATCTCAGTATGTTTCATTTCAACACTCATTTATCTTCGTAGTGCTTTATTGCATTTTCCATCTTGCAAACAAATCTTTTCACGAAGACCCCGTGACTAGTTTGCACCAATCATCTACTAGAACACATATTTAGGTTGCAACTGCAAACCGCTTGTTGACTGACAAGTAACTAGTCAATCATAAATGTAAATTATTGTTATAAAAACGATAACATTGTAAACTTAAAGAGTAGTTGAATCTGCCCACAGAAGCAGATAAATAAAACAAGAGATCCCAACACAAAGCGTACCTAGCTCTATTACACTTCATTTCGGATTGCGAGGCTGTCATGAACATCGAAATATGAAATTTGGATACTTTCAACTAGTGAAAGATGTCGATGGGACAGAATATTCCGGAAGACAGACGAAGACAAAAACAGGGGAAGAGCCTCAAAATATTAGAGCAGTCAAGCCTAAAGCGTTTGCTACATCAAATGATTTACCAGCAGAGAAAAACCCAGTGTTTGGGTTGAATCGACGACTTACAAACCACTGCGTCAGAAAGACCGACAGAGGCGTACCACCAACTCAAATCATCCAAATATCTGGCCATCGAAACGTTCAAAGCATTAACAATTCCAGCACTATTTCAAAAGACCAACAAAAAAAACATGTCTTTGATTTTGAGTGCAGCACAAAGTACATCAACAAACACTTTGCTAGTTCAGTCGACCGAGGAAAACGCTGCAGTGTCAGAATGTGAATCTACCATGACAACAAGAAATTTGCCCACTGGTCCATTCAGTGGAGCCGTTTTTTTACGGGGGACAGTTCAACATTTCAATAAAAACTCTTAATAAATCTTCGTTAACACACAGTCTCAAACGTATCAAGCGCCAAATAACAGAATCGTCAGACGAAGACAATAGCCCAAATTAGGCATTGAACATCGCAAATTGTCTTTATTATTGCCTCTTTAAGTTTTCATTTTGGCTTATTCATGTATTTAAAAACCCCAGGAAAAAAGCTACTTTCAAAGTTGTAGCGACAATTTTTGCACTTTACACAAAACACAAATTCTTTTTGAAAGATTGAAATCACCAAATTTAATTTACCTTGATTAAGAAACACATTCCCATTGATTTTCTGATAAATTGAATCAATTTAACACAATAATTTTACATAGTTTGAAGTAACCGATTTGAAGCACGTTTTCGTCCGCCATTTTGAATAAATTAGAGAATAATAAATAATAATAAATAAATAAATTTAATTCTTAAAACAGCGCATTTAACAAAAGTCTCAATGCTCTTTACAAATTTAAAAAATATATATATGCATGCGGGCTTCCTGTTTTTTACTTGTTCCATATTTGGGACATTGACGTAAGCAAGCTGTCTAAGCGTACTTTTGCCGTTGCTAGGCAGTCGTTTTGGGCAAGTTTGGACATGTCCATGTGCCAAACTTTTGCGACTCATTTTTAGCTGAAACCGACACTAAATCTGTAAGTAATTCATTAATTTATATTCAGAAATGTTTGTAAAGTAGTTTTGATCACTTTGTGAGATTTTCTAGTGATACTCATGAATATCCTGACGAGTTAATCATAGCACAAAGTTGCGCGCGTTTGTCAAGGACTTTCAATCACTGAAAAATGTAACATTATTGAAATAAGTTTTTTTTTATAATAATATTTTGTATTCTAGTGAGCCACTTCACTTCAGTCCACGTCACGTTACTGCATTGTACGTAACTGTACGTTATTTTGTTGCGGCTAAATTACACAAGATGAATAAAGTCCGTTGGTAACAGTAGCAAGGTGTTTTTAGTAGTTATAGTAGTTTGAGTGCTAACTCTGTGAGTGTGTTCAAGCTGGTTTTAGCTTGTCCCAATGTAGAGACCGCTACAAAAGTTGTTAGAAATTCTTCAGTTGATGTTAAACGTTAGCTTTTAATTCATAAGTTTTTGCAAAACTGAGTGACTGTTCATTTTTGAGGAGTTGTTTTATGTTTATTAGCGAATTTAAAACAAAAATTTACAACTGACTTTGTTCATTCTTCGCAACGTACGGTCTGAGTTTGTTCTGTCGAATATCAAAGTGTCTTTCATTCTTTCTTTCTTTTTTTATCATTTACTCGTTCAACGAGTTCACTACTTACAGAGAGGGGTCGAATTCTTGGTTTATTTTTTGGTCCAGCACTTGTCTTTTTTGACTGCTCATCATTTGTAAGTGCAGTGTGGTTTTCTGTTGTGTGAGTGGACATGTGGCATCGCCTGTCAATAAACCAAATATAACAACTGATTAGAGCGTTTTCACATAACGAGTGAAAAAAACACAAATCAATCAACATCTTTGAGTTAGCCAACCGGTTTGTCTCCTAGATTCTTACCAACTACATGTGTAGAACACTGTAAAACCCTGATGTGCACGAGCAACGCGAGAAATTACACTTTAACGTAAAAATGGACTGTACCTGCGCTGCTTGAAAGTCATTTCCGTCATTCGGACGACCATATTGAGAAGTGCAAAAAATTGTTAACGTTCGCATCGAATGCAACGCGAAAATAGAACCAAAAGGCCATTACTCATCAATTTAGCAATAATACCAGATGATGCAAAAGATGTTCCAACCACTCTGTTTGGAAGAAATTAAATATTGAATCTCTTTCTCTCTTAGTTCGTTTCGCTGAATAATGCTGGATAATTTATAGACTCTTCCTCAGTCTCTCGCTCCGTCGCTACGCTCTCCGTATAGAGACTGTTACACCAGAATAGTAGCGAGTCTTTGATTGGCCGTTAGAATCTGATTCGTAGCTGAATTCCTATTGGTCTTATGCAAATCACAAGAGTCTAGATAATTTACCATTAAGGCTTCCTGTGGTATATTTACACAGGTAACCCAAAGTAAAAAGCCTAAAATTCCAGGTTACGTATTTGAAAAAATAATAACTCCGTAACGAGTTCGGATACCCTAAGTTTTTTTTTTTTTTTTTTTTTCCTAATATCCTTGTAACAATAAATTCTACAACACATTTAAAAATCAAAAAACATTACAGGTAAGATCTTGAACAATTCACTATTTTAAGAGTTAGAAACGACCTCCAGAAGCGCTAAAATGGACTGTTTTAAAGGAGGAACACTTTGCTTACATGCCACACAAACTAAGATAATGTCCCATGGACCACTAAAAAATAGTAGGCAATAAGATTAAAGACTCTTCTAGGTAGTGCTGCTAAGATTTTTAGTATTAGGAAAAGTAAACGTTCTTCCTATAGTTAGACAGTCCTATAAATGATTTTGAAAATATTATTCGAATTTGCGAGCGCAATAAGCAAAAACACCTTGTGTTGGGAGGCAATTATATCAAAAACGAAATCGGTGACGCCAACTTTTTGTTTTTGTTTAAGGTAATTCCGAGAATTTTGATAAAACTTTCTACAGTAAAACATTTTGAGTTTTTCATTAAAAATATAAGATAAAATAATGGGGTCACCGTATTGGTTTTCGAGAGAAAAATATTTAAAGTAGACCCACTTTTGTCAATTTAACGTCTAACATTCGAAAATGGTCATTATTCATTAAAGTGTCTCTTTACTGAGCTTGGTCAATACCAAATGTTTTTAATGCGCTGTAAGGTACTCCTTATACATTGCGCTACTGATGTAAAGCAAAACATTTACACTAAAACTCTACAACGAAAAGAATTAAAGCAAAAATTAACAAAATGTTGGAATTTTTACGGGCTTCATCGATGCTTTGACCTGAACGCTTTTCAAAATATCTAAAAATTTAGCCATAGAATTTTGTCATCGCTCACATATGTTGTGAAAATCATGATTTGAAATGATATTATGAAATAAAAAAGATAGGTGCTCGTATTGGTTTACGAGATATTTTAAGACATGTCCTGAAAATTCAATCAAGATCAAGGTTTTACCGAGTGTGGACTGGGGCGAGTTTAAAGAAATTCGTAATTTTCCGTTTGAATATGTAAAAACTGTTTGGATTTTTACGTTAAAGTGTTTCTTAGACATGGCTCTGTATTTATTGATGATAAGAAATGTAAAACTCTAAAATTCGAACTATGCGCAGAACTGTGCGCAATGCAAAACTACGGAATTACCTTAAGATGATTATCAACTCCAAAACTGTAAAATATCAGAAAAAACATCAATTTTTACAGGTAGAATCTATTCCTGAGAAATAACCTCGAGTAAAAATAAAATGCTTACTAAATCAAAACATTTTAATCCGAAGTCAGCAAGCATTTTCACGATGAACGTCTTTGCATGTTCTCTTACCTGCACCCTCCTTCCTCTCTCGTTGATTTCCAAACTATTTCAGTTGGTTTTGATGAGGTAGATTTCCATGGTGGAAGATCACTGTGACTTCCTTTCTTAGACAATTTTCTTGTACTAAGGTTTGTCATGCTCTTGCTTCTCTTCTGAATGCTAGGTTTTTCTGCTGCATGATTCTCAGGTTGTACAATGGGAGGCGACTTAAATTAAAATGAAAACATCTCATAAATTATCAAATAATTATGAAAACATTCATGATAATCATTATGGCGAGTTGTGCATATGATAGCCTGATAATCAAGCATAAGCATGCTCAGTGGCGGATCCAGGATTCTTTTAATGATTGGGACCAATGGGAATTTTCCAAATATTTTCGTTAATATATCCCTTTTTGGATTCTCATTAGCATTTTCTAGAACGTCATTTATTGCAGTTCTTTTATGAGAATAAAACACTCAAAATGTATTCGGCTGATATCAATTATTTTATTTCAGTGAATGAAATGAAAAAAATATAGTAAAGTTGCTTTTAAATTATAAAAGAAGTAAAAAATGATTATTTTTTTTTGGGGGGGGGGGAGATAAAAAAGTTTAGCAGGTCACATTCATGGATAGTCTGATTTTTATTGTACTTGTTTTCACATCTTTTGCATTATTCTATTTGTGGTTGTAAATGTGTAATTGCACAAAATGTAGACAATAACATTAATTAATGTAATAAATAAATGTAATAAAATTCATTAGTGGCTAGGTTGCTTGAGCGCCAGTCTATTGTGCGGGAGGTCAGGGGTAGCCGGACCAACACTCAGGGTCTTAAAATAATTGAGGAGAAATTGCTGCCTTTGTAATTTCATCTGCAAATAGTTAGAATTCCGCGTCTTCTCGGATAAGGACGTTAAGCCGGAGGCCCATGGTGTACTAGCCTCGTAGTGGACAGAATGTCCTATTGCTAGTACACCAGTGCCTAGAGCACAAATCATCAAATAAATAAAAAATAAATAAAAAATTTAAACACTTGGCAACTTAAATTAATAATAATGTGGAAGAAATGAAAACAATTTGCATACTAGCTACCTTAGGCTGTACATACTGCAGTCCTTTAACACACTCCAGATAATGTCTCTTCCATACACCTTGTTCAAATGGACTGGGTACAAATGGTAGTAGCCAGTTAAATCTCATACATTTGGGCATCCATATTTGATCAAGTTCTGATATACATTTCCAATACCAGCAAACCTGTGCACAGCGGCACAGACTGCGAGGATCCAGGAAAGAGAATATATACACTGTAATAATTCTTGGTAGTTTTCTAGTAAAGTCAATGTGAGTGACTGGAATGTTTTTGTCAAGTAAAGAAAATGTGTACTGCAGCTGAGGCTGTTTACATTTTGATACCAATATTTCAAGAATAGTTTTTCTCTGAACATCAGTCCATCTGTCAAACTAGAAAAGAAATAGAGATTTGTGTCATTTTATGTATTTTTTAATACTGCTATGTTTGATTATGAATAAACTACACTGTCTGGCTAACTGTCCATAATCGCATCAAGTTCAAGGTTTTGCTCCTTACCAGTATAAGGCAAGCAACTTGCACCTGAATATCTAACAAGTCTCTTAAAGCCCTACAAATAGATTTGTAACCTGAGGTCTAACAATAAATTATTATTGACAATTCCATCCACCAAGACCGCAACGTTTGGGGAGAGGGCTTTTCAATGTAAGCCCCAAAGCGTTGTAATCACCTACCGTTAAATGTCAAATCATCAGAAACAATTGAAATTACTTAAAAAGAGACTAAAGACTTTTTTGTGTAACAAGTAGACACTTGTACATGCACACATTTTTCATAGACATATTCCCTTGTATATCTCAAATGTTAATCATGTTTATCTTTAGTTCAAGCATTAATTCTATTTGCTTAATTCATATGTCAATTTTTCATTATTATTGTTAGTTTTTATTTTTTTATTATTAGTTTTGTTTTATAATTGTAAAAAGCATTAAAATTTTTTGTGCATTTTCATAAAAGCTAAATTATTATCATAATTATGATTAGCATAAATCAAAACTACAACAGAAAAGCAGTTAGTGGAACAGTTTAAAAAAATATGTTTTTTTTTTTGTTTTTTGTTGTTGTTGTTTTTTTTTTTTTTTAGGGAGGGGTTTGGATGGTTGGGCTTGTATGTTTTTTTTTCTGACAAGCTTTGGCTGTAAGTATTTTTTTTTTTTTTAATTTTCACAGTGTTTGGATTTTTTCCCACCCCCACCCCCATCCCTTCACTTTTCTAATGGTCCATCCCTTAGAAATACTTGAATGAAAACAAACGCACCATGTTTGTTAGTTTTCTTTAAAATTACAATCTAGGTTATAATTCTTTTCTTATGCTAAATAAACAATTTATGAAACTACTGCATAGCTAACACTAAGAAAACTTTAGATCTTTATATTTAACTTCTTAGATCTTTATATTTCTAGCTCAGGTTTTCTATTTGAGAAATGTTCTTACCCTTTTCATTCATATTAACTGCACAATTTATTTTGAAATTGTGGCATATATTTTGTCTAGACAAGTTGTTTGATTAAAGGAAAAGAATTGACCACTTTTTCAAGTGACTGTCTTTTGCGATGGACACACAACAATGAAAACAGTGGTAATAGATGTTAGACCATAATATGCTTTAATCTAAATATTTTCGTTTAAGCTTTTGTGTGTTTTCTTGGGTTGTTTTGCTTAACACTTTAGCTATTATAGGTTTAAACTGCTTCATGGTATATTTTGAAAACAACTAGGATTTGTATTTCAAATAATATATATGACCATATCACCACTATGCAGGGACCTCGGAGTATGTTGAAAAGTGTGGGGGCTGACAGCCAAATGATAATAACTTTTAAATTTAGGTCACAAAGAACAAGACATCCATGGCACGTTTCCACATTAATAAAATGATAATATCAAAAAGAAGAAAAAATACTTTCGAGAATAATTATTATTTGGATTATATGTATTTCTATTCTTTAGCGGTAAAAAGAGGTGGGGCTGCGGTCCCTGTTATGTGATGTTTTATTTGATGTATGAAAGAGTGATACAATTTTTTTCCAGATATCAGCTAGTATCAAGGCTGTGTTTACATAGAACTAGGACGATCCTAGTACTAGGAAAGAAAAAAAACTGCAATTACTCACACTAGGACTAACAGGAATCCTGAGATAGATATTCCTTGCCTATAGCAGGCCAGTTATCTCTTTTTTCGTTTACATGTGATAAGCGATTGTCAGACAAGGCAACCTAGTACTAGAATCTTCCTATCTGTCACCAAGACAGGGTGATCCTAGTACTATAAAGATCCTAGTACCCTAAAAAGTTTTAATGTTTGCAGACAGGATGATTCGCCTACTAGGAAGCCTTAGAGCTTGGACCTTCCTAGTCTCATGTAGTTTTCTCAAGAGAAGAAGATCTTATCATCAACAACAGAAACTATCAACTTCTTCCTGGAACTTCATTTGTACAGACATTGTATAATATTTTCTGCAGGAATATATGATAAATGTCAACTTGTACTTACCCAGTTACCAACCAACTCTTTACGTTCTTCAAAAAGCTAGCATAAAACAACACCAATAATCACATTATTTAAAGTGGGATGTATATTTGTAAATAATACATAGAGTACAAACCTTTTCGTTGAGGTCTTGTTTCAGGGGAGTCCAAGAGCTTTTGACTCCTGAAGGTGGCACAGTGACGTGTTTTCGACTTTCTTTAGCTCTGGCGATCGAAGCGGCATTTTCTTTGGCTATAAAGCTTTTTGTCTTTGCATAAGCGGTGGAATTAAAATCAATTGCCCTAGTAGACATAATATGTCGATAAAAGGTAAAATGTTCAAGAATGTTGAGCGTTTTACGTACTGCGAAATTTGAATTTTGAACAACTTTTGTTTACCTTGAGCCTGCGATCATATATAAATGACCAGCGTGGGCAAATTAAGGGGGGTACTGTGGGGTGTGGGAGACTTGTCGTGTGATCGTGACCAGTTTTTTTTTTTTTTTTTCGTTTTATTTTCTTCTGATTTTCTTCTTCTTAATTTCTTTAAATATGTAATGATATAATAGTAGTGAAATTAATAGGGTATTCAAATACTGGGGGAAACGTGGTGGTCACCGTATTAGTTTTTGGAAAATTTGAGCGATTTTTGACTTTTTGACTTTTGATTAGCATGATTATGTTTTTTATTAATTTCAAAATAGCTACTCAGAAATTACTTGATTTTCTCTGGAGGCATTTTTTCTAATTTTTGTAAAAGTGCTTCTTTCTTTTAAAATCGTTCAAAATTCATACACTCATTGTGAGTAGGCTAGCTAAATAAATCGCTATTCTGTTCAAAAAACAGTAGTGTTTTAGGTATTCAGTCTGCTATCAATAAAATTGTTTTTCAAGAATGCGAAGCAGCTGTAAATTTACTTTAATTCAAAAGACCATGATATCTGAACGGCTTGTACAGATCGACAGATATAGAAAACAGAGTTTGACGCACAGGAAGCCCAATGTCTACAAGTGATATTTATAAGGCTTTATATGGGGTATTAGCCGTTGATCTTTGTCGTGCTATAACTTTGTAAAAAATAAAGGAAATTAGTTCAAACATTGAAGTGTTGTTTCTTGTATTTTACTCACACTATGGTAGCGATTTCAGCGTATTTCAGCGTTTTTTAGCGTGATTGCACCCCCACCACTAAAGAAAAGTCTTTTCTTTAGTGGTGGGGGTGCAATCACGCTAAAAAACGCTGAAATACGCTGAAATCGCTACCATAGTGTGAGCAAAATACAACAAACATCACTTCAATGTTTGAACTAATTTCCTTTATTTTTTACAAATTTATAGCACGACAAAGATCAACGGCTGATACCCCATATAAAGCCTTATAAATATCACTTGTAGACATTGGGCTTCCTGTGTTTGAAGTCGATTGCTTCAAAACTGAATATTTTACAGATTTTTTACATGTTTGGCGGAAATGACGACAGGACACAAACCGGAAGTATCGCCAAAATGTTTAGGTACAACTGTTTCTTATGGGGTCTTATGGCGATTTTTCTGGTATGACCTGTCCTCATTTCAGACAATCTCGTAAAATCTCTTCAAAAATATATCAAATATACAGCTTTAAAGCAATCAACTTCTCTTCGTGTACTCTGGCAATCACATTCATTATCAATGTTCTATAAACGCTTTTGGGTGACTGGTCACGATAAGGCGCGCAGCATTGAAATGCTGCTCTTGAAAACATATCTCCAACGTTTCTATTGGTATCAAGGCAAGTGAGTATATATATTTTCTAGTCCTTCATCCAATGAGTAATCTCAAAACGACTCTTCGGCCTTTCTAATTGTTCCGACGCTTTGGAAGCATACATATTCACCCTTCGTTTCACCAAAATCATGTAACCGCCTGAGGGCTGCATCGCAGCTTCCTAGCAATATGGTTTAGTACTTCTAGCTCCCGGAGGAGTAAGGACAGTGGCGAAATTAGGGGAGGGGTGCAGGGAGTACGCACCCCCTCAAAGGATTTGAAGTCTTTCTTTTCTTTAATTGTTTTCTTTAATTTTTTTGTTTTATTTTTATTTTTATTTTTTATTTATTTATTTTTATTCATTATTTTTTAATTATTGATTTATTTTTATTTTTATTGGAAAATGTCCTTAATACCAGTCATGTTTACTGGGTTGTGCACCCCCTCCTGAAGAAAGTGCACCCTTAAAACAATCCTGAATCCGTCCCTGAAGAATGCTCAACAGACCTATTAGGGTCGATAGAAAATGAAACTCTCGCGTACCTTTAGGCCCGGGTGCATGGCAGTTCCTTTTAGGGTGAGATTTTCCTTTTCAACCATCATACAAGAATATAAGATGATTATCTTTATTAACAGTAACGCTATAGTGATGACCCTTTTAAAGGTCTGAAATAAGCGGTTAATTCATGCGTGCCCTGCGTGCCTATAAGGATCATTTATGAAACTGACTACCGATCATCCGCTACCTACCTATCAATAGAGTTCCTTCCCGATATAGAAAAGGTTATCCTATTCCCATGTGAAGTTAAAAGCACAATGGTTGCGATGAACGAATTTGTTTTGTTGTATTTTGATTACTAACTGGTACCTGATTACAATGGTCAGCTGGTCTTTCAACTTGTTTTAACCGGACCTGCACTTTCAAACAGATCACGGCTAACAACTTGACAGACTCGTTTCTGGTGGACTGCTTTTAACAATGACCTAGTCCTTAATAAGACACAGTAGCTGCTGTTAGTGAAATATGGAATTCAATGGCACTAGATCGTGTGAAAAGCGACACAAAAAGGCTAATTTGTCTAGTTCTTCTACTGGGTATTTATCTATTTTGTGGAGCAGCAGTTTTTCAAGTTTTAGAAAACGAAAACGAAGCCCAAGCAGTGGTTCATTTGAATGGATTAAGAAAATCGCTTCATCAAAAATACAACATGTCTACCAAAGAGTTTGATTTTTTAGTTCATAAGATAGCGATGGCTACTAAATATCGGTGTGGCGGACCGCTTGAAAGTTGGTGTAGCTCCAGATGGTCGTACTACGCTTCCTTATATTTCACATGGAGTGTCGTCACAACTATAGGTCAGTAATAGCCATTTCCATATGAGTGGGAAATATATGATACCGCAGATGATTCAACTGATTTCCTAGAAACTACGGCTGTGGTTCGGCACAGTACTGTTTCCCACTCGACTCGACTATTTCTAACTATGAATAAGTTTAAAATGATCATCATGATGATAAAATCTGTAATAATTCATACTATCGCGCTGATATGAAACATTACTATCTTAGTAATTGGGTAACACTTGAGAAATATAATAATAATAAGTTTAAAGTATATGCGAAAATATAATATCAAAGAAAACAGAAATAGTCGACGTGTACGTTATATTTCTTTTACTCGATAAATGCTTCACCACATTCCAGTTCAACGTTGTTGCCGCCTCGTGCTTTATTGTACATGTATTGCATTTTTCTTTGTTTCCATTCTATTCCAGACTGAAAATCGATGAAGATATCAGTTTTATTTCGAGCTTTTTCTAAAGTAAATTCAGATACCTTCTGTTTTACAGCAGTTTAAGAGGAAAGGAAATTTTCCACTAAAGTAAGAACACTGAAATACACAGACATTTTTACAGGTGCATGAAAACCGGATTTGTGTAGCATTTCTAATTCGAAAGGATCACTGATTTGATTTTTGTTAGTAAATCTAGATATGCATGGATCCTCACTAAAAACACATTCAGCTCGATCGCATTTAGTCAGTTTGTGTGATCCTAAAGACTTTAAAAAACGATAATTATGTACTCATTTATTCTATGAACCAGAGCTTTATTGCAAAGGACATTCAGTTGCAGCAATTTCGCTTTTTCACAACTAAACATATTCCAATGCACATGCTAAAGTTATGTTTTCAGTTTCAAAACGTGAATCTAAGTTGAAGTTGTCCATTGGCAAATGTATAATGTCTGAAATATCGAGACATATGTTTGTTAGTTTGGTAATTGTTGGTGCGTGAGACATCAGTATTTGTTTCATTGTCTGTGACACCTATAAAGATAAAAACAAATCAGTTTGCTGTTGATTTATAAATCATTAAACCAAGATCTCAATTCCAAATTTCAAGACAATTCTGGTGAAGGCTGCCACAGCATAGCCTAAACGTCGTGCTTCATAACTTATCGTCTTTCAAACTAAAAATACCTAATGTCCTTGGTATCAACATGAAAGTTGCAAGATTACGAGGATTAGAATCTTCCAATGTCCTCATCTTGTTCTTGATATTCTTGTTGCTGTTCCTCTTGTTCTTCTTATTTGCGTCTGTCCATCTTATTTTCTTCCGTTTCTGTCTTTCAAATTAGAACACGGCACTAATTGTAGCCATCTGAGGACAGACTTGCTTAATAGTCACTTTCGCTTTATTTTTTCTTTTGGACGGTGTACTTCCAAATGATGAGAATTATTTCCGATTCGAGAAACGCTTCGACCTCAAATGCAGCGTGATATGTTTTGCATGATTAATAACCTTGAAATAAGATCTTGATCACTTGTGCACAGGGTTTCAATTAAGTTCATTCCGTAGTAATAGAACTAGCCATGAAATTTTGATAAAACTTTCCAGAATAAAACATTTTGAGTTTTCCATCCAAAATATAAAATAAAAAGGTGGGGTCACCGCTAACAGAAAATCGCTGGCGCGCTCCAATAATATCTACAGATAACCATCAGACCGCTGAAAAAATCGCTGGTTTCGCACCAATAATACCCAACTTTTTTTTGCATGTGACATAAATGGAGAACACCGATTGTAAAGTAAACCCACGAAATATTAATAAACCTGAATTATTTGATGATATCCGTAATTATCAATGTCGAGCGAGGTCAGTGTTATTGGCCGAAGCCGTAGATAACCTATGATAATTCATAGGTTTACTTTACAATCGGTCTTTTCCATTTATGTCATACGTCATACGTAGCTGAATAAAGTAGTGATAGATACCATAGTCTATGCTACGTTTTGGATGCAATTCATTGAGCGCTATGGTTTCTACATTAAGTTTCAAAACTGTTGGGTTATTTTAATTTTTTGGACACGTCAGTTTTCTTTCCCAACATTTTTTTTCTTTTTATCTGAAGATATTAAAGTTAGCCTCTCCTTGAACAATTTTCAATGGGATCGTACCAAGATATCATCAGCGTTTATATACCAACATTAATAGCTAGAGGGGAGGGGAATTGTTCCTAACACAAAATTAGGTTAACACAACGAATTTTCCAACTAAATTTGAACCTTAGTGCAGCTTGTGGATGTTAGTTAATGCTGTGATGTTGCCTGTTTCAGGATATGGTCATCTTGCCCCAGCCACTACGGAAGGACGAATATTTTGTATGGTATTTGCATTCTTTGGAATTCCACTGAACTTAATGATCTTAAAAAGCATTGGTGATCGTATTAATGACCTCATACATTATGTACATTACCGTGTTACTGTTCAAATGAGTGACAGTGATGACGTCACAGTCAAGACACGGACGATAGCTTGGACACTAGGATTTATGATAATGACATTGCTAGTTGGTGCAATATTATATTCACAGACACAAAACTGGACGTTTTTTGAAGCTTTATACTTTTGTTTTGTAACGTTCTCGACCATTGGATTTGGTGATCTGGTACCAAATGAAGGTGAGTCTTCTCTAAGGACATGGTCCTCACATCCTAGCCCATCTTTCTAGCTGTTTAATGTAGTTCATAGTAGTTTGGAATAACCGTAATGAGAAGTATCAACGTAGGACCTTAATCAGAATGTTTACCGAGAGGGTGCAGTTATAATAATAAAAACGGGAATATGGTCGAATTTTAGTGACCATTGTTATAAGCAACCATCAATTTTTTTTGCTTCGGTGGTGGGGTGCACGTGCACCCTGTGCTCCGTCTGTGCCCTATGCTTGGCCTGCGCCCTCGACCTGGTTACGGTCTTGGGTGCGGTCTTACGAAGCATGCATAAAGTTATCCACTGGATAAAGGTATCCACTCCATATGATTTCTTTAGAATTTATCCGCTTCACAGGGATTTATCCGGTGGATAGCGCTCTCCGTGCTTCGTAAATCCGACCCCTGAGCATAAGCAGAGAGAGGGGGTAGAGCCTGCACCTTCGAAAGCTTCAAACATGAGCCTCTGGATCTTTGAAGTGAAACGCTAGCTCTACTTTTATCTTTTATTTTCCCTATCTATTGTTATTTTTATTGTTGCTGTTGTTATAGAAGTTCGTATTTATTATTACTTAAAGTGAAAGTATACTAGAGTGTCTCACTTATTATTTCCGTGCCATTTCACATTGAAAGTTCATACATAAATTATATATACCAATTTACATAGGACTTTGGGGGCTGAATAAGATTAAAGTGAGGGAGAGTTGCGCAGATGGTCAGAATCAATCTCTCGTTTCAACCCAGTAAAAACCATTGTAATGCTAATATATACTAACCTATTGTGAAACCATTACAGTAACTTGCTTGTTATTATCAACGTTATCGTTGTGTTTATAGTAGGGATAGTTATAGTTCATTTGAAGATGAAGCCTGTTATTGTTGTGCATAGCGATGGTGATGCATTGCCATTATTGTGGCTAGTGTGGCTAGTCGTCTCTAATGTTAGCATATGTACTTTCCAGGAGAACCACCCAACAAGATAGAAGATGGCGTACTTGAAGTCTTACATGCTATCGTAGTTATTCTAGGTCTTTCTATGTTCTTTACTATCATTTCATCGATACTTAGTGCATCAGAAGAACTACGAATAGCTTTCCCTTCACGAAGCACTTCCACATCGAAAGAAGTCAAAAAAGAGATAACTAAAAACGAAGAGCAATAATCTCATCATGAAAGAACAATTGCAGAACCCGACAATTTGCAGTTCAATAATAACATGGTGTAAATGTTTGCTTTCTAGAAAACTGCATCTACTTCCAGTCCTTCAGGAACCACGGTATACACTGATTTAATAGGGTTTTTGTACATATTGATATATTGATAACGTCCCATAACATCGATCTAACATGGTTAGCGGTGGCTTCTATAGCTTGGAATATACAATACTTTAGTAACAACCGATAACTGATAAATGCACCTGATAAGTGATATTAGTAGTATTTTTGAGTTGCATTTTTCCAAGAGTTGGGGAGTGGGTAATTAAAAGCCGCGATATGCATGGTTTATTTTGTATTTAGTAGAGCTCGGACGGCGCCAGGGGTATAGTTGACATGTACATGTATACTGTTGTATGGCTGACTCATGCGAGGATGGACTGTGATTAAGTACAAGCTATCTGGTCTAGACGTACCGTGTGTTCTTGAGAATTTATATTCTAGTCACTATAAAACCATGGTGCATGCAAAGCGAATTATGATTGATAATCTTTTATAATTTGAAATTTTCTAATCTTTATATATTAGGCTGCATATAATATTTAAACTCGCTTGGACATATCTAATATGATTATGTTTAAATTTGTGTAATAATAAACGTTTTGTATTAAAATGCAATTATATATTTAACTGTGTGTGTATACATATCCAGCTACACGACTCCTGAATTAGAGCGGCTATTAAAATCGAATCGCGACTGCACAACCAAAAGCAAGTATGGGTTTTGATTAGAAACACAAATATCAAAACCAATCAATACTTGCTTATCTGTACAAGTTCTTTTTTCTTCACTCAATGTCCATTGGTCACTCGTCTTATTCTCTCCGACAACCTTTTCAAATGGGTGTATTGACGCCTTATCTTGGGGCTCTTTTTAGGTGTACCCGAAGAGAAAAATGTTGTCTTTTAAAATTACAACAATTAACTTAGGGCGTTTTAAAATGATCAAATAACTAGGGCACAATAATCGACTTAATCATGGGCAACATTCATTCTGCAATAACAAAAATAAACCTTTGTTCAACAATTTCTTTTGATCATTCAATTTAAATATTTAACCTAAAACAATCAGAGGACCTGTATTTAATGTGTGAGTGTTTTAGTGAACTATCACTTTGAACGCTATGCAACAGGTGAATTACTATATAGAATTTTTGTGACGCATGAATGTACAGTAACCAAGACTGTCCCTGGCCACACCACACAACGACGGAAATCTAACTACGGCATTTCTTAATCATTACAATGTCAAGTGTCAAGAGATAGTCTTATCTAAGACGACTTGATGATAACGACAGAGCATTAGAATTGTCGTCATCGACGTATATAGAGGCCAATGTTTTGTAAATATCAGCTAAGTGTTTGTGGAGTCACTGCTGAACGGCTGAACATGGCACTGTATATCATAACAACTGAGATGTGTGCCGAAAATAATCTACCCTGCAATAGACTTTAATTTCACTGCGAAAGATACGGGAATACGATGACAAAGAATGAATGCAAAGGTATTCCTACTAACGCTTGTGTTTGCATGTTACGGCCAACACGGTTGTTATGGTCAATATTTTCGGTATCAAGCCATGAAAAGAGACAGAACTTCGTCCCCACAACGATCGTTTAGGTATTTTTCCCTGTTAAACAATGGCTTATCACCTGGATGGTATCGAAGCAAAGAGGACTATTGGAAACTCCACAATAAGGTAGCATGTTCAGAGATGTTAACTTGTCCGTAAAGTAAAGAAACAGAGCTAAGTTTCATTGTTGATGTGTTTATTAGCAGGTGGCAAACGTACCCAATTTGTTTGCAATTATACAGCACAAAAAGACTTATTTTCTCCTATTTACACCTCAAAACCTTAGTGAAATACTGTTCACGTCATTCACTTTGGTCTGCAAGATAAAAGCGTTTGAAATGTTTGTTTTTTTAAATCTGAGATTTTGTTGACAAGGGTGAATAGTCTCACAACTGGTGGTGACTTGAAACGTCAATTGGCATTTTGTCGAGAACCATTTGCTCACCTTACGATCATGATTAGGTTATTTTCTATCACAAAAAGGGTAGTATTAATAATAACCTTTTAGTGGTGTTAATTTGAGCAATCAAAACTATTGTTACTAAATGTTTTGACTCCATTTGCGTGAAGGACGTCCCCAATCAATTTTTGAGACTATTGTTACTAAATATTTTGACTTCATTTGGCCGAAGAAGAAAGTCCCAAATCAATTTTTCAAGAGCAAAACATCAAAGTTCGCACACAAACCAGAGATCCGTGTAGTTTTATACTTGCATTCCTTTATAATATATCTGAGCTAATACGAACACGAAGAACAGTTAGGCTAGTTTATCATACATGTTTTCAAACAGAACAATACTGAGACCAAAAACGCAAGTCTTACCAAATCAACTGGTGTTGTGATGTCGGAAGTAAACACTACTGTAATGTCTGTACGTATAGTTAGTCGAGCGTAGCATAGCTGGGGCTATTCTACTAGGGAGGTGATAGGGAAGCAGCAAACGAGGAATGAACCCGGATATATAGCCATATATTTTGAAATACTGAAGATTAAAAAGTCCGGATGTGCCGCAGGCTAGACAAACAATATATCTATTTTTGATTACAGCGTTATTTCTATCAAAGTCTCGAGGAAGCGATTGAAAATGGTATGCCTGTACCAACTATGCCGACAATGGACACCATGCCGACCATGCCGGCAATGGACACCGGGTTCCCTACACCAGATACAATGGATACTGATCCGTTTTCTATGGAAACTAACTTCCCATCGATGTCACAAGAACCACCGACGGCATTTCCACAGCAGACCCCGTACATGCCACCCTACCCGATACCAGTACAAATGGAACAAGCACCCATAGCTTTCCCTCCACAAACCCCGATGGGGGTTGCATTACAAACCCCGTACCAGACAAATTCTGTACAAACACAATACCAACAAGGTATGCATACCACCTAGTGCTAGTACTGACTCCTTTTTTATAGGTACACAATATTAAAGAAAAAATAAAAACACACCGTTAACATTAGCCCGAGTTACCGGTGGTCAGCGGTTATCTTGATTAGACCGCCGGTAACACAGGATTCACTAACAGGAACACTTATGACTTCTGGGAATTCCCTAACGCAACAGAATAAAACCTTCGTGCAACAAAAACCTCATAGTGGCCTAGCTACTGCGCCAGCATGCGAGAAGAAGAGAGGTAAAGGTGAAAGAATGCCTTGTTATATTGAAACTCCAAGTCAGCGTATGTACTGCCAATGGCTGAGGTCACAATGAGAGGATTAACCGCAATTAAACCCTGACGTCATTTGAGCTTTTACTTTAATATTTCGGTAACCGAGCCCACATATGGTCATGTTTACGCAATTAATACATTGATTCTTTTGCGTATGTGTGGTATGGTCGAATCTTATTGGTCGGTTACATCGTAAACAGAAGGTATATTCTGCTCTGCAACATGGTTAGACTCTGTTAAATTAGATTGTTCTATTCTCCCGACGAACATAGCAACTATCTAGAATAGGGGTTGAAAGTAACTGAAACTCGTGATTTTGGTATCTTTTAGGGATGAAAAACTTGTGAAGCCACGCCCTTTTGAAAAACGTCCGGTATCTTTTAGGGGTATTTTTAAAAAATTCCGACGAGCATCCCCGATCATCTATGCCCGGAGTCCCCCGCCCCCGGGGTTTAACTTATGTTATATTTGGCTGAACTTTAGTGGAAACTCTTAGCGTGTCCTCAGCCAATGCAGTTTGTCGTTATCATTATATTGTAGGCATATTACAAGCACCGATGGAGCCAAGACCTCAACCAGTGACCTCCTTGCCCCAATATCGTCCTATCCCTGTACAAACAACACCTGTAGTATCTCCACTACCTCAGCAGCAGAAGCAGCAGTTAGCCTCTTTTCCTTCTATGAGGTATGAACACAATCACTGCCTTTTTAAAAACTGTTTCTATTCGTTTAATGAACTGGATAACTGCATGCGTTCACTAAAATATTGTGTGAGGATATATTTTTGAAAACATAAATATATTAATTATTTTCCATCCAGCGACTTTATATAAGCGAGCTGAGTCAATCACAGATAGTGTTCGTACCTATTAGATGTCAAAATCAGCGACTTGTGCCTTATAGGGTGTTTTTGCTTTACTTTCTTAGTTAATGTTTCTTATAAACAGTATAAAGATTTGTGACAATGTCCTCAAAATGTCCGGCTTTGCAAATTGAAGCTATTCGAATACTTTGTCTTTATTGATATACAAAATGTTATTCCTAATAGCTAAATGACTCAATTTGAGACTTACTTTTTATGCGTAGCGCCCACCTGATAAAAACTTTGGTACCTTTTAGGGGTCATTGTTAAATGTTTACGACGATCTTAAATATACAGAAGTCTGCTCCTCCTCCGGATTATTGTTTTCTCAAACGAATCATAGAACTAACTTGTTTCCTCAATCTGGTCTGTAGACAGTCATTCTGATCATTATTTTCTTTATTTTCTAGTTCTAAAGCCAAATTCGAGCGACACAATTCATCTCGTATCTGTGCACCGGGACCGCCGTTGAAAGCACATCCTACGCTGAAGAACTGTCTCCTTATTGGAGACTCCATTACCCTAGGGTAAAATAACAGAATCATTCATTCATTCATTCATTCATTCATTCATTCATTCATTCATTCATTCATTCATTCATTCATTCATTCATTCATTCATTCATTCATTCATTCATTCATTCATTCATTCATTCATTCACTCACACATTCATTCATTCATTCATTCATTCACTCACTCACTCACTCACTCATTCACTCATTCATTCATTCATTCATTTATTCATGATAATTTTAAAACCTCTTTTTATACAGAACATGTAAGATTGTCTAAGAAAGAGTAGCCTTGTTGATGTTGGGGTTAATAGAGATCACTGGGTGCAAGTCTATGTATAAAATAAATACTAAGTCTTTCATTAAGTGAAATAGAACACAATGGAAAAGGTGGAGGATGTAAACCCCACCCCGCGGACCCTAATTATATATCAACAAATGGCAGTCTTGTTGAATAATGACTCGTTTATGTTTCAGTTATTTTTGGACGGTCAAGTTCCTATTGAATGATATGTGTCAAGTACAACATGCTCCCTATGCCCGTGGCTCAGGTGCGGTGGACTCCAAACACGGTGTGGATTGTCTATCTATGTTACTCAAGACCACTTCATTACAACCCACTCACTATGATGCCATCATCTTTAACTTTGGCATGCACGATATCGACTACAGCAAAACGTTTCCAGAGGTATACAATATTGTATTTTTGGTATGCTATTGGAATATATTTTTACGGGAAATACGGATCTCCGAACTATTGATAAGGAAATGAGTGAGAAAAGAGAGTTTTTATACAATTTCTTGAGGGAATTTTGTTTCGAGGTAGTTTGGAGGGATTTGAGTATTTATGTGATGTTTGTCATTCACCTTTCAGGAACGCGTATCTCATCAAGAATACAAAAAAAATCTAAAGATTTTGAAAGATGGGTTCCTGAAAACTGGAGCCAAAGTTGCTTTTGCCCTTACTACGCCATATATGAGCAGCCAGAACAGAAATAAACGAATCAAACAGTATAACAAAATAGCGGTCAGGTAAGTGACGGCTTTCCCCAAACCTCGGGGATAAGAAGGCTCCCACTCACTGGTATCAATTTTATTTTGTTTCACCGCCGTTAATACAGTGCTACCTTCCCTGTCTCGCTAACTTCCCCGTGAAAAAGGGATTTTAAAACATGCATCGTTAAAGCCCCGACTTTGGATCGTTGAAGTCCTGGCCTTCGGGGGACCAGGGATTTCAAATGACTAATGCTTTATATACCCGATCATCAATTACACAGACATGCGCATACTTTTCATCAGTTATTTCTTTTTTTTCTTTCAACTGAGTTTGCATATGCCGTTTGTGTGTATGCTTTTGGCACAAGTAAGGACTAGGCTGCTGAACAACTCAGCTATCGGGGCTCCTGATGGGGTCTGGGCATATGTTCTCTTGCATGTGCATGAATTCCACTGTTATTTATGTGTGTTGTTCTGTATTTCTAGTGTGATGAGATCAGGACCTGGAGTGCCTGTGATAGACACGTATCATATTATTACCAAAAGATGTGGACAGCCAGCTAATAACAAAAACTGTTCTATCTTGAAAAGACCTGGCGATGTGGTAGGTCACGTGGCTTTATTAAATAGTGACGTATAAGGTGGCCTGAAACAAATCTATATTGTTCATAAAATTGCGAAAACAAGCAATTTGGTAGGATTGACAGTGATTGTAACAGACAAATTCATCGACACTGAGAACTCAGGGCTGCTAAAAGGGGCGGAGGACTTGGAGCCTTATTAGGTTTTTCTTCGTCTCCCTTGAGCTTTAAATATTGTTCTTTTTTACTGCCCGGAGACCTGAAGCCCCCAAATCACCTAGCCAGTCTGCCCAATGCAGGTGACACTGGTAAGGATATGTGAGGTCGTTTGAAACCAAATCGGTAGAAAGCTTGCCGTAAGGATATGAATAAAAAGACAACAACTCACGCACAACCAAATTATATTTGATATAAATGACGTCCATAATTGCCGTCAAGCACTATGACGTCATGGCTTGTTTACATGAATAAAAATGCATTTAGCTAGTTCTGGCAAAATATTTTTCCTTTAATACATTTGGCATTGTACTTATTCTTATAATTTGTTCCAATATTATAAATGAACGTTTACCCTATTTTTCATTGATTTTAAGATGTTGAATCCCCTCTTTTGCCAATGATTCTTAGCATTAAAACAATAGATTTGTTTACATGTGACGTTATAGTGCTTGTGATTAATTGGAGTGATGATTTCATGTCATGTTGACTGCGACGGCACCGATATCGAAATGATAATAGTGGTACCAATAATAATGAACATAATGATGATTCATTACTGAAGATATGATCTATTGTCAATGGATACTATACGCATTTATAATTCATAAATAATTCATTATTATTTTATATACGGATTTACTATTGATAAATATTTTTTATTAATAAATATTGATTATTATTTGACATAGCATTTCAATGAAGAGGGATATCAGATACTGGGAGTGCGAGTGGCGGCAACATTTGCAACAATGATCAACCAAACATTGCCGATAAGTATGTTTTTTCCTTCATATTTTTAAGTATAGAGTGTACGCACTAAAAGTGTGCAACATAAATAACACCAAATAGTGCTATTTTATGATAATTCTATTGTTTTCTTTTGTTCAGTTAGTGCTATTTACTACTAAATAGTGACAACTGTTGCACACTCTTAGTGTCTGGAGCTCTAAGTGTGCAACATAAATACCACTAAACTAGTGCTATTTTATGATAATTCTATTGTTTTCGTTTGTTTAGTTAGTGCTATTTACTACTAAATAGTGACAACTGTTGCGCACATTTAGTGTTTGCACACTAGCATATCCAAAATTATAATACATCTATCAACCAATTGTAAAGGACAGGCTGTATCCTGAGAGGAGGGCTATCTCAATTGTTTTAGGATCGGTGTATGCTCATTGTAACTGTTAGGGGTGAAAATCATATATTTGGTATCTCCTGGGATGACCAGATAGACGTTAACGCTGTGAAACGTTTAGTTTATTATAATGAGGTCGCAAGACTGACTTTAACCCTCTTCTTTTTTTTTCTTGCATCCTTCACAGTATCGATCTCTGACTATTTTAAGTCAGCTGTTATACAACTTATGCAAGATTATATACCAAACACGTTATGCAACATCCATTTGCAAACAATGCATTCATAGGAATGAATAATAATACATAATCATATATCATTTTCAGAGCATTCAGCAGTTAAAGGTCGCCGGAGATTTTTCAAAACTCAACTTCCGTCGTTCTTGGACGGGATCACGTGTCCAGATGCATTTACCCGCTGTCCAGTAGGAACGACATGTTGTAAAAGTTTCTTATCTTTGACTGGATATGGATGTTGTATGATCCCCGATGCTGTAAGTTGCGATGACAATTGGCATTGTTGTTCTAGTGGGTCTATTTGTTCACCAACGTGCACCGCTCGTGAATGCCACTGCATCAAGTTTGTTGAGAGCAAAACAGGAAAATTGATTGAGAAGAAAACTAAAGCAAAAACACGGTATCATGCACATGGCACAATTACGAAATTGAAGAAAAAGGTTAAAACCACTTCCCATCCACTTGTCAGGCTGCTGAAAAAATGGAAAAAACAAAGGAAGACAAAGTCTCATGGGAAGGGTAAATCTCCACCTGATTTGAGCAAAAAATTGAAAAAGCTTTTGGAGAAGAAGAAAAAGCAAGAAAAGAATGTTAAACTGGTTCACGCCGCAAAGACAACAAATAGATCAATCGATGTCGAGCTGAGTCAACTCATCAAGCACCATCATAAAAAGGATTATAAGGAACTGAAGGACTATTTGAAAGATAACACTGCTAATCATAGTACTACGAGAAATAACAACTCCAGTAGAGCAAGCACAAACCAACAAGTACACTACGCAGATACAAGTGCTGATGATTCTAGTACTGGCAGTAGTGGGCAGCTACTAATAAGCGATAAACACGATGCAGATACAAGTGCTGATGATTCTAGTACTGGCAGTAGTGGGCAGCTACTGATAAACGATAAACACGATGCAGATACTAGTGCTGATGATTCTAGTACTGGCAGTAGTGGCCAGCTACTAATAAGCGATAAACACTTCTCCCTTGCGGGAAACAAACAAGGACATTTCGCAACTGTAGAATATTCTGGAGAAGGGAATATCCTGCTACATAACACACACCAAAACATGTACACAGACTCCACTGACGAATACGTAACCTCGAGTGGTGGACATGACAACGAGATGGAACCATTGGATGACATAGAAGGAAACAATGGAAGTGGAATGCATGACCTTATCGAGCCCGTTAGCCCGCCTGTCAAAGACATCAAGACCACAACTAGAGCAGAGAACACCCATCTTAGTGCCAAAACTGAAAGTCAAGGACACAAGAGAAACCATTTGAAAGCCCATCCATTGACACATATTGATGATGATATTGATGATGACGACGACTTGATGTCACGCAATCTAGCTACAAATAAGGATAGTCATGCATTTGATGACTGGTTTGGTGACAATAACCGTTCAGTCAAACATGAAAATACGGAATTGTTTGACGAAGATGCCGAGGATGTGTTAAGTAGTGAGTTTAAAGAGGCCAATAATGACCATGGATTTGATCTGATGATTAGTGCATCATCTAGTACGCCAAAGGATGCAGCATCAATCGATAAAAAGACCAGGAAACCCCCAGAACATCATGGTACATTGATGAATATGAACAAGGAATCTTGGGAAGGAGGGGAGAGTGGCTCTGGATTCAAAGAGTACAATGATGTTACTTTCTCTTTTGCGAGCTCAGAAGATGACGTCATGAGTACTAACCATGACCGTCACCATTCCCATGATGCGTCAGCACATATTAGTAAAGAATTTAATAGTGAACTTGTTGCTTTGGGGGATCTTGAGAGACAACTGAGTTCTAGTGGGAATGAGTCTGTGGATGACCTAAACCTGGACAGTATTAACAAAACAAATGGTACAGACGATACAAACAGAGCATATGCTGAACCTAGCCTAAAGAATGCAAACGACTACACAAATCAAACAGCCAATGAAAAGAAAGAATATATTCCTTTAAATATTGATAACAGCAATATCGCACTAAAGAGTGCGGAAATTAAAGTCAAAAATCATACCAATGACTCAAATCAAAGTCAAGGACTGGGGTCCGATTTAACAAAAAAAGATTATAATTTAAGACCTCATGCAAACTACCCAGAAGCTC
Source organism: Diadumene lineata (assembly GCA_918843875.1). Classification (NCBI taxonomy): domain Eukaryota; kingdom Metazoa; phylum Cnidaria; class Anthozoa; order Actiniaria; family Diadumenidae; genus Diadumene; species Diadumene lineata. Next base: position 9,109,493 of record OU974076.1, on the reverse strand, counting down.
CTATCAAGGAGTTTGAGAAAAGCACGCCTGTTGCTCATTTAAATCATGAGAGTATCTTACAAAGCAAACTTACTGATCCTAAGCATCCATCAAAAAACAAACAATTTTCTAATTATAATTTATCAACGAACAAGCTGATAAATCAAACAAATACTTCGAATTCTGGCAATATTGAAATGAAATCAAACAGGAATACAGGTGTTCCACTGAGGGATCAGGTTCATTTAACTGGGAATACTTCTGTCACCACCAAAAAGATTAATAATAACGTGAATACGTCTTCTGCAAGCCACAATAGCAACCTTAAGAGTATCAATAATGTCTCAGTGGCGAAAACGCCGTTACAAAAGGATCACCAAATACAATCTGATCAAAGTCAGCTATCCACTAGTAGACGGAATTTATCGCCGCATAAGAACGAGGCGTTGGCCCATTTCGTGAATGAGCCAGTGGACTTCCACCTGGGACTGATAGTACACCAACATGACAGGCCTACAAACAGCATTTTACAACATGTGAAAAAAGTGATAAAACCTATTCAAAACACAAATAAACAATTAGCAACAGGAAGCTCTTCACGCAACATAACATATCATCAATATGATAAAGTAAATATTAATGAACAGCCAACAGATGTGAGAATGAAATATAGGAGAAAACAAACAGCTCAAATCCCGCCACATCTTTTTAACGTTTTTGACAATCATAAGGACGGTTCAGTCCTGCAATCAACGGTTGCTAATAATTCGCAAAATGAACAGCGTGCACAACAACTGACGTTTAGAAATCAAACCCAGAGCAGGACTCATATAGCTTCTAAACGATTTCCCATAAACAATAGAAACAATAAAGATATATTGAATTCAAAGTTACAGTCATCTAGAAGTAGTACTGGAAAAGAAATCAACAGAGACATATCAAACAAAGATCACAGATTTTTTGGAGAAACAGATGATATAACTAATTTGAACAAGACTGAGTTCGAATCATCGTCTTCATCTATAGAGGAAAGTTATAATGGAGATATTGAGGAATAATGTTAAAATGTTTTTTATATATATTTACATTGCAAATTCAAAAACCATGGATACACAGAAATATTTCAGAAATGTTAATGGCTTGGCCAATTACAGACAGTGCACACTATATAATGAGCTCTAAATGAATTCTGATTGAGTAAGATTACATTCCTGGAATCTCTCAACTGCCCACGAGTTTTTTTATTAGCAATGTAAAAGTTGAATTAATATGAAAATAAACTGAAAAAATAAATGAAATATGACTTGAATATTAAACAATTACTTTCCAAAATGTTTAAATTTCAATAAGGTGCTTTTATGTTAAAAACCTATATTCTGACTAAATAAGACTCTAAAATTCTAATAAGTAATAGAGTGCAAACTTTAGTAATACTAAATAGTGCTATTTTATGGTAATTCTATTGTTTTCTTTTGTTTAATTAGTACTATTTTGTACTATTTAGTAATTAGTGTTTCATGGATTTATTGTTTGAACTCTATATTATTTTTTTTTAATCAGCCAGCCAATTTAAAAAAAAAGCTGAGCTCCCTCTCAATTTTTACTATCAGAATGAGAACTGTTTTGATTTGTTGCTCAACTCATCTACTACAAAACCGTGCCTCAGTTTATTAGGTTTAGTAGATGAGTTTGGCAACAAATCATAGTGTTTGATCCTTATATCAATTAAGGGTCCTGATTACTTAAGCAAAAAGTCATCACGATTTTTTCTTAGAAAGATATTTTATAGAGAATGTATCACTTAATCGAAAAATGGATAGAAATCTATATGGTCCCGAGCCCGTTTTCGAGATAAAAATTTTTGAACGGAACCATGTTTTGACATTTTTGAAGAACAAATGACGAAAAATGCATTTTTCACAAAAAAATTTATTACTCAAAAACTAATAAAGCTATTGACGTAGTATTTACAGGCAATCTCAACCAGACGGTATTTTATACAAATATGGGAAAATAAATTATGTATGTTTTAAAATTTTGTCAAAATTTACAGTTTTATTTTCGTCTTTGACTTAAAATCGCTTTGAAAAGTGAAACCCTAAACTACTTACCATCGCGTGAAATGTTGAAAAGTCATCAGGATTTTTTCAAATCTTGCCAAAAGAGAGATTTTTACAAAATCTTTCAGAAAAAATGAAGAAAAATATAGAGTCCCGCGCAAAAAATTAAGGTTTTGGCTGGTTGAAGTATAATTTTCGAAGGCTTCTTTTGTTATTCTTATGTTGGCTTTTGGCGGGATTTGGCGCGCGCGCGGCGTTCTCAGCGGTAAATTGCTCGCGGGCACAGGTTTCAAGCGTCGTTGTTGTTCTAAAGTAGTCAGGACCCTTAAGCTTTCAGAAATGGGTAGTTTATTAGGGGTAGAACATAAGTATTTGTATTGAATTTCAAACACCTTAAACAACACTACAAAAGTTCCCTAAATCCCCAAAATGTTTATTATAGTTTGAAATAACGGTTTTTACATGGATGTTCCTTCACCCCATCCTCATATCAATACCAGATATAATCATCCTTACATCATTTTTGTATTGCATAGTATTTTCACTGCATACTTAATTAGCGCGGAGTAGATTATTGCGTAGTCGCTTTTCGATTCTCCCGTGAGCATGGTCATCAATCTCGTACATGTAGAGGTAAAAACTAGTAAAAAATACTAGGAAAGACTGCGTCGGTCTTTCTAGAGAAACAGTTGTAAATGTAATGATAAGTTGGACACCGTAGAATGATGGTCGAGAAAACTGACGTTTCGGACGTTAGTCTTACTCCGGCGAAGGACTAACGTCCGAAACGTCAATCCCGTACATATTCCTTTGCGGCCTTTGCTATAAAATGTTCTTTGTGACCAGGAATTATTTTAGGTGCGTACATCTCCATGCTTATCTTGATCATAGTTTCATGGCATTTTTGTGATTTTCTTTCGTTCACTTCCACTGTGTTGGTTGTTAAATTCCCCGTGGAGTAGACTGTATTGTATATTTGGCGTTGACTCGCTGTTTTTTCTTCAGTATTATATATCAATTATAACGACTGACCTGCCTCGATTAGTTCCCGACTATTTGCAGCAGTCCAGTGGAGTGTATCTCAATGTAAACTTTTCCATATTGTTGATAAAATTTGAAATTTAAAAAAAATCGTCCATGCTGACAATGATATTCAGACAATACTGTGGAAACCAAAATTTGAAGGACGTGGCAAACACGTTCTTTGTTGTTGAGGTTGAGAAAGTAGAATCATACCATAGTTAGATATTGTTCAAGCCAGCCCCACACCTTTTTGGCCAGCTTCTCGGCTTCATCATAATCCAGTACAAAAGCATGATGAATGTTATCGTCACAAATCTTGACGTCAGCACTCGGAAACCGCTTCGTCATTTGTTCGTAACAAGATCGGGGTACCCATGGATCCCGAGCACCGTAATAAAAAGTCAGCTTATCAAGGTTTTCCGAAATACTATCGATGTCGATATCTTTAATAGTGCCGAGGTCTCGGCCGATACGCAACATATTCTCCATGGACCGATAGTTCAAGAACGCATGTGTGGCATTGACTGTACTCTCCTGTGAACTGTGCTTGTTGAAATGCATCCACCAGCCAATAGACCACTTCTTAAAGAAAGAAGGCATCAAAGAGAAAAAGAAAGTCATCAACAAGAACGGCCATTGAAAATAAAAACACACGACCCACCATAGACGACCACTTGGCGACTCCATCACGTGTTCAATGGCGGGAAAAAGCAGAATTCCTTTTAAGAACTTGTCTTTGTCGTGGTAACGCTTCATCATCTGTAAAACGATATATGCGCCAGCGGAGTGTCCTATGAGGACCACTTTACAGTCTTTAGGCAGATGATATGCGATGAATGATAATTTATGGGCTATTTGATCGTCGAGATCCATAGCTATATTATGTTGTTCGTGTTCATTGGTTCTTGGTCTACCACAACTAAACATGCCCGAGTTATCCAGCTGACAGTGACCTGAAACAACACATAAACGTCTTCAGTGCCCACAAGACTCATTTTTAAATATCAGTATTATTTCCAATATTGTTCGCACTAGATAAAAAGGCTTAGAAATATCGAGAACTGAATGATTAAGGTCTATAGTCGGAGATATGAAAAACCACCTGACCATTCATTAATATTTATAATTAATTCACCACTCATAAAAAAAACGAAAAAAGTTATTTTTTCTCGTGAATAAATCAAATCATTCTCTTTTAATCCTAGTTGTTTTTCTTTGTTCGTCGCGTTCCCTTTTTGGCTGAATAAAGAAAAAATTCGAAGATTGATGAAATGATGCCAATTTATAGAATTTCAATTTCAGTTTTTGAAGCTTCAAAACGAATATATTTTTTTCTAACAACTAGTTACTGTGATCTCGATATATTTCACAACACTGGTGTGTTTTGATTTGATAAATGCTGTTATGATCATAATAATTAGGCATTCTTGCTATGATCTTTCTAAGATGAAAGACGACAAAGTTGATGCATTATTTAGCGTGTTATGTTTTGTGTCAGAACAAAAAATATCTTGCAGGTGCAACTGCGAACAATAACACTACAACACAAATGAATTTACCTAAATACAAATACAAATACAAATTCGTAAGCTTTCTTTTAAAACTATTCGATCAGAATAAGAAAAATTATCTTGAAAAATGACAATAACATTTTTTATTCGAATACATTTTTTTGTCTGTTAATGAAGGGAATAAAGACAAATAACGCGGGAAGTGGATGTTTCGTCCCTAGTCCATATTGAGAGCATGGAATTCTAAAATCTAATTCTGCGTTGATTACCTCAAACTGTAAATTACTGGAGAATAAATAATTTTAGCTCGTACGCAAAAAAAATCAGGAATTCAACTTCAAAGCGTATACTTTAAAACGAACTTTAGCATAAAAAATGAAACTTCAGATTCTGAAAAGACAACATAAAAATACCTAAATTAACAAAATGGAGCACATCAACTTAATATCGCAAACTACACATCCAATGATTTCTTCGTAATAGTTTACGATCTTTCATTAGTTCGATTTTGAAGGTTTGAGCCAAAAATTGTCAGTTTTGCGCGCGGATATTTGACAAAAATAAGTTCTTATAGATAGTGATGTAAGTGTATGTAGCCAGATAGGTTCGCACAAATCTACAGCGTTGACTACAAATCCATGCACCAAAAATGTATATTTGGTTTACCTGCATGTCCCACGCCATAAACAGGAATTCGTTTTCCACATTCATTAAAGAGAACATCGATAAAGATATCGTAGAATTCAATACTGCCAGGATTTCCAGGGATTATAACAACACAAACTTGTTCGTTATCAACTTCTGGAATAGCACAGGAGATTTTTGTATGAACACCATTAATCAACACGACATCGTGACGAACAGTATCTTCTTCTGTTTTGTTTGCCATGAATAAAGTCAATCACGAGAACACGCTTTCAACCTTTACTTTGACATAATGTTCGGCTTTCTTGTCGAATATTGTGACAGGTTGACGCATGCGCATTGTAGTAGTTCTGGTGCTCTTTGGAGTTATGTGGCGATGTTCTCGCGCAGGGTTTGTTATGAACGGTTCCGTCGATTTGTGTAGAAACGAAAAGCGTTTTTTTATATAAAGTCATGGATACCGTTCGATTTTCATTTCGTGAATCATATGTATGATGAACAAATTAAAACCTGGAAACTATTCACCGAAACGTTGATTTTTCAGGTTGTGTTTCGTTGACTGCCGAAAATTGCAAAATTTATCAAGTCAAATTTTTCTACGTATTACACTCACTCTATAGAATGCTTCTCTTCTCTTCTCTTCTCTTCTCTTCTCTTCTCTTCTCTTCTCTTCTCTTCTCTTCTCTTCTCTTCTCTTCTCTTCTCTTCTCTTCTCTTCTCTTCTCTTCTCTTCTCTTCTCTTCTCTTCTCTTCTCTTCTCTTCTCTTCTCTTCTCTTCTCTTCTCTTCTCTTCTCTTCTCTTCTCTTCTCTTCTCTTCTCTTCTCTTCTCTTCTCTTCTCTTCTCTTCTCTTCTCTTCTCTTCTCTTCTCTTCTCTTCTCTTCTCTTCTCTTCTCTTCTCTTCTCTTCTCTTCTCTTCTCTTCTCTTCTCTTCTCTTCTCTTCTCTTCTCTTCTCTTCTCTTCTCTTCTCTTCTCTTCTTCTCTTCTTCTCTTCTCTTCTATTCTCTTCTCTTCCTAAGGGAGCTATATAACTAAATTATATGGACAACTGACACTTAATTTTTTTAACCAAATTTGTATGAAAGTTGTCAGTGGGACCGGCCATTTTTTTCTGCGAACCACCAACTACGGCTGCAAGGGAGGGCAAGATTTGGTGACATTCATGAGTAAAATTGTCCATCCTCACGTCTAGAAAAAAACAAAATTACATGAAAAAAATTTAAAAAAACGTATTAATGAATCATGATCCATGGTAGGTCAAATAAAGTACTTCATGTCTACTTAGTATTTCTTACTAGCTTTTACCTCTAATTTTAGTAACGCCTTATCAGTTTGATATAAATGTTGTTATCACATTATTGCATTGTATACATTTTTTCATAATTATACACTTTTACTTGAAAATTTTTGTTTCAAACATCATATTGTGGCCTTGTAGTGAATTCAATATAGCTAAAGTTTGTAAATAAGTAAATAACAAAAATGTCAAAAAATGGCGCGCTTACCCTTCCGGGCCGTTTCGACATTAGGTTGTCATAGTTACTTGGTCAGCGGAAATGATTTCTTTGGAAACGAAAGACGCCATCTTTCACGGACTGTACACACATCCAGCTGAAAAATGTCCACTTTTGGAAGGTCAAAGGGAGCTCGATCAGGTAAAAAGATATATTTTCCTAAGCTGGAGAGATAAGAAGTTAAATTCATGTGCTGTTGTATTATTTTAGCTTCACCGTTACGGAGCACTTCACCGGGAAACCTTCGTCGTTCAGGCAGCTTTGGTAAATCAGGTCGAGGGCTAGCTGCCTCGTTTGATGGAACAAACGCAGCTACACGAAGGTAAAACAACTCATCTGCAATACTTACGATGAGGCTCACATCCTAGTACTTATTATTTTCACTAATTATCTTTATCAATTTAATTGTGCAGCACTATTTTTTTATTTTTTTGGGAACAAACAACAACAACGTACAGCAAATATCTCCCTAAGTAACCGATCAGAATGCCATGGTTGCTACACTATTTGATAAGCAAACTTTCATTTCAACAACCATAATTTTCTTGTATTTAGCATAATATATTTGTGGGGATGTCATGTTTTCGTGGCCAATCGAATTATGAATAAGTATTGATTAAGATTACATGTTTTGTTTTTATTGAAGTTGCTCCAACTAAAACAATGCATCAAAATGTTTCAGACATATCATTTTGCAAATTCAATCTCAAATTCATTACAAATATTTATCATATGCAATAATAAAGGTCCTAAAAGCAGTTTTTTTCCAAATCAGATGAAAAGCCACTGGGAATGTTAACAATTATTCTCTAGCATTATTGCTGCAATACCAATGAAAACTGTTTCATAATATCACTTGAAATGCTTTTAGAATCATTTTTTTCAACTTCAAATTTTACATAGCTTTTACTGCGCTACCCATATGACACTATTCATAGGGCTGTTAAATTTTCTAAAAGTTCTGAAACGCCTATGAAATCAAGCGAATGTCCCAGTTGTCTGTGATTGTCCCCAATCATCTTCAGTAATGTATCAATGTCAAAGAGCATTATATAGGTAGCTGAGCTGCGAGAGTGCCATGGCTGTGCATGACCCTTGCATGATATTAGGGTCAGCAGAGGTGATATGTTAGCTGAGATTGTATGAAGAATTGTTCTCCATCTAGAGGACCCCCTATCCTCATGAAATGCATTGAATAAATGGAAAGTGCCTAATTATTAAAAATTAATTATGAAAATATGTGGGTAGCAAACAGTTCTTGCCTTGCTCTTTCTCTAGTAAGCATGTACGTTCATCAACTACTGACACTGGAAACATTGAGAATGAATACATTAGGAATCTCCAACAACAAGTTTATTTCTTGGAACTAGAAGCTAACTACCTGTATCCTTTTCTCAACATTGTCTTCAAGAAAACCTACATCTATGTTACATCAATTCATGATCATTCGTTTCAGTGGATTGCATAGAGTACTATATGTGCTGGTCATAGGTGTAGGACTGGTATAGGTGTAGCCAGTAGCAGATCCAGGGGCCGGGGTTTGATGGGTTTCACAGAACCTCCACTTGAGCAACATGTGCCTAAAGAACTGTAAAGCATTTTGAGACTTTGTGAAATGCGCTAAATAACAACATTCATATTACATTGTATTTGTTACAGTAAGGGTGGTATCATTTCCCACTCAATATGCTGAGAAAATGTAAAACCAAGATGGAACCCTCTTTTAAAAAATCCTGGATCCGCCACTGGTAGGGATGATGGAGTGGTATTTTTAACAGACACTAATAAGTCAAATTATATCTAAGGTCTGTAGTCGAGCATATGAAAGCTTGAAATTTTAAGTGTGTGGCTATAATCCCCTTATATAATTAGCCCCCTCCCCCTGTCAATCACTGTACATGAGAGAGTCTCTTGCCAATATGACATTGTGAATAACAAATAAGTTATGTTTATTGTTATTATTGATAATGTTAAAATTATATTTGTTATCTATTTTATTATAATCCTTGACTAATATTGTATTAAATAGTCGAGATCAATCCAGAAAAGCCTCGGGTAAAATCCATTGTTCTGTTGATCTTTTCTTATCATGTATAACAAATATAATAGCATTTGTCACCTAATTGTCCCATAATTGCACATAATTAAATGTTGTTTTCTTTGAATGCAATTTGTGGCTTGTGGAAATAAAGAAAATTGTTCTCCTAAAAATGTTGCTTGTGCTTGTGTAGCTGGAAACGGCATATTTGTAAGAATGAGTCAGTATCTCATTGTTATAAATTAATATTTAACATTTTATAGAGATTCCACCAAGAGTTACCGAAGAGGCGGATCGCATGATGCGTAAACTAAGAGATTTACAATCTCAATTAGATGAACGTTCTGATAATCTAAGTAGAAAAGAGGCCAAGCTTCGAATGTTGGAGGCTGAAAAAGATACAGCAATAAAAAGGCTGCGGGATGCACAAGGTGATTGCAATAATTATGATAATTATATGAAGGTAGTTGGGGACCCTTCCTACTGCGCATCCTGCTCGCATATGTGAAATAAAATAAAATTTGTAGTGCGATTTTAAAAGAAATTTGTGTTAGAGTCAAAATATTGTCATTATTTTGTGAACCTTTTGTTAAAAAGTAACATCATAGCATTACATATATGCCTCTAAAAGTAGCTTAGTGCCCTTTCATGCTCATCCAAAACAATGAAATGTTCAATTATCTAATTTCCCATGTATTTTTCATGTATAACTCCAACACAAGTATGGTGACCCCAAATTAATTTTCACAAACTTTAACTAAAAAAAAATGTGGGGTGCTTATATAGCGCATTTCATATATCTCAATGCGCTTTACATTTTTATTTATTTATACGGGCCGCTATTTAAGGAGCAATTTTGCTGCCACGCCGCTTACAATCGTGAGGGGTTAGTGGTTAGCGTGAATTAGTATGATCAGGCCACACACACCGGGAAATTCCCTACTCTTTTCGAAAAGTAGTGTGGGTTCTTTAACGTCCCTCTAATACAGATTAGTGAATGAAGTGTAGAGAGACGGGACCTCCGATTTTACGTCGTTATCCGAGAGGACGTGAAGATCTTACCATTTGTAGATGGAGAAACAAAGGCAGCAACTTCTCCTCAATTATTTTAAGACCCTGAGTGTTGGTCCGACCACAGGGATCGAACCCGTGACCTCCAGCACTGTAGTCCGACGCTCTACTTACTGAGCTCACCGGTCGGCGGTACTAATAGCTGTTTCTCAAGAACAAGACAATTTGTTAGAATATTATTTATTTTTTTATTACAATATTTATTTTTGCCAACAGAATTTGTTTTCCTGTTGTTTTTGTCTTTCTAAGGGTTTTATGTCCTACACAAGTGTAAAACAACTTTATTCAGGCATATATTAATTGACCAATAGGCTGGCTAGTCTTGCTAGTCAAATCAACAGTTTCCAGAGGGGGTAGGGATTAGGGAAGAACTATCTACATGTATTGGATATTTTGTGGGAACTAAAATTCTAAAGAATAAATTACATTGATATTGAGACTATATCTTGGACAGAACACTCGACACAAAATGCAGTTTTTGTACGTTATTTTGTTTTCCTTACTGCCCCCCCCTTTCCTGAACAATAATATTTTGGTCTAGAAATGATGCTTGGGATAGCTTCTATATGGGCCACAACATTGTGTGGAGAAAGGGGATTCGAATGCCTGAAAAATGTACATGGATATAAAAATGCATATTATAACAAAATAGAGACGTTTTCGTGTAGTCTCAAGTTATATTGTCCAAGATGTAATAAACCATTGTCTTGTTGTGTATAGAGGAGCATGAAGCAGAGAAAAGGCAGCTGGTTAATGAGATAGTATCTCTCAAGAAACTAAGAGATATGAATCAAAGAGATTCCTCACGTAAAGAGATGCAGGTCAGTCAATTCAAAGCAGAAGCAGAAAAAGGATTGACGTCACTGCAAGAGGCTGAGAGAAAAATACAGAATTACAGAATTGAGGTAAATCTATTATAATCACGATAGTAAATAAATATGGTGATATTGATCAAAGACATTTGTGGATTATTGCATTTAATGTACAGTCATGCCAGCTGGGCTGAGACTGTGGTGTGGGACCCTACTCTGATCAAAGCTTGCTAATATCTTTTCAACATATGATTCCTTGATATGATCGTTTGATTTCTAACCACAGATTGAGCGTAAGTCAGAGGATATAAGCTCACTACGGATACAACTAGAGGAACAAAGGGCAGAAACACTGAGATTAAAAACTCAACTGCAGGAAATGGATGATAAGTATTTTGATTCACAAGCTAAGACCAAGGAACAGATGAGTAGAGAATTGCGGGTAAGGGAAAACATTAATCACTTAAATTCTCTAGTAGCTACCTTGTTTTTATTAGGAAATATTATTGAAAAAAGTGTCTGAGTAAAGTGTCTGAGAGTGTCATCGATGAATTATAAATGCTGGAGGAGAGAAGCCATGATGAAGGTGTATTTGTCTACTACAGTGGGCAACTTTACTAATAATACTTGATGTTCTGTTTTTTTTGTTTGTTTTTTTTTGTTGACGTAATATTTAATCATATCATCTAGTAAGGTCTTTCGTTGCTTAATAGTGTTTCATCTATATAATATTTGTATTAAAAGAAGAGCTTACTGATTTTAAAATACTCTGACATTGTCATCCAGTAATTCAACTGTATTTGTTTTTAACTTGTAGGAAGAAATAAGACAATTACGACTGCAGCTCAAAGAAAAGGAAATCAGTGCTGAGCAGGATAGAAGCCTTAGAAATAAGGTAAAGAAGGTCAAGATGTGTTCATGTGCTAAATCATCAAATAAAGTACACAGGGATGGGCAGGACAAGAGTTGTTAAAGTGAAGCATTCTAGTCAGTGTAAACAACCTAACTCCTATATCATAGCTATGATCTTGGACATAAATGTTGAGACTCTTAGCACACTTATACATTTCTTGAGTATGTTTGCTGCAATACATAATTTTGATGGTCTAACTTTCATTATCCCCTCTCCCCCAAAAGCAATGCTGTGTTCGCTGAAGGTGTTTCTCTCTCATGAATAACAACATTGATCAAGGTTGGGGGAGGGAGGGTCAAATATTGATGTGTACAGTCATGAAAGAGTCTCAACTATTTATGTCAAAGATTGTAGTATAAATTAAAAAAGTAATAAAGTAATAATTGGTGCATATAACATTTGCAGATCCAAGATGACTGTACAGCACTTATTAAAGAGAATGCTGCTTTAGCTGCACAAGTTATAGAACTGCAAAAACATATTGATATGGTTAGTATTGCAAAATAATGCGGTCCTTAAGGGAGGAAAATCCCCACAAAAGTGGATAGTTTTGCTTGATAGTCAATCCTTATACCCTTGTACAGTCTGTGGAAACCTCGATTCTTACTGCCACCCCAGGTTAATGCTGCCAATACATTATTGGTGCTCAATGAAGTTCCATTTGCTGTAAAATTTACCCAATCAATACAGCTGATTGCCACATTTTTTTAGCCCAAATGATAAACTTGTGCACTCCTACTTGCATTTTGAGAGATTCCCCCAGAAATTTGAGTAATGAGACTTGTGACAGTGTACCAACTAAGACTCATTATTGACATGTTATTAATATGTTATTGTTAGACATGTTATTATTTTTGTGTTAAAAAAGTTTAATAATCTTTGAACAATTGTATAGAATAACTCTCAAAATAGTCAAAGAGCAAGTTCATAGCATGATGATGAAATATTGTTCTACAGGATCGTGCACACAAAGATGAAAAAGATGTGAGGCGAAGTGCTAATATACAAGAGCTTGTTTCATTGAAAGAGGCAAATAGACAACTAAAGCATGAGTTGGAAAAGACACAAGATCTGTTACGTCTAGAGCAATCGTCACATAGGAATGACTTGGATAAGGTACCATATAATTTATACTGTTTCTACTTGTAAGGTGCTGGCCCACTCAAGTTTGTAACTGCTCTTTTTCCAAATTTTCAACCTTTTAAAGTCTTGGTTGATGAGGGTGGACCATGGAAAATGCCATGATTCTACATGACTGTTTTATGCATGGCCTGGCTACCAGGTGTTATTTATAGCCATAAAAGTAATGACTGTAATAAATCAGTTAACAACATTTCAAATAATAACTGAATGTGAATTCCTCAACAAATGAATGTTAGTAATTTTATATTAGAGTTGAATATCTGGTTATGTTTTAATGGAATAACCCCAAGGCTTGGAATGCAGTAAAGTATTAATGAATTGAACTATAAGTGCATAATATGTCCTAAGAATTGTGCAAATTAGTATTGGACAGGACTGGTATGGTTTCCAGAATAGTCCATATTCATGTTCTTCGTTGCTCAGGCTAAGCCTTGCACAAATCCAAAACAGTATGAATATTTATTGAATGATTTTGTCTCAGCTGCTTTCAATTGTTAAGTTACCTATAATCAAGGATTAGCTTTGTTAGCAATAAACAACTTAAAACTGGTCTATTGTCAAGGAAGGGAGGGGAGAGAGAGAAGAGAAAGAAAAAGTTTCAGACATTAGAAACAATATTGATTTAGTTACTTAGTAAGTAGAAGTTGTTTTGGTGTTTGTATGATTGTCCAGTCTAATCCTGGCTAATGGTGCACATTGGACAAGATAAAATGGAAAGATTATTGTATAACTATTATTAATAGTGAATAAATGAGCAATTATTACATTTCATTTTTTTAGCTGTCAAAAGAAGAGCAAGCATCATTAGAAGGTAAGCCATACATCATTACTAAGACAATTCATGCATGGATGTCAGAGTGGTGATAAAGGGTTTGCTGGAGGCAAATCAGGGCATATATGTCCTTTGCCCACTTGCAGACCAGCACTGGTGTTTAGATGGCCATCAAGAGATGTTGGACATTTTTGATATACATGCATGTACTTGTAGCCTACTGTTTTCTCTCTAGTGTCAGTTTAAATTACTGTAAAGGTTGTAGATTCTCACATATTATACCCCTAGCTACAGCTACACAACAAGTTTCTCATGCAATCATTTAATTGACATTGTGCTGTTTAATTCCCAATTATAGTGAGTGATTTCATGGGCGGTTAAAGTATGTAAGCCTAATATTTTGTTGGTATCTGGCCACAAAAGTAGTTTCACTTCACTTCCTTGATTTTTGCAAAAAAAAAAAAAAAAACATCAGTCTTTGTGAGAGGGAATCGGATTGTGCCCTGACTGAGCTATCATTCAGGGCTGGGTTGTTCAAAGCCCGATTAGCATTAATCCTGGGTTAACTCTTAAGAAAACCTTTAGAGTTAACCCTGGATTAGCACTAATCGAGCTTTGAGCAACCGGCCCCATGGTCTTAAAGTAATATAATTAAAAAAATGATTAACATAATAATTATTATTGTGCGGAAATTCAATGCCGCCTTATGTGTACTTAATTGTCTCTATATTCCAATGTTTAGCTTATACAACTAACTAAATATTATCACTGCAAATTTCATCTTCTGTGAGAATGATAAACACATCAGATTATTTCATTTATCTTATTTGGTGGCTTATTATTCCAATATTTACATATTTATTTCATTGTAACAGCAAGTCTACAAAGAAATCACCTTCGCAACGAGCTGAGTGAAGCAGAAATCATACAGGACAATGCTATCCAAGAAAACATGACTTTGAAAAGAGACAAAATAATGCTGTCAGACGAAGTTGCTAACCTCAATGCTAAGGTACATAATAGTTGATAATAATAGTGTTTGGGATTAATGACTGATGGTAATGTCGATGTTTGACTGGTGGTGGTAATGTCGATGTTTGACTGGTGGTGGTAATGTTGATGTTTGACTGATGGTGTTAATGTTGATGTTTGACTGATGGTGTTAATGTTGATGTTTGACTGATGGTGGTAATGTTGATGTTTGACTGATGGTGGTAATGTTGATGTTTGACTGATGGTGGTAATGTTGATGTTTGACTGATGGTGGTAATGTTGATGTTTGACTGATGGTGTTAATGTTGATGTTTGACTGATGGTGGTAATGTTGATGTTTGACTGATGGTGGTAATGTTGATGTTTGACTGATGGTGGTAATGTTGATGTTTGACTGATGGTGTTAATGTTGATGTTTGACTGATGGTGGTAATGTTGATGTTTGACTGATGGTGATGGATGTTTGACTGATGGTGATGGTGGTAATGTTGATGTTTGACTGATGGTGATGGTGGTAATGTTGATGTTTGACTGATGGTGTTAATGTTGATGTTTGACTGATGGTGGTAATGTTGATGTTTGACTGATGGTGGTAATGTTGATGTTTGACTGATGGTGTTAATGTTGATGTTTGACTGATGGTGGTAATGTTGATGTTTGACTGATGGTGATGGTGGTAATGTTGATGTTTGACTGATGGTGATGGTGGCAATGTTGATGTTTGACTGATGGTGTTAATGTTGATGTTTGACTGATGGTGGTAATGTTGATGATTGACTGATGGTGGTAGTGTTGATAATTGACTGATGGTGATTGGGTAATGTTGATGATTGACTGATGGTGATGGTGGTAATGTTGATGATTGACTGATGGTGGTAGTGTTGATAATTGACTGATGGTGATTGGGTAATGTTGATGATTGTCTGATGGTGATGGTGGTAATGTTGATGATTGACTGATGGTGATGGTGGTAATGTTGATGAATGACTGATGGTGATTGGGTAATGTTGATGATTGACTGATGGTGATGGTGGTAATGTTGATGATTGACTGACGGTGATGGTGGTAATGTTGATGTTTGACTGATGGTGATGGTGGTAATGTTGATGTTTGACTGATGGTGATGGTGGTAATGTTGATGATTGACTGATGGTGATGGTGGTAATGTTGATGTTTGACTGATGGTGATGGTGGTAATGTTGATGATTGACTGATGGTGGTAGTGTTGATGATTGACTGATGGTGATGGTGGTAATGTTGATGTTTGACTGATGGTGGTAGTGTTGATGATTGACTGATGGTGATGGTGGTAATGTTGATGTTTGACTGATGGTGATGGTGGTAGTGTTGATGATTGACTGATGGTGATGGTGGTAGTGTTGATGATTGACTGATGGTGGTAGTGTTGATGATTGACTGATGGTGATGGTGGTAATGTTGATGTTTGACTGATGGTGATGGTGGTAGTGTTGATGATTGACTGATGGTGATGGTGGTAGTGTTGATGATTGACTGATGGTGATAGTGTTGATGATTGGCTGATGGTGGTAATGTTGATGTTTGACTGATGGTGATGGTGGTAATGTTGATGATTGACTGATGGTGATGGTGGTAATGTTGATGATTGACTGATGGTGATGGTGGTAGTGTTGATGATTGACTGATGGTGATGGTGGTAGTGTTGATGATTGACTGATGGTGATGGTGGTAGTGTTGATGATTGACTGATGGTGATGGTGGTAGTGTTGATGATTGACTGATGGTGATGGTGGTAGTGTTGATGATTGACTGATGGTGATGGTGGTAGTGTTGATGATTGACTGATGGTGATGGTGGTAGTGTTGATGATTGACTGATGGTGATAGTGTTGATGATTGGCTGATAACGGTGGTAATATTGATGGTTGGCTCATAATAATATGATATCTAATTTTAATTTCAGTTAGATGAAAAAGAGGATGATCTTGTTACTATGAAACTAAGGCTTGAGGAGTCAGAAGCAAGAATTGCTCAGTTAGAGTCTAAAAATCGACTGCAAAGAAACTTAGAATCTATAAAATGGGAAGAATTTGAAAAGCTAGCTACAACTATGAAAGCTTTCTCTAGAAACATGAACTCAGCTGCTAAACCTGAGATTGACTTTGAATAGCAACACTATTCTTGATCGACTCAAATGTTTTTTTTTTATATCAGAAGGAAGGACAAACTATTCTTCAAATTATTTTTAAATATACATGTAGTACATTACAAGGTTTCTATTTACTAGGCTAGTATGGTTTACTGTTCAATCTATATGTCTATATATTAAATCTTGTACACATAATATGTAACAAAAGCAGAGTACTGTGGTGCTCATAAACCTGTGAAACAACTAAGACTGCTTTTATTTATAAACAAACGAAAACAATAGAATTTGCATAAAATAGCACTATTTAGTGGTATTTGTTGCACACTTTTAGTGCGTGCACTCTAATATCCTTTGAGTGAATCAGTTTGAAAACATTTTCTTTTGATAATGCATTATAGTTCAGACCTACTCTTTTTAGAGGATTTGAAGCAGTAGAAAAGTCAGAAAACAAAAAGGCTTAAAAAATGCAGTGTTCACGGTTAGTTTTATTTGAAATATAGAATAATTGACTGACCATCGACATCGGTAACTAATGGAAGTTGACTATCATAAATACTGTCATAATTATTTCACAAGTTTAAAATATTTAAATCATAACATTGTCATGCATACATTAAGAAGTATTTGAAATTGCATTTGAAAACCACTCTAGTAAGACATGGTGGCCTAGTCTTATTAAAATGATTTTAAAGCAAAACATTTGAAGAGTTTCAACTTTGTTGCTTTAATGTTGTGATTCAGTTTTTTATTAACTTCCAATCTCATACTCAGAGCCATGTTTTTCCTTGCCAGCAGCGGATAACAAGGGCTCCGACATAATCCGATTTTTGCTCAAATTTGATTGGTCATTCAATTTTTACATCCACGCAAGCACAAACAACAAAACTAAAGCTAGATTTTTGTGACCGTTTTTAGCAGTGGAAAATATATAAAATATGAGAAAAAAATAAGTCTGTACTTATGTATTGCTATTTACTTTATCCTCCTAGAGAATTTCAGCCAATTTGAAGCAATAGTTAGGAAATTATTTAATGTTTTGCCCTACGTCACACACAGCTGCCAATGGCCGGCAGAATTTCTCTTCTAGCTTGTCAACAATCACAAATTAACCTAAAGCCCCTTCGGATTATGTCTACCCAATAAATAATCATTACAATCTATGAATTTTGTTCCAAGACTTCCACAATATCACCAGGGAAAAAAACATTTTCATTGATGATATCGCCGTATGTTGATCGATGCTGGATATCGATTCCATCTGGATTACAACGGATTTTACTTTTAAATATCAGCTGTGACATAATCTTGATTCCCCATTGGTCGGTTTGTACATTGGCAGTAAAGGCACATGCACAGCCGGAAGTGGATTATGCCAGAGTCCTTGTTTTGAGCCGCTGGCCGAAGTAACAAGGACTCAGGGTACGAGATTGGTTAACTTCCGGCATTGATGTGGGGTTCCTGGGTACTATGAATCTCCTCGCCTCTTCTTTTCAGTTATTGAAAAATAGCCCTTGAAAATCAAATTTTTGTGCTTGAAAAGTCCTTGAATGTTATATTGGAAATTTAGCATGAACCCACAAATCCTCATGTATGTACAATTTTCTAGGTTTAGCATAATTCAATATGAAAGCATAGACCATGACAAAACAATTCACCATTCCCAATAAAAACAGAAAGCAAATTTAGAAAGGTTTAAACACTTTAATAGTTAATCACAGAAAGCAGAAAATACAATTAGTTATCAAAGAATGTGCTGTGTTGAACTCTGTAATATTATAGCAACAATTACAATGTTTACATCAATGCTATCCTTGGTTACATCAATCCTCACACACACACAGGAACAACATTATATAAAATTAACACAACATTTCACACAATGCTTTTGTACAGTAAGAGGAAACTGACAAACAACTACATCTCATAAATAAATCTTGTAAGATACAAGCACATCTATTAAATAGTAAACCCAATTCTACTTGGGACACGTGTTCAACAAACAATCTTTAGTGGACAAATCTGAAAAAGAGAACAATAGATATGAGATGCAGAAGATAGACAGAAAGGCCTGAAAATAACCCACATCATTGTCAAAAGAAAACACTCAATACTAATCAATTTCTAATTGACACTGAAAACATCAAAATCTCATAGTTACAGAAAATCCAACCTTCACTTTAACTTGCCAATTTTTGACATTTTCTTAATTGCAGTGAAGTAAAGCTTTTTTTCTTGGTGTCAAATACATTGTACTACATACTTACCCAAGGAATGCACATGCAAGAACAAAAATAGCCATTGGCGTAAGTGCACCTACAAATAAACAATAGGTCAGGATATTCACATGCTTACCATCCATCAAAACAATAAACCTTAATGAGAACATTGTAACGGTTACCAGTAGTAGGTCTACAGAATTACGTTAAATGACGAAAGATTGTTTACAAATGGCTCTCAACACATTTCCAACAGTGACCCTATTAATAAATGTGTGATTGCGTTTTTACCCCTCAGTTTCTCTACATTCCCTTTCCTTGTTCCTGTATTTCAATAGATTTAGATAGTCTTGTCTTTTCACAGGGTTTAACGAAACATTGAAGCTCTAGCAACTGTACTTACCAACATTTGATTGTTTAGTAGCTGGTTCAGCTGTTGTAGCTGGTTCTGGTGTTGTTACATTGGATGAACCTAACAATATAATATTTTTATGTCATTTAGCACATATGGTAAAAAAGCAGTTGTGGATACAAATACCCAGCCTTATTACACACGAGACAAACCAGGTTGCAAAAAATCATTCACTCTTTAATGAACTTTCCATTTTATTTTTTGCTTTCTTTTCTTTTTCAAAAATGAAAATGTGCTCTATTATACTATATTGTCATACTTGTTGCATTGTTGTATTGCATTTTTAACTTTTTAGCTATTTGCTAGAACCATGCAGTAACATTAAGGACGATGCCCCTAATAATTGTAACCCATTTTATTTTTTCTACACCCTGTCAGTCATTTGAAATACCTAATGGGCTATTGGAAACTGGAAAAACAGATAGGGGATCCCATGCATATAAGTGAGATAATCAACGCTAAACACCAGATGAAGTGTCAAATTCAGCGCTGAAAAAAAAACTTATTGTTTTGGAATATTGGACAAAAAACTGGCTAGGAATATTCTACTACACATATATTTTTTTATAAAATATTAAAAATCGCATTTGACACTTAGATGAATTAGGGTTTTTGATAATTTTATGCGTCAAAAAGTAAAAGACAATTGTGACAGGATTTCAAAAGATTTTTTTTGAAAAAAATAACCAAAATAATTTTATTTACAAAAACTCCACTGAAAAATTAAATTCGGTATTTTCGATCAAAAAACGTTTTAAGTTTCCGTTTTCAAAAGTTAGCGAGTTTCAAATCTCGCAATTTAGTGCGAAATACTTCCACCCTCCCCGCTTGGTAAGACAAATTGCACCGATGGACTAAGATGGCTGCCAGCACATTAGTTTTCGTTTTCCTTGGACTTTTCTTCTTCTGGATAGTATATTGAACAATATTATTTTTTGTACATTGAATCTTCATTTACTTTAACTTTAAAATGCCTTTTTTGCACTTGAGATGCTCGAACTTCAAGGAGAAGTAACAAGCTGAACAGGTCAGTTCGTAATTTCAAAACTAACCTCATAAAATGCGGGCTAGGTGAAGCAAATTTCATGTCGTGTACAATTTTTTGGCTTGATTTACAAGAAAATAAAGCAATCTCAGAATTTATTGAGGATTGCAGTGTTGTTATTTGTATTATTATTATACGTTTTTCGAGAGAAATCGACTTTGAGCGAGTTTCATACTTTGATCAATCGGTGCAAAAGTAGACAATCAACATTCACCGTTTTTCAAACAAATATCAGCATTCGTCTTTCATCCTTTTGAAACCACTGTACTATATTCAGGCTGGGGAAGGGGTTTTCCGTGATCCGTGATTCGACCTATATTTATGCCGTGATCCGTGAAAAGCAGAAAAAACATGCCGTGATTCGTGAAATTGAAGTCGGTCGTGACCCGTGATTGGCATATTTTTGTTGCCGTGATTCGTGATTTTAGCGATTATATGTCGTGAAAAAAAATAAAACAATCTTGCAAACCTCAAACCTCGTCCTCCAAAAACAAAAAACCTTGACCTTGCGCTGACTTGAAACCTGAGATCCTATTGCTTTAAACACTAACTGGAATAAGTTATTATATACTGTTTGTTTATTGATATCAAATTTCACCCTCGTGGCTCTACTTGCTTGCTTGACATGCTGTACGAGTACTGTTCGTGTTCTCGTGTCTCTGTATTCTTACTCTGCTGGAAAGAGTGCCATTTAGAAAGAATTCAATATTTACATTTCTGCAGTGCAACACAAATCTTTCTCAGAGTATCGGAAGCAGCGAGTGAATTTCGTCAGAATAAATGAAATCGCCAATGCATCATTAGATGTTGATGGTGAGTTAATATATATATATATTTCAGTTTTAAGTATTGATCTCAAATTTTGATATTTTTATCAAATGTTTTACTATAAACTTTAAATTAATGAATAACATTACAATGTAATAAGTACAGCTTATAATCTGGTCCCAGAGGTTCGATTTTGCTTGCTGCGTCTCTGTTTTTGTTGTTTTTGTTGAGGCGTAAAGCGCCATAATTTTCGGGGCCGAATGCCGAGTCGTTTTCGTGCAGCGCTTCGCGTCTCAGTGGGAGGGACAGGGTGAGTGAAGTCGAACCTCTGGGACCAGGGTACACAACTTATAATTAATTTACACATACAGTCGATCCCATGAACGTTCTTCAGAAGTTTACGATTTGATAAAACAAAAGCCCAAATTACGGATACAATCACTTCACGTGAAAATGTGATTTGAAACAAGTCTAAAAGACGAATAAATAGACATAGAAAAAAAAAAGAAATGTCAAAAGTTCGTGATTCGTGAAATGCCTTTTTTTAATGCCGTGATCCGTGAAATTAGCAAAAAATCGTCCGTGATTCGTGAACGGTACCCCCCCTTCCCCAGCCTGTATATTTTTATCACATGAATATTTAGTTGTGGAAGGTTATTTTTATTGTTGGAACTACGGCAATTTACACGAGCGGGAAACTTTGAGTGGATCGAGTTGTTCAGCAGCGTTAGTTCATAAACTACTTCGGAATAACTAACTCGTTTTTTTGTCTATTTATTTCTGAACTTTCCTTGTAATTGTCAAGATATTTAGTTATTCAAATAATAGAGTAGTAATGCGCGTGGGCAATAGGGGGCACCATTCTTAAGTTATTTTATATTCCATTTTTTTTGGTAAAAATGTAAACTTATAACTTCCGGGTAGAATGAAATGTTGTTTAATGCTTATTTGCATTTTTTACAAATCTTGAAAAAACAAACTTTCATCGAGGCAGTATTCATAGCCCCTTCATTGCCCTGGATTACAAGAGGAGGATATAAGAGAAAACCATGCTATAACGAAACTTACTTGTTGCGTTTTCTGCTTGGGCCATAAGGACTAATAACAAAAATAGAGTTAGTACAAAGACAAAATGATCAGTAATCGTCATAGTTGTTGCTTACCCACGGCGAGGAAGACAATGGCAAATAATACAGCTTTTCCCATCTGAAAGAACAATCATGTAAACAAATAAGTACACAAATGAAAATCTGAAGGGAAATCATTTCCCAAATATTATTTTTACACACAACATGTGTATACAGTTGCATCTTTTACAAGCTTAATGCATTTAAATGTGGAAACGCGCCTAATTATGTGTTAAAAAAAAAAACACAATATTCATACTCTATTTCAAAATTATATGTGCGAGTTAACTCGAATCAAATAAAGAGACCAGACACATTTCTAATCTTTCAAAATGAAAAAAAACATTGTAAAATGTTCAAGTTTGAATACATTTCCGCAAATAGCACGAAAACGATTCGGGGCTATTGTCTATTCAAAACGGACATGCGACGATCTCTTGCGTTGAGTGAACATGATTTTTATTATCAATTATGAATATACAGCAGTGAGAAGAGAATCCAATCGTTGCCTAGTCTATTGTTAGATTCACACCCATTGAATATGGTCTTCAATTCACAGAAACTAAAATACATTTTAAACGCCTTTGCATTGGTTATATAACTCGGTTATTTAAGAATTTATCATGCGGCAAGACAAATTTACATATTTGACGAGCAATGTCGGGTTTATATAATGGCTTAGAAAGTAACAAAAAAAAACCTTTTCGGTGATACCACTGTTTACTCTTGGTTGATTCTGCAGTTATTAAATCGGACAGGGTTAGAGTTCACGGTTGATTAATTGAGAAATAAACTGTACAGCCATAGCTAGTGTCAAATTGAAAGCTTACTATCATTTTTATTTCGATTAGTCTTTCGCTAGCGATAGTCAACAGTGGGCGTTATAAAATAATTTTAACTTGTTCAGATTTTCTTTTTGAAGAAAAATGTTGATTACCGGAACGAGATATGGAAATGAAACGAAACTCAATTCCCTCGCACAGATTGACAAGGCATGATAAAGTCGACCATCAACAGACTTATTACACTGTCACCATCGTTGCATCACAATTGAGGAATTTTAATTTTGTGAAGAACTTGAATTAAACAGGGAAATATTTAATATGTAGTGTTTTTTTTTATGCGCATAACGTTCGTATATTTCAGGCAAATTCACGACTAACGACGGCCATCTTGTTTCAAGTCTAATATCAAGAAAAAAACGTACACAATTCATACTTATTAAAATATTTTAAGATCTTAAAATTGATTATCAAGTGTACGAGAACTTGGATTATAACAAAAGAAAGCCACGGGCTTTTGTGTCATTGAAAAACTAAACACTTTTGAATATGAAGAGTAATTGACGCTGGTCAGTAAAGCGAGACGACTTTTCCTACATTTAAATGTTTGGCATTTGTGAAACGAATTTAAAAAACAATACTCATGCTGAAAACTGAAACCACAATCTTGTGTTTTCAACAAAAAAAGCTTTTCATACAGTGGCAATGGTCGAGTTGAAGTGGGCAGTGGCCAGGTCAATGAACAAGTCGTAAATGGTCTCTCTCTTTCCCATAGAATGGTGGTAAATTTTTTAGCTATAATTTTCTTTCGTCAGGATATTCGTTTAAATCTTAGTTCATTCAAATAAAGTAAAGAAAAAAACAATATGACAAAATGACGGCTTTCCACAATTTCCCAACGACCGTTCAAAGGTGTGTCGACTTCGCCATGCCAAAAAAATGCAGCAAAATAAACCAAATAACTTAAATAATACTGCCAAATTGTACTTCACACATCGAAGAATAGATACAACATGGATTTAAAATTCAAAAACTCACCTTTAAGGATATTTTTGGAGATAAGCGAAATGTTATTCCTCAAAATGCAGTTTCACTGCTGACGCTCACAACGAAATGTCAGAAAGATCGTTAAACGGATTGAGTTGTGGTTTTTGACTTGCAGAGCGGCCTCACCTCGTGCTTGACCACGTGACCATTGGAAGTTGTTGTCATGGTAATGTCAAGACTTTATCACTATGGCTTGGGCTGCAAACTTTTCACTTCGTTCATTTCAGGTGAACAAAGTATACAATCAAATGAGAAATTCTCCAGTGAAAATTTAGGCTTATGGTGAATTATTTGGTTACGATTTTAAAAAGATTTTAGGAAATCTCACTCTCGTGTATTCACTTATTAAATTGGTTGAATTTTTGTATACATTGGAGTTTTCGCAGTATCGGCTCTGTTCTCGCAGTGTCTGTGACTTCAGTAGCTCGAGTTAGATTTTCTATATTCTTATACATGCATAAAGTGAATGAGTTAAACAAACTGAAAGAACGATTAGATGATGTTATTATTAAATTTTATTTTTGCTGCCATGATTCACAATGCTGGAATTGCAGTATCAGCCACTGCATGTTTATGTATGTCATGGGTCGCTTACTACAAAATTAGCCAATCAGATCGGTTAAATAAAAGAAAAAAACTGAATCACGAAACCGAATGCTACCAACAATAAATATTTAGTTAGAGAAAAAAATTGCATTTTCTTCATAGAGAGCAGATAAAAAGAAATTCATTATAATTTTCGGTCCGTCAGTAGGATTAATGGTCCCTCTGGCATAGAACTACTTTTTCCCCAGTCTGAAAATAAATTTCAGTGTTTCGATATTGGTTTTATTGAAATGGAGTACATATACGTTTCGAAAATCCTACACAAATATGCCAGTTTAATATTGGAAATGGTGCCAACTTTTGTCAGTTGTTTCTCGTGAAAATTGGTGATCACTACTATCTTGAGGATTAATAAAAATCCTAAAATAAACACATACAAACAACTGTCGAACTAATTGTTATAGTAACGTTCTGTTTGTGTTTTTGTTTGGTAACCCCGAACGGCTGGAATATTTCATAATTATTGTACGTTTTTGTTTATAATTGACAAATTATACTGGAATGCTCTGAAAAATAGATCACTTAAAAATAGATAGCTTATGATGGCAAACAGCCGCCAAGCTTGTCGTACCGAAAAACACCGATCTTGTAGCCTGATGTTTGCTGAGGCTTATAAATTAATTATAGATCTGAATATTTCAGTTTCGAAAGCCATGCAAGGGCCCCTCGACTCTATTTATCAATTTATTTTTGTCCATATGATACAATATGCATAAAAAGCTACATGGAATGAGCTATTTTGTTCCCGGATTTCGTCATACAATATCTTGTACATGACATGTATATGATGATTTATTGATAGGCAATAGCTACGACGGAAGACCCCAACATATCACTCACAAAGATGTACTGTAAGCTTTTGAATAATTAAGCCATATTTGTGGTACATTTACTCCATTTAATGAAGGAGCTGAAGTACATATTGGTTGTCATTGTCAATGAGGAATTCAGTAGAAATATGTTAAAACAAATGTTTCCAATAGCTCTATTGGATTGAAATGAATAATGAAAGCCGACGTCAGAACAACAAACAAACAAAAAAACACTAAGCAACAGACGGACGGACAGACAAATCGACAGACAAACAGATTGAGAACAGACATACAGACAGACAGACAGACAAACAGACAGACAAACGGACAGACAGACAATGAAGAAGTGTAAACCACTTTGAATACTTAGTAGGTGTTCGACGATCGACGCTTGAAAAGGTATCCGAGATTTCGATTTCAGACTCTAAAACATATTATGAACAGTCGCCATTCAATCAATTAAAATTATTTATCCGAAAACATTCATTCTCGACCCTAAAAGATTCGTCGAGCAACCTTAATCTAGCAATAACTAGCAATCGCAAGTAAACATCTTTGATCTGGTATTTCTTTTGGTGAACATTGATTTCATATGTTTGAAATCAACGTTCACCGGCAAAACTTATATAGTAATAGTATAATAGGAAACGACGTGGAATTCATAGATCTATTTAACCATACCATTCCCAACCGAAGCGATTTCAAAATTAAGTATCATTTGGTGGATGATTCCCCATGGAGTGAACTCATGAAGCATAGCAAGCATAGGGTCGCAAACAGTTGAATGTTTTTGGCGGAGCCAAGGGGCGCAGAGGTTAATTCTTCAGTCCCTCACGTTTGGATGAAAACAGAATATAAGCGTCGGAAAAATCCATTTACCGACTAACTATAGACTGCTTTTATATTAACAAACAATTAATTAATGCAAAGAAACAACTTAATTTTAGCATGTTTTGTTCATTTTTGTGATCCATATAAAGTGAGCCTATTTCGAGCCTATTTCGTCATCACTCGGATGTCAGTACGTCCGTCCCTTCTTTTCTTATCAACCTTGTTCTTGGTGATATTCATTAGGCAGGAAATCAATCATGTTGCTTTTATGTTTCCGGGTGTAAAAACGTAATATCAAACAGAAATAAATACGTCGATGTCGAAAAGCAATCGCACAGAGTTGCTAGTTATGGAATTGTAGATGTCTAGTCACGGCAGCCCAAGCTCATTATTTGTTAATCGTGAACCGCGTATTGAATACAAAATTTAGTATGGGGGAGAGTAAAAATTAATAAAAGGCTTTTTTTTTTAATTCATTGAGACTTCTTTAACGACCTTCATTTGTATTCTTAATTTATTTCAAGTTTAACAATGAAAGGATTTTTATAAATATTGACAGATAATGAGCTTGGGCTGCCTGTGGTCTAGTCTAGTCTAGTGCAATGATAAGAAAAACCAGGAGGGGCAGAAACATTTCAATAATAATAACTTTAAAAATAATGTTCATTCAAGTGCATTGCGTTGATCTCAATATACATTTTCATCAGCGCAGAAACTGATGAAATATGACAAATTAAAGGTAGACAAATATAAAAAAATATTGGGCTGTATCCTAAGAAATATCATCAATGATCTAAACTACAGTGCTTATGCTATGTCCATGAAATAGAAACTTAGCAACTAGAGTGCAAACAATAAATTCATGAAACTTTTATTACTAAATAGTACAAAATAGTGCTAATTAAACAAAAGAAAACAATAGAATTTGCATAAAATAGCACTATTTAGTATTACTAAAGTTTCACGGATTAATTGTTTGCACTCTAACTATAATAGTCTCTATTTAGGGACTATTTAGGTGCTATCATTCAACCAGAACAGTCAAAGAAAAGGCAAATACAAAGAAAACAATACTAACAATTATAACTTGTTACAGCTTACTTGTGAAATAATAATAAGTTTATTACCATAATTATAACAAATTACAAATTACAAGAAAAACAAATTTAAACAAATTTTGGTAATAGCTACTCAGAATAGAAAAATATAATCGAGCTGTGTAGCAACTTGTCTAAAATAGGATACTGTCCTAACTGTCATAGATGGTCTGTTCTAGTTGATGGTGAACACCACGATCCGATTGAATCGCTCGATACGAGGTATATCAGAAATTGTATCATCCGATTTATGGGAGATGGATCAATCCAGGGTGTGGCCATGAACGTGTGTTGAATGCTTGACATGCTGCACTACCGGTAGTCCAATATACTCTAACATATCAGCCAACTCCGAGGAACCATTATTAGTATCAGCAATATTTTCTGGGGATGATTAATTATTTTGCATTCATGCTTATTCCCTTCTGCGTATATAGCACGCAATTCACACCCGCGCAGGATATTTTCAGTCAAATCTCAACAGAATTTTTTTGCGGCGAGGAAAATGTCATTCCCCATTGGAATTTTTCTAATGGTCCGTCCCTTTTTAACAAAAAAAAAATAATGATATAATTGACGACAGCTTTCGTGTCAAACATAGTGAAAGCTCCATCCTCGGACCTGGGTTATCTTTCTCTTATAATTAATTACATTACATGCACAGCTGAAGCAATAAAACTGGTGGAATAGATGAATTGTTGGGTTTTAACAGATGAATTATGCAGGGGCAAATTTAGGGAAGGGCCGAAAGCGAAAGGGCGCGTGCCCCCTTAGTATCAAGAAAACGTTTTAAAATGTTTGAGTTAACTATAGCTGGTGAAGGGGGGGGGGGGGGGGGGGGGTTGATCACGCACAAATTTTGAATCGTTTCACAATTACGTAAATCTGCTTTTTTGGACAATTCACGAATCACGTGTCTAAACAATGGAGTTATCGATTTCTCACAGTCATATTGAGTCACGACGAAAATTTACTACTCCGTTTCGCGATTCACAGTGTATTTTTTAGGCGAATCACTATAAAAACCCTTTGCATCACCTGTTACTATGTGCTCACTGACTAGAGGGATTTGTACCTACGAAATATTCCCCGCTCCACCTAGCTTTTTGATTCCAAGATGCGCCCCTTTATTGTTTTCTTTGGGGCTAAACTGAAAATTTTCAATGGTTGGCCACGCCGTGAGAGGCTTGGTAGGGAAACTGGCAACATAGTTAATAGAGGAAACGCAGGCTACCGCCGGAACATCTTGGCGCTCTCTTGGTTACGGGTTGTATTTAAATAGGACGAACCAGCCAAATTCTCTATCCGAACCTTGTGATTTGTGTATGTTTGTTTATTTTCTTCAAAAATAGCCGAAGCTGTGTATCTTCCTTTTGGTGTACATTTTTTGGAAACAATTTTGTGCAAAAAAACAGGCAATGGATTCATTATGTTGGCCAGTCAGACTGATAAGATCATAGTAACTATCATAATTTGCCATTTGTTTGGAGATTTTTTCCCTGTGAAAAAAAATTCGATTCAAAGTCGAAATTTTTAAAAAATTGCAGGTACTTGAGGAACGACAGAAAACGAGTAACAGAAAAAATAAAACAGGAAAACACGCAAGATTTAAATTGAAGAGAAATGTACAATATGATTATCAATTGAAAAATGTAGAAAATATCAAGATACAAGAATGAGTTTTTGACTCTCCAAAAACAAAAACAGAAGTAAAAATGCCAATTTCTGGATTTGCGTGTTTTCCTTTTTTTCTAATATGATATGAAAACAATCGTAGGATTTTAGTATTTATAGTTTCGTTTTAGATCTTTTTTGCTCAGGAAAGGAAAAAAAAAAAAACATTTTACAACTAGTGAAATTGACAACAAGAACGAATAATCGAAGTTAAAGAAAATTGGCAATATTGAGTTGCTATGACAACTTAGATATATGAAATATGGTCTAGAATAAAGCTCAAAATGTTTCTCAAAATATTTTTAGCAAGTGTTTGGAAACACTTGTTTGATAAACAAGTATTCATTGATACAAAAGACACAACGTTAGATTCTTTTTTTTCAAGGGTATTTCTGTGTCGTAGTTCGACAGGGTGAATTTTCTGTAAGTAAAGTCCGTTAGTAGCAGGTGACCAAGGCAGAATTTGCCAGCCCAGTGACCCGGGAAAAATGTTTACCATAAGTAAGATCGTCAGCAGGTTATTGTAGGGTGGTTTACTTGTTTAGAATTGTACGCAAAGCTCCTATTTACTTCCAAATGCACAACCGTTTAAACGAAAAAACGCAAAAACCACACCTCAAGAGTATTTCTGAATTTTTCCTCTTCAATTATTTGCCCTTTTGAAATGCTTATGTCGATTTCATATATTTGCCCGATATATTTTGGTCAAGTCGAACGCAAAGCTCTCGAATCGGATATTTGATCTTTTGGCGCGGAAATGTTTTCAGCCAATAAGCGGCTTGCTATGTGATGTAATTATCAAGTGTGAAAGGTTACTTCATCCTTCAAAATTGCAGGTTATCCATAGCGGCTTCAGTGGGTCGACAAAAATGCCAGTTCAGTCGCCATTCGCTTGCTAGCTACAAGAAACCAGAAACAGATAGTTATAGAATATGAACATGGGTGATCATTATAGGCATTACGATAGTATGGATGTATTATTTTACGAGCAACAGGCACCATCACAAACGACTAACGCGTTCCATAAATACGATAAAAACGCTATGCGGCTAAACCTCCATCCTTCACATACCACCACAGATCAAGAAAATAATCGACCACATTTAAATGACAGGAATATTGGAATGTTTCACCAATCGCCAGATTTGAATGGAATGTTTAAAATAGTTTCTCCAGAGTTAGAGCGATTTATTGGTAATAATACTGGTCTCACTCCAAGGGCTAACCAGCCTGGGCCTATTACTTCGCCGGAGTTTCCTCTATTTAGTCTCGTATCACCGGAGTTCGAGAAAATACTCGCTAATATACAAAATAAGACACCAACTCCCACAAGGATATTACGAGAAGGAAACAGCGTAGCAAAACAGAGAGAAGTCTATGTACAAGGGTTTGCCGAGGCTTTACAGCACATTCATGATCATCAACAACAAAACCCAGCAAACGATGGTGGACACGAACATATCAAACTAGAGCAACAGCAGCAACAACAACATCATCATCATCAAGTAGCAACAACATCGCAGCTTAACTATAACTGGCAAAATGACAGAACTCATGATTCGTTTTATGATTCGAGAGATAATTCACGAGATAGTATAGATAATACAAGGTATTTAACACAACCAGCAGAGGACATGAAAATGAACCAAATCACAAACAGTTATGAACAACAACCTAGAAATGAAAGTGACAGTTTTAAACTCCAAGATGCGTCAATGCGAAGTCGAGGTCTAAATGTCCTTCCCCTTCCTCCAATAGACCTAGAGTTACAAGAAATTGTCAAGCGCGAACGAAAGAAACAAAAGAATCGTGTGGCTGCCTCGAAGTGTCGCAGAAAGAAACTCGAGCGAGAAGCACAGTTAGAAGTTCGTGTACAACAGTTGAAGGAGAAGAACATTGAATTAAATGCAGTGGCGAGCGCTTTAAGGCAGCAAGCTGGAGAACTTAAACAGCGTGTTTTAGAGCATGTAGCGTTTGGATGTCAACTACCAGCAGTAACAACTTCTGCCTACTAAATTTAGTCAAGACATTATTGGTTGAGCCTGTTGTCCTCAGTCCATTTCTTTACAATCCTTCTAGCGCTAAAGTGTATAAAATCCAATATGCAGTAATGGCTTGAGAAGCACTTATACAAGAAACATATCACAATATGATACACTAATATTCATCGGGCAAACTTACTGAACTACCGGTAAAAACTGCAGCGAAACTTCAAAATCAACAATAACCTTTTCTGATCAACCTGATACAAATCAAAATAACATAAATTTGAATAATAACAACACTCAAGTGGATCAAACCCCGATATATACATATATATATATTTTTTTATAGCGAAAGCAGGTCTTCTCGTTCAACTAAAGCCTTGAAAATTGATACATTTATTTTTACACAATATATATTTTTTTATAATTAAGGCAAAAAAAAAACGATGATGAAAACATTTGGCTGAGTAGTCTCCTTACAAAACAGTTACACTGACAAAGAGAAATTAATACTTATAATAATAACCATAATCATATACAATTAGAAATTGAAAATACAAAAATCACAGTTATGTTCAAATGTTAACTCATGCAGTTCAATAAAAACCATTCAAAACAATCGGTAATTCGATGCAAATCACTGTAAAATTGGGGCCGATTGTATGATGTCTGGATAAAGTAATGTTTATCAAGATAAAAGTTACCAACTTCATAGAACCGTTCTTTAGAATTTATCCACTGGCTAAGGATTTGTTGGGTGGATAGCGCTATCCAGGCTTCGTTCGAGGCCGGCCCCCGGTGGACCTGTTGTTTTCAATCTTCCTTAGTATAACAAAACCAATGTTTGTCAACTATATGTATTTACAGTATATTCTACCAGGTACTAGTGTTTGCTCCAATTGTTGCAAGTGATGTAAATATTAACACCTAATTACAGGGAATACAAATTACTGGGTAAACAACTGGGGCCGGTTGCACGAAGCCTGAATATCGCTATCCGCCGGATAAGTCACTATCCGGCGGATAAATTCAAAAGAAATCGTTTGGAGTGGATAACTTTATCTAGTGGATAACTTTATTCAGGCTTCATGCAACTGGCCCCAGATGAATCACTATCCACCGGATAAATCACTATCCACCGGATAAATCGCTATACACCGGATAAATCACTATCCACCGGATAAATCACTATCCACCGGATAAATCACTATCTACCGGATAAATCACTATCCACCGGATAAATCACTATCCACCGGATAAATCGATATCCACCGGATAAATTCTAAAGAAACCCCATGAAGTGGATAACAATATCCATAGTTCGTACAACGACCGGCCCGCCCTGACGTCTCTACATCAGAGAAGACAGTCTAATTATCCATTGTTTGAATTGCATTCGAAAAACGCCTTATGTACTAGCTAGGACTTATTTCCCTCAATTTTTAACAAGATTTTAATCATTTCACAACAAAAAATACATTTTTTACCACATACTGAACATTTAACAAACTTATAAAGAATACAAATTGGCATGCTTTTGGTATACGCCTCAAAATACGAATTACTTGTGAACAAACAGCAATATTGATCTATAATTTATCAAAAAAAACATGTGTTTTGTTGAGTCGAGCTTAGAGTGCAAGATTGGAATTCCTGTAATAATTCTGGTGCTGTGGTGATCGAGTAAGAACAAAAACTGAGATGTTTTCCACTGCTGTAGAAGATTCCTGCATGTAGATAAGCGAGAATTCCTGTCTGCAAATGCGTACAAACTATGTACAGTACATGGTTATTTTTCTATATTATAAATATTCATTCTGAATTTTGCATTTACAATGAATATGAAGATGTCAGAAGAACTGCCGAAACATGTCAATTGCGTCTATTCGAAAAATATAAATATAGCAGCAAAAATCAGTAACATTGATGGAAATGCAAAATATTTGGAACCATTCATCCATGTATGCTTAGTGGCAGGTGATCGGCCTCATGCCTTCGGGTTTTTTTGTTTTCTTTTGTGTAGCCATAATTCCTTGCTCTGTTAGTATAAGTAACCCATCGTTTTGTGGAACCTTTCTAAAAAAAATTACTTCAAAGCCCTGAATTCGAGCCTTGACTCCACCAGTCCACGCAGAATAATGACACACAAATAAACAGCTCGTTTAGTTCCCAAATGACTCCTACTTTTATTAAATTCTTCAAATTATTATACAATTAATTTCAAGTAAAAATATATATATATACATATAAGTAAATATGCAAATTTGCGTTCAGTGAGACAAATTTTCATTTAGAATTAAACTTATTCTAGACTGCCTGGCATGTGCTCCATTTGTATTCGAACACTCAAATGACAGCCGACACGCCACAACGACATTCATTCAGAAATTTTAGCCTGTTTTCCAAAAAATCGAAAACGGTCGCAAACGATCGCGAAAAAATGCGATT
Organism: Diadumene lineata; assembly: GCA_918843875.1. NCBI lineage: Eukaryota > Metazoa > Cnidaria > Anthozoa > Actiniaria > Diadumenidae > Diadumene > Diadumene lineata. The sequence goes on along the minus strand of OU974076.1, from coordinate 9,076,042 downwards.
ATGTGGAAACACTTTTTTCGATCGTGCGATCGGAGTGTTGCAATCGTTCTCGATGATATAGAAACTTCGACATATCGACAGTCTCAGCTGAGAAAGAGGGTTGAAGTTTTCTTGTAAATTTCAAGAGACACAAAGACAAAACACTTCATTCTTTTATCCCTTGCTGACAATGTCCATGCTATTGGTACGTTGCCGTAAAGATCATTTAGAAACGCCAGAATTAAATCAAAAACTAATATGTACCAGATTGTAATTTTTATCCAATTCAGAGAATGAACTACGAATCGTGATCGTATAAAAGTATAATGAACATTTTAATTTCACTGTTTGCTGGGGAATTCACCACAAGTCATTTATTCAATAATTTCCCTTTTCTTGGAATAATTTACTCTAAAAATGTTTTCTCATTAAATGAAACATGTAATAATGTTTCATCTTCATCCATTTACAAACCCACACACATTCATGTGCCTAATCATATCCATCCCTGTGTAGGGTTTTACATATGAAAGAACATTAAGGCTCCATGCTGGCAGAAGACGCTCTTTTGTTCGGAGCTCAAACAGCTCAAAGAGACTAATTGACTAATCTAAGAGACGCATTTATTCAGGTTGTACGTGCGTAGTGTAAGTTTTTATCCCTCTCAGAGAAGCATGAAGCAAAACTCACCAACTCACCATCATTTTTTTTCTCCTTGATTCACATCTCAATATTTCATTTGTTGGCGCTCTTACTAGCCCGGCCATTCGTCTCCTATGAAATGAATTATTTACTGCTTAATATTATCTATTCTTCCTTAGTGTTATCCCAAATAATTATGTCAAAATACTAGACACTTCTTAAACACTCGCTAGTCTTAGCAAGTAGTTATTTCTTCTTTCCCTCCAATTATTAAATTATTCTTTTCTATCTTGATATACTGTACATTAAAGCAGCTGTTCTTAAAATGCTCCTGCTGCTTTGTTCATAAACATAGAGTTCCATTAAACCATATTGTCTTCGGCCATCTCCACCAATCATTGACGCCCGGAGGAGGATTCCATGCATATATCGTAGGACGGGGATCATGGTTGGAACGTTTCGAAAATACCCCTAAAAGATACCGGAGTCTTACAAAGGTGGGTGTGGCAACATACGATTTGCACCCCTAAAAGTAGATTTTGATGGCCCGAAAACATTTTAGACACAGTATACCAAATATCAGATCCTTGATTTTTATATACGACGTTCATTTCCGCTCCTTGGTAAGTGGAGTTCCCCCAGAGTTACTATGGAGATTACTTGAGTTTGACCTTCATATACCATTGAACGGCCCAATTACATGGACATTTCCTAATCCAAATGACATAGGTGAACCACCAGTTATCGTAGATGTCTACTGTATAGTATTACTGCATACAGTGGTAGATCTAGTCTTGCGTCACAGTAATCTTTAATGAAGGTTTATAAGTCCATGTGATATTATCTGGTACAGGTAGTTTGTCTGTGCCAGAGCACACCATATCAATCATGTAATCACCAGGGTACAAGAACATGAAGCAACAAGAATGACTGAGCCAAGTCCCTGGTAAAACCTGTAAGATATATCAATCGTCTCAAAATACCGCTTACAAATATGGTAAGGACACGTGGATAGTCTAGGCTACGTGTTATCGGATTTGATTTCAATGTTTATGCAATTTTTGAAGATTGTTAGCATTTTACATTTAATCAAATGGATATATTGAAAGTATTCTTGTTTCTTTCATGTCATCAAAAAATCTAAGTGATCGTTTCGCGCAATTTGTTATTTAAATAATTTGAATTTTTCTCGTGTCATTGTCATAATGATAATAATAACGGTACACACTAATTACGCAGAGTGACCAGGATTACATTCTGTAATTATCTAATTCCTGAACACATACAATACGTACATCATTCAAGCAAGTAGTTAAATCTCCAAACCAGGCTACTTTGCCGTTCAGTTCGCTAGCCCGATAACCATTCGCATGGTCCTGATATGGCTCAAATTGTAAGGACATGTCTTGGTAAGCTACGTCTAAATTCAAAAAAGACAATGGGCTTTTGTTAGCAGTACAAAAGTGAATAGTTTTCTGTACTAATTTTATAGCATACTCTTTTTTAATGTTTTTTGTTTTTGTTCAAAACTAGCTCAGATAATACAGGAATGTTTAAATTGGGATTTCAAAATATTTGCTTTTGTGGATAAAACTTGCAAGATATATTGTTTTGGGATGTATTGTTCTCTGCTTGAATAAATAGACCCAATCTAAAAAGCACAGAACAACGTAATAAATGGTAAGGTTATGATGTGATTAGGTACCTCCTAGGTTTTTCACAGTGACATTGATGTCGACTACAGAGCAACATGTCATGGTAACGGCCATCTCTTTGTTACACTCATCGTTATTCACAACAACATCTACAAAACATAACAATATCATGCATCTATTACAACAAAAAATATCATGCAAACTATCGATCAAGTGTTTGAAAGAGAAATAAGGTACAATGCGTACACTAGAACCATGAACACTTACACTAATGTAATTGTTTTCATTTAGGTTTTTATTTTCTGAGCTTTCTACTGCTTCAAACTCTCTAACGAAGTAGGAGTAATCAATTTGAAGCATATTTCTTGTCGATTCACTAAATGGATTTACATTAAATAAAGTATTTAAAAAGCATACGGTTCGCGGTTAGAGTGCCCTCATTGTAAAAGAATCGACATTATCAGTACTAATAACACATTCAAAGTGAGATTTCTCATTTCAAGGGGGAAAAACGTATTTTCAGGTCCTCAGATTAGAAATGTTGGTTTACTTGGAATCATATATTGCACGCATTAAAAGTGTGCAACATAAATACCACTAAATAGTACTATTTTATCCTAATTCTATTGTTTTCTTTTGTTTAATTAGTGCTATTTACCGCTAAATAGTGACAACTGTTGCGCACTTTTAGTGCGTGCACTCTAGTACACTATACGTCCTCAGTAAATTCACTGCAAGTTTCAGACCCACATATTTTGAATCTCATTTTAAGCCAAACAACGCTTTCATTTTTACAACTATCGATGCGTCCAACACTATCAATGATCGAAAGTCTATACAATGGATCACATTTATCTCATTTGGAAGAGTTTAAAATCATACACCGTAAAGGCTATAGTGGAAACTGACGTTTCGGACGTTAGTTGTTTAGTACTTCGTTTGTTCCTTCGTGACTGCTCCCTCCGTCAATCATAATTCACGCTGATTTTTAAACAACTTTATCATTTCACAGGTGTTTACCGTTTTGATATTTTTTTCATTTTTTTTTTGTCTGTTTGATGTTATGTTGTTGTTGTTGTTGTTAGTTGTGAAGTTCAGACTTCCTGCTATTACAATTAACCGATGTCTGTAAAATATGTGTTTTTTTTTTGTTTTTTTGTTTTTTTTGTTTTTGTTTTGAAGTTGATGATGTTAATAATCTTTTATTCATTCACGCTATCACACTCAACTTAATTACCTGATTTCCAATATGGGCGTGTGGATGTAAATTGTAGTGATGATCAGAGAATAAAAAAGGTATATTGCGAACCTAATCAATCAATTCATTGTTTTGAATAAACAAATATAATACAAAAGATATCCTGGAGACATTTATACTTGTCTTGGTACCAATAAAACATTAGAGTTTTACTCACCAAATGATATGTGGTCAGGTTTGACAATTTTGAGGTTGTCTCGATCCAATCTAAAGGTATCAATATTTCCATAGCCACTGACTTGACAGGCCGGCTGGAATACTAGTCAAGGGTTATCAACACAATTACAAGCATTGTCATCATCATCATCCTTATCAACACCCACATCATCGTCACTCCCTAGAGTGCAAACACTAAATGTGTGCAAAAGTTTGGCTATTTAGTAGTGAATAGCACTAATTAAACAAAGGAAACAATAGAATTAGCATAAAATAGCACTATTTATGTTGCACACTTTTAGAGTGCACGCACTAAAAGTGTGCAACATAAATACCACTAAATAGTGCTATTTTATGTTAATTCTATTGTTTTCTTTTGTTTAATTAGTGCTATTTACCAATACATTGTGACAGCTGTTGCACACTTTTATGCAGTGCACTCTAGTGTGTGCACTCTATAACTAAATAAAATAAGCTGAAAAAGGTTTAACAATGTAATTTTTTTCACTTTACTGAACACCACACAAATTGCAAGGTTTGGCTTTTTTTTTTACAACATGGTATTTTTGTCTTGCTCACTGCTACACCACACAAAAAAGAGCCAACATACAGATGGAGTCATGAAAAGTTAATGGCCTTCTGTGATCAATGTTTTTTATGACAGCAAGTCATGAATCTTTAGAAGTTGAAATTTTAATAACTGTTTTTAATTATGAAGAACCTTATTTCTATTAGAATTATGTATCGCCACCACATTGGATAACAAGCATGATAAATATCATTAAACTGATAATATAAAAATTAGGTAAACCTAATAGCGGAGCTCCGATTTAATGAAATGAATTATTTATTCAATCATTCATTCTTTCATTTGTTCATTCACTACAAATTAATTATTCTTGATCAATTTTTTTTTTTTTTTTTTTTTTTTGCTTTGTTATTTTCTTTTCATGATCAAATAATCATTTAACCAATTGAAATACACAAGGCTGCGACAACATTTTATTATACGCAAAAATGCGAAAAATATGTTGTTATGCATGGTAAAAATAGCACTTGTCAATTAAAATTGATTGTCCAATGAGAAGTTAGAAAAGCACTCAAATGGCTTCCTTGAGTTGTAAACAAATCCCCGCGCGCTTCTCGCTTTACTCTCTTTCACGTTTGAAAAAAAAATGTTATAACAATCGACAAAAATTTCACTTTTCTGGTGAAATGTGTAATGAATTACTTATTGGTAATCTAGCTATCTAAAACGGTTGTGAATTTTCAATTATCAAATGTGAATACTGCGTAACTCATTAAAAAAATAGCTAGTATGAAGTTTTGACATTTTAACTTGTAGATAAGTAAGTTTATTTTCAATAACAAATCAAAGAATCACAAAAATCAAATTAAAAAAAAACACACACATAAACATATCAACGATGGATAAATATCTTACAAAAACAAGTAAATATAATTATTGCAAACTGCTTTCATGTGGATGGTAAAAAAGAAATTCATTAAAGATCGTCAAAAAATGTAAACATACCGGCGCCAAGTTTCTTGTCCTGTACTGTCACTTTTCCACTGAACTTTTTGTCCTCAGTTCTGATTACAATAAGCTTGTTCATGTTTTTAGAATTTTAAAAGTGGCAAAAACCATTTTCACTGCCTCTAAAAAGTTTACACAGTTCAACTGAACGGCGATGGCAAGCTCGTGTTGCTCGATCATTCATTGTACTAAATTTGCATTTCCATCCACTCCATGAATTGGCAGTCCTACTTTGTTGACAAACATCTTGTGTGAAAAGTTTTTTGTCGTGAATAGTTGATAAATCGGCATTGATCCTACAGCTCTCCGTGGTATGAATATTCCGTAAAAATTGATGAGTGAACAGACAGAAATTATCTTCGTGAGTCGTGTTCGTCTTGCTGTTCACCTCTTTTGAATTGCTGCAAATGCAGCGCGTATTTGTTTTGTTTTTGTTTTTATAAAAGTTTTATCGCCGTCGATTTTACTTTTAAAAGTAGATTAGTCGATAAGTAATGACTGAAAAACGCCACGAAGAATCCATGAAGAATACGGTCTTTTTTACCATCTGACAAACTTGTCAAATAAACTCTTCCAGAAAATACAACTTGTAAAATCTCCAGCTTTGAATGACTATTGAATGAATTATGACAACTCTGCATGACTGCACATTTGGACGGTTAAAAACAGCGTCATGAGCGACTTTTACCCATTTTGTCAATGAAAATATTTTGAAGTAGCTTTTCATCGTTGAATCGTAGTTATTTTTCTTTTTCACGCCGCGGTCTTTGTTTCTCTTTCTTAGTCAAATCTCTTCAAGCCGTTAGCTTAGCTTTACCATTTTCATGCTCTTTGTCCAGTGTAGAAATACATTTTGTAGAGAAATTTCAGTGAACTGCAAAAAATTATTTTTGCGTTCCGACTAAAACCGGTCAGCGTTTTCGCGCAGCAGTGGTACACGGACGTTGTACGTATTTTGGAAATCCGGTCGATTTGAAATGAGCTCGATGGTTTACCATATTTTCTTAATTGTGGTGCTCCGCTTGCGCGGGCCTTCGGCCCGCGCGGAGCTCCGCTATAAATGTAAATGATCATATCGGTGAAACACCCCAAAGCATCATAGGTCTAATTACTAAATCTAAATGACCATATCAGTGAAACAGCCCAAATCATCATAGGTCTAATTACTAATACTGTATTAATGTAAATGACCAAATTGGTGAAACAGCCCAAATCATCATAGGTCTAATTACTAATACTGTATTAATGTAAATGACCAAATTGGTGAAACAGCCCAAATCATCATAGGTCTAATTACTAATACTGTATTAATGTAAATGACCAAATTGGTGAAACAGCCCAAAGCATCATAGGTCTAATTACTAATACTGTATTAATGTAAATGACCAAATTGGTGAAACAGCCCAAATCATCATAGGTCTAATTACTAATACTGTATTAATGTAAATGACCAAATTGGTGAAACAGCCCAAAGCATCATAGGTCTAATTACTAATACTGTATTAATGTAAATGACCAAATTGGTGAAACAGCCCAAATCATCATAGGTCTAATTACTAATACTGTATTAATGTAAATGACCAAATTGGTGAAACAGCCCAAATCATCATAGGTCTAATTACTAATACTGTATTAATGTAAATGACCAAATTGGTGAAACAGCCCAAAGCATCATAGGTCTAATTACTAATACTGTATTAATGTAAATGACCAAATTGGTGAAACAGCCCAAATCATCATAGGTCTAATTACTAATACTGTATTAATGTAAATGACCAAATTGGTGAAACAGCCCAAATCATCATAGGTCTAATTACTAATACTGTATTAATGCAAATGACTGTATCAGTGAAACAACCCAAAGTATCAGAGGTCTAATTACTAATATTAATGTAAATTATATTATTGGTGAAATAACTAGACATTCAAATAACCAATTGTAAAGGATACAAGTTTCCATGTTAGTTTAACCATGTCTTTAACTGTCTCACAATATTTATCTCTTCTTTCTCTTTCAGTGGCCTAGAAAACAAAACAGGTCTATTAATTTATATATAACAAATTGAAATGGATACTAGTAAGCCACCTAGTGTTCTGTCTGCACCCTCCTGCGGTTTTTAATTACTTTTATAGATAATAGACAGAGTTTAACAGAGTTAATTTGCATATATCCATCCACTGAAGAAAATTGTAGTAGCTCAATTGAAACGTCTGTTAAATATTAAATAATCAGCCACAACATCCTTATACAATTTATACCATAAAAATCGATTACACAATCTTCAATTTTATAATAGACTTATTTTGTTCCTTGCACTTATACTCAGCGCAAACTATTAGCAATATTAAGCCCTAACACTGGCGCGTTTAAATATAACCATCTATTTTGACTGTGGGACATTTGCAACATCTGTGGATAGAAAACTTTGGAATGGATTGATACAATACCTCATCATTAGCAGAAGTGCTTGGAAGTAAAAATCTTGGCAAATACACACTTATTCTGTAGAAATATCAATAGAAGTTTAATTACATGGGCTTCCTGTGGAAGACCATGTCTAGGATTACCCGTGTTTTGAATTTTACGCTTCAAATAGGAAATTTGCGCGAGGACTGGGAATGGTTGCCAACAGTTACGGTCACACTCTAAACAAATCCACCGAACTCTTTTCTTTTACTTGGACATCGTGCTCACTCGAGAGCTAGAGTGATTTGAAATAATTGTAAATGACAACGACAACACAATTGACAAAACTAAAACAACTGACATAACAACTGACTCCATATATGCTGAAATGAAGAAATCAGATGTACCTGAAGTCAAGAAAAAGCCAGCAACTTACCAAGAAGATCGCTCGATCGTGATAAACAAGAAAGCCGCCATGTTGGATAGTTTGTCATCGCGAAGGAGTCAATTACAAATGATTTTCTTAAAGTCAATACTTTAAAATATTCGTTGCAGTAAGTTTTTTTGGGGTTGTATTTCCTTTAATAGTATTTATTGCTTTTGAACACGATGTAGTAAGGTTTTTATAACCTTTGTTAGCTTTGCTTTCCATGTGGAACCAATAGAAAACAATATAATTGGCATGAAATAGTTGTATGTACTGTTTTATAGTGGTGTTTGTTATTGTTTGAAAATTTCATTAAAATACTTTCTATTTGACTTGTAGTACTGAATTATTATTGGGATTATAAAAGATGAAGAATCATATAAAATAGTTTATTTCAAACAATGTATTGTTTATAAGAATAAATTGCACATTTAGATGGAAATCGAATGGTGAAAAATGTAAATGACTTCAAAACAATTTGGGGGGTGAAAGTTATAAAAAAGTATTGAAAATAATGCAAAATTTACTGGGGCTGCAAATCTTGCGGTTTTTGCTACTAAGGAAAGAAAAATTTAGAGCATTTAATAATTTATCTTTGTGCATGTTTTTTTCTCGTCTTTTGTAAAAATTTAGTAGAAATAAGATACAAAAGTCGCATTCAAAAAGACTCCTTCGTGATTGCTTGCTCCATTTTGTAGCTGTTTATATCGAACAATGTGTGATAACTTTGACATTCCGATAAAACATCACAATCAGTTTAGTCTTTCGACAGATTTTAGTCTTTCATTATTTTTCATTTGACGCCATCAGTTTTTAACGGTAATCTACACATGCAAATATTTGGGAAGCCCATGTAAGCGATCTTAGATCGTCTAGTTTAAATAAAAATAAGCAGCTGTTAATAAATTATTTTCTGTGTACAAAGAATTATTATCAAATACAAGTAATGCATAAATGGTCTGGTAGTACAGTTTGAGCATTATGGATTAAAGTAAATCAATAAATGGATGGATGACTAAAATGGATGTAAATGGGCACACTAACCAACCAACCAACCAACAAACAAACAAACAAACAAACAAACAAACAAACAAACAAACAAACAAACAAACAAACAAACAAACAAACAAACAAACAAACAAACAAACAAACAAACAAACAAACAAACAAACAAACAAACAAACAAACAAACAAACAAACAAACAAACAAACAAACAAACAAACAAATAAATAAATAAATAAATGAAAATAATAACCAAATGTCAAACAAGTAAATCAAAATTCATTGCATGACAAAATTTAAAAAAAAATTAATTATTATATCAAAAATTTATGATTCTGTAATTGAGCATTTTTCATCATTGACACATAGCCCCTTCACTATTCCTTTCTACTTGTCACCAATCCTCATACCCATGGTAACCTAGCAACAGTCTTATGCTTACCTTTTAGAGTCATTTCCTTGGATACTGAGCATGTCTAGTGAGGACTTTTCTGCGGCATCTGCATTGAAAGTAAAATGAGATCAAGGAAATCAATTGTTGTGTTCACTATGCATATGGATTGGATTGAATTTATTAAATTTTAAGCCAAATGTATTAAAAAATAAAGAAAGGTATTCTATCGAATATAGCTATGGTTGATTGGTGAAATTGTTTAAAAAAATATTGTTTAGATTTTGTACCATTTGCTTTGTTTGCAACAAAATAATCATCTGTCTTTATTGATATGACATACTTTAAATGGCTGGACATTGTGCTTTAGTCAACAGATTATTTATTAGAGAAATCAATGAATTCAAAAAGGAAAAAAATCTAAAATTAATGGTACATGGGCATCATTATATAGTCAATTAGTTGTACTTTCCATGTTTTATTCAACTTAATTGTTGTTTATTTCTATTTTTCTATCAATACTGTGTGCGCACATGTAATTCCGTTTACTTTGGATTGCTTTCGCATCCTCATTTTAAATCTATTGGTTTATTTGTAAAATAATGCATTCTTACACAATGTAGTATGAAACAAATTGTAAACACATCCATTTTTGCCCTGAAGAACTGCAATAGAAAAAAATTTGTTCTTGCATATTGTGAAGTATGATAAAAACTGGGTTTTTATTTTCTGCTTCTTCCACTACTGATTAATTCAATTTATGATACTTGTATAAAATTATAATGTGGAAAATAATAAAAACCTTGAAAACTTGAAACCAACAACAAAAGAACAAAAAAATTCAATAATTAGCTCTTGAGATATAGGACCATGTTGTATCTTCATAACTTAGTACTTAATGTCCTTAATGTTTTTGCACAGTCACGATAAATCACCATTGGCTATACTGAACTCTTAGAATATGTCAATTATTCAAAGAGGAAAATGAAATGATTCAGTTTGCATCACAGGTTATACTGTCTTATAGTAGTAAACATTCAAATATTTATAATAGAATTATTTTCATTTGAGTGGGAGACATTACAGTTATGTTATAACATGGCAGAAAATTGGAATGTTTTCTTAGAAACTACAGCTACGATATGATACAGAATTTTTTTTTACTCATATGAAGATAACTCTAATGAAAAAAAATAATTTTAAAAAGAAAAAAAAATTATGCCTAACACAAGCAATGCCTGATATTCCGATAATAGCATGACATTGGTACCTTGATGTGGTTGCACTGAGCACTCTAGTTCCATATCATTAGATGTTTTATTATCAGCATCAAAGAGAAGTAAGAACTGGGACTTGTCACTATGGAAACAGAGTAGAACATAAATCAGTATGACAACAATTATAGTCGATTTTGACCATGGTAATTTTTTTTAATAAGTTTTTGGACCTCACAATGATAGCAATATTGACATTGAAGATGTATTACCCTGGTATAGCTCTGACTTCATAGTTATGACAATGTAGACTGGGAACAACAGATACATCAATTGTCATCTCAACACGACGATACAAATGATCTTCACCATGGTAACCAGAATATCGGAATTGTATGATCCCATTCAACCCCCATGATGCTTCAGGGTCAAAGTTGAGATTATCAGAGCTACTGGTGGTTGATGGGATATGGTAGATGCCTGTGATTTCAACAGATATATCAGCTGACTTCCCAGGTTCCAATGGGAGACATGAGTCAATTTCTGTTTTGTCAAAACTGAATATATCATGTGCACCTGTAAGGGACAAATAAGCTGTTTGTCAAATACATTTTGAAATAAGCTGTCAATACACTATGAAATAAGCTGTCAATACACTCTGAAATAAGCTGTCAATACACTCTGAAATAAGCTGTCAATACACTCTGAAATAAGCTGTCAATACACTCTGAAATAAGCTGTTTGTCAATACACTCTGAAATAAGCTGTTTGTCAATACACTCTGAAATAAGCTGTTTGTCAATACACTCTGAAATAAGCTGTTTGTCAATACACTCTCAAACAAGCTGTTTGTCAATACACTCTGAAATAAGCTGTTTATCAATACACTCTGAAACAAGCTGTTTGTCAAATATACACTACAAAATAAGCCATCAATACACTATAATTGTTAGGGTATTGATAGTTTATTTAACACTTTCACTCCTGGAGTTTTTTTATCTAACAAAAAAAAAATCATCTTTTCATCTTTTTTTCTTTTTTTTCTTTTTTTTTTTTGCACTTGTGAATTTTTGGAAACATTGTGGAAATGATCACTTTAAGACTGTTTTAGTCTGTTTTTTGTTTGAAAGTTTTTGTTTGTTTGCTTTTTTTAAAGAAAGGTTTTTTAGTGGCCTGTTGCATTTTTATGGCCAGTTTTGGCCATAAAAAAACGTTTTTTTTTTTATCTTGAACTCTAATACATTTTACATTGTCAGCTAGGGAATTGCATTCATCAGCCAATCAAGTCAGTCATCCTGACTGTCAAACCACTGGAGTAATCAGTCAATCCATGTCAATCACTGTCAATCAGTCAATCCATGTCAATCACTGTCAATCAGTCAATCACTGTCAATTACTGTCAATCCATGTCAATCACTGTTAATCACTGTCAATCAGTCAATCCATGTCAATCACTGTTAATCATTGTCAATCAGTCAATCCATGTCAATCACTGTCAATCACTGTCAATCAGTCAATCCATGTCAATCACTGTCAATCAGTCAATCCATGTCAATCACTGTCAATCAGTCAATCCATGTCAATCACTGTCAATCAGTCAATCCATGTCAATCACTGTCAATCACTGTCAATCACTGTCAATCACTGTCAATCACTGTCAATCACTGTCAATCACTGTCAATCAGTCAATCCATGTCAATCACTGTCAATCACTGTCAATCAGTCAATCCATGTCAATCACTGTCAATCACTGTCAATCACTGTCAATCAGTCAATCCATGTCAATCACTGTCAATCACTGTCAATCCATGTCAATCCATGTCAATCACTGTCAATCACTGTCAATCACTGTCAATCAGTCAATCCATGTCAATCACTGTCAATCACTGTCAATCAGTCAATCCATGTCAATCACTGTTAATCACTGTCAATCACTGTTAATCACTGTCAATCACTGTTAATCACTGTCAATCACTGTTAATCACTGTCAATCACTGTTATAGAGTGTCAATCAGTCAATCACTTTAAATCAGCATAAATCATTGGTCATTTGTCTGTCATTAAGCAATGAGTCAGTAATTCTGTAGTATCTGATGCAATAATTCATACCTTCCCCTAGGTCACTGCCAAGGTTAATTGTTATTAATTCTATGGCTTTTTTTCCTACATTCTGTAGATTGAGAACTCCTTTCATGCTAAATTAGAACAAATAACAATGTTCAGGTTTAGGGTTGAAATTGTTGGTTTTATAAGTGTTTTTAGGTAATAAACAACTATCAGCACATGTTTTATCTGTAATATTTGCAATTGAGTATAATTACAATTTGTATAAAAAGGATTTTCAGCAAACAAATGAAAAAATGGCAAATTCATGGACGAATGAACAGGCAAGAAACAATGCATTGATAAAGGACTAATATGGAATGTTCATACCTCTGTCCTGCATATAGCGTTACAGCAGTGACTAATGGGGCTGATTGAGGACTGTCAATATCTGCTGGTGTGGACCGTACCTTAGGAAGTGAGGTACTGACTTGTAATAATGGCATGTACTCTGTGATATCAATTGAGACAGGGTAGTCTTCTGTATTTTCCATGTTGTCTTTAGTCAGAGGACATGTGCTCTCTATGCCAAGTGTACTGATTGTATAACCTGACAAAATTAACAACATTTATAAGCTTCTTTATGTTGCTTACCTGACTTATACAAATACTAAGCGAGTCTATACCAGTTTCACTCTGAATATATCCCTGATACTAACAATAGTCAGGTATTTAGAAATATAGGCTTTTGATATTTGGTGTATCTGCAAATTGAATGTTTGAGCAGCTCATCTAATCTATCCAATTAACACAATGCAGGTTTTGTATACTAATCCTCTTTTAAAAAAGTTACCATATGCAAGAAAGAGTAGCATTGGCATATTGAAGAGGTCACAGAGTGGCTATGACCACTTTTTAATCAAACAATTAAAATATCTGGCTGTTAATGACATCACATGACACCATGGTGACACTTGTATGTTAGTACCCCCCAATGGCAAATCCTGGATATGCATGCCCATCAGTAATACCTACAGGGCCTCTGAAAAACTGTAAGGGTGCAATCCCACACTTTTGGGCAAAAATCACACTTTTTCAACAACAACAAAACTGCACTTTTTTTATTTATTTTTTTTTTTCCAGCACTTTTTCAGATGCCCTGTACATATAGCACTATGATGAGAACGGAAAGTTAAATGAATGACAATGATGTATCACCTGTTACATTAAGGCAACCTTTAGTGTGGGGTACACCAAGCAACAGCACTGAATGAGGACCAGTCTTGGGAGGCAGTGAAAGGCATGTTGGGAACGATTCAAATTCCACACCTTTTATACACAGTGCCTTGAAAAAAACATCATGTTATAGACTTATACCGATTCAAACTCCACACCGTCCCTCGAAAATACAACACCATAGAGTGCCTGTACTAAAAGTGTGCAACATAAATACCACTAAATAGTGTTATTTCATGCTAATTCTATTATTTCCTTTTGTTTAATAAGTGCTATTTACTACTAAATAGCCAAACTTTTGCACACATTTAGTGTTTGCACTCTAGCAAGTGATGATGATGTGGATGTTGATAAGGATGATGATGATGAGAATGCTTGTGATTGTGTTGATAACCCTTGACTAGTATTCCAGCCGGCCTGTCAAGTCAGTGGCTATGGAAATATTGATAACTTTAGATGGGATCGAGACAACCTCAAAATTGTCAAACCTGACCACATATCATTTGGTGAGTAAAACTCTAGTGTTTTACTTGCACCAAGACAAGTATAAATGTCTCCAGGATATCTTTTGTATTATATTTGTTTATTCAAAACAATGAATTGATTGATTAGGTTCGCAATATACCTAACTAAATATAACTAAATAGTGAAACTGTTGCACACATTTAGTGTTTCCACTCTATCATAGACTATCATATAAATGAAATTATAACTTTGAATCATGTGCACAATTATTGTAATTAATATTTTTCCTGTGGTAATTGTCTAGTAAATAAGTCTACTCGATAAACTTCAGGCATCAGACAGGCTTGAAATTCAACAAGTCATACACAATCAATACCTAGCTGCATGTCCCATGACTATACATGACAGTGATATTAAAAAAGGATATTTATAGCAACTCACAACAACAATTATGAAAGAAAAGCCTAGCCTCTGTTGCAGACGTCTTATGTGGCTCGCCAAACAAAAATATGATGTCTGCAATGGAAAAGCCCTGTTGACAAGTTATTAGCTAGTCATCTGGCAATTGTCAAGTTTCAAATTGTCTTTTACAAACTTAAGCCTTGGGACGAGTGTATCAGGTGCATTTTAAATGCATCAAATACAATTCAAACAATACTAAATAATAATATTGGGCAGTCTTCTTTGACGTAGTTATATTTGACACATGCAAAAAATGCTTATATATACCAAACCTTAACCCTGAAGGCATGTAATAAGTAGTATTTATAAAATGAGAATGAGTGTTTTATCCTGTGCCTGTGAAAAAGGCAATATTATAAATGTGAATATTTTACATACAATGTGGCCAAAGGTGTGTAAAAGAGAATACCATTAATAAGAGCTGACAACAGTATGACTACAATACATACCATTTTCTTGACTTTCAGTTCAAATGGCATGGTATTATAAACCTCCATAGAGACTTGTCCAACCTCCCCTTGTACCCATAACACATCTACAACACAAACTAGCTAGTTAATATTTGCACAGTCATGTATTGATAGTATAAAGACCTGTAACAATGTAACCATTCAAATCTGTACTGATCTGGATCATTCAAATCTGTACTTTAGAAAAAGACTGTGTGACAGATATATTAACAAAGCTCAGCTAATCAAACACATTTAATAATAATAAAATGATGCATCCTAAATGGCTAAGTTCTGGTATATATCTGTCACACAATCTGTGAATGCTTCATTGCAGTCAAAATAGGAATGATATTGACTAATAAATAGTTAATGAACAATAACATTACCTTCAACTGGTCACATAAATTTAATTTTAGACAACTATGTGTATGATCTAGTAAATATTAATGACCATTTTGTACAGTCGGTAACATTTATCTATCAATTGTATGTAGAATCCAACCTTAAGCCCCATCTGCACAGACAATGTTTATGTGGCAATTTCTAGGTGACAATTTTTATTTGACTGTATGTATGAGGAAAATCAAGCAAATTTTTTATGTGGCAACTATAGTTGCTAGAAAGCTGGCGTCCTAGCTTTTGTGCACCAAATAAAAGTTGATCATCAGAAAATTGCTTGTGCAGACAACTTGTCAAAATTAAAATTACATGTTTCCTGCCAATCCTTGGGCAGCCCATTGACTATCTGGTTCTACTCATCATCTCCATTCGTGTAGTTTTAATTGTTTTTATTTTCTGTTACACAAGAAATGGAGCAAGGACACCAGTGAAAGCTTTTTGTCCTCTTGTCAAAGTTGCTATTTTGTTTGCGTGTACCCAAATCACAAAAACAGCAAATATTTGCTGACTCGTCTACAAGTACAAAATGTAATTGCCACATAAAAAAATAATTGCTCGTGTAGACCCTGCTTAACCATACCAGACTGAAACAATAGAAGTATGTTTCTTAAACATATTAACCCTTATTTTGATTTAAAAACATTTTCTATCAAAACTACAGATTTAAATGGTCTACATATTATATTAAATAATACAATGAAGCTTTACAAGCACTTTGATAACTTAAGAACAAAATGATTTTCATGAGCTGTTAGTACACCTACTTTTTTTCTTCATCTTTTCTTTAGGGTGTCTTTTTAATGAAGAAAAGATAAAAGGTCCATGCGATTGCATGCTGCTGGATGAGGCAGTTTTTCTACCAACAGGTTTAAGATGATCAGGCAATTGATGTACTTTGACACGTCTACAATTTAAGGTAAAAATAACAGTAATTCTTGAACTGTCAATCTTAATAATTGATGAAAGAGAATTTGACTCCCTAGCAAGATCCTTTCACAGTTATGAATGTAGTTTTATGGTCCATGTACGTTCTTGTCAATGTGTGAGTGTCTCTCATTTGAAAATTAATAGGTACAGGAGGCTAAAACAATAACAGAAAAATAATGGTGTTGTTCAAGAAAATTGATTGGTTGATTAAATGATTGAATTAGTGATTAGTAATCAAACAATCAATCAATGAAAAAATCAATCTCATGAAAAATATAGATTGAGCATGTGTACTGTAAAAATGTTGCAAGGCATGAAATAGACATTAAGCCTCAATATTAAGAGAAAAAGCACAATGGCCTCTTAACCACAAAAGGCTTAACCATTGCATTTTTTCCACTATTGAGGCCTAATGGTTATTTAACAGCTGTATCTACTGTACATGCTCAGAACTACAATCAATTAATTAATCAGTTTTCTTGAATAACAAACCACACTATTATTTTTATGTTTGTTGATTGATTGATTAGATTTTTGATTGACTGATTAATAATAAATCACACAACTAATCAATTATTGATTAATTGATTGATTAATAAACTGATGAATAGATCAATTGACTGACTGACTGACTGACTGACTGACTGACTGACTGACTGACTGACTGACTGACTGACTGACTGACTGACTGACTGACTGACTGACTGACTGACTGACTGACTGACTGACTGACTGACTGACTGACTGACTGACTGACTGACTGACTGACTGATTAATTGAATTAAGTTGTTACCTGACAAGAGGCATTTTAGTCATAGCAATCTCAGGGAATAGCTGTGCTGATAGATGAGCACTAGGGCTGCTGGGTGATATTGCTAATGAGCCTGAACACTGTTTGGCTAATGCCTCTAATCCACCAGCAAGATCTGTTAGTTCACTGTCTGATAGATGATCATGCATTGAATGAAGAAGGAACATCATATGCCTGTAGGAAAAAGTAAAAATTAAATAAAAAATGTATATCAGGGGCTAGTTGTATGAAGCATTATTAACCGATTAACAGGTTAGCTCAGTTGGGAGAGCATTGCCTGTTAACCGGGAGGCTGCGGGTTCGAACCCTCAACCGGACCATCACTCAGGGTCTTTAAATAAATGAGGAGAATGTTCTTCGATTTATAATTGTAAGGGTTCGTGTCTTCTCGGATAAGGACGATAAACTGGAGGTCCTGTCTCGCCACACTACACATTAACCATTAACGGGGGGCGTAAAAGAACGACTGAGGACGCAGGTACGACCATCCTCGGTGATAGGCCTACACTAATACATACTAATTACTAATCAACCTCATGCTTGTAAATCCGGATTACATACTATAAATATTAAAGATTGTAAAGCGCATTGAGACATTAGGTGAAAATGCGCTATATAAGCACTACATTACATTACATTACATTACATTACATTACATTACATTATCCACTGAATAAATCCCTATCCCTTTTTTTCTTTATTATTTCTTCTTTTTATTAATTAAAGAAATGTTAAAAGAAAAATATTTTTGTTTTACCTTACAGCCAATGCAGGATCACCTAGTCGCCTAGCGGTATACACTAACTCATGCAACAATCTTATCTGTAAGACTGGCCAACCATTTATATGACCTACAAAATATACAAAGTATGTAATAATTGTAGGCCCCAACATGATGATATCTGAAGACTATTATTTGTTTCATTCAACATTTTAAACATCAAAACACAATGAAAATTCAATTTGAGTACAACCAGTATCGTTTGGGGATGCCAATCGTATCTCTTAG
Organism: Diadumene lineata; assembly: GCA_918843875.1. Classification (NCBI taxonomy): domain Eukaryota; kingdom Metazoa; phylum Cnidaria; class Anthozoa; order Actiniaria; family Diadumenidae; genus Diadumene; species Diadumene lineata. The sequence continues at coordinate 9,057,569 of OU974076.1, read as the reverse complement.
GGGTAAAAATCAGCGATTTCGTCTCATTTAGGGTTGAAAATATGAGATTTGTCAAATGGGAAAAATAAAACCTTGAAACCTTGAAACTGTCAAGGAATATCAGATTTTATTTCTCAACATTCTTTAGCTTGTATACAATGTTTTGTCAAGTATGTTTGTGTATATTGTGGCCACTACCATATTTCATAAAAGTTCTGCCATAGTTATTGTGCAGTCCAGTGGTGTTCTGTCCTTGAAGTACACCATACCTTTCACATATTTTTGTCCATCTAAATCAATATTGTAACCCTTGATTGCCTCTAGAAGTAGGGAATAAGACTGGAAAGAAAACATGACTACTATGAATAAAACAGATTGCTGATGCAGATATCACATTACTCTCACAATCAATCAATCAATCAATATATTAATCAATCAATCAATCAATCAATCAATCAATCAATCGATCGATCAGTCAATTGATCAGTCAATCAATCAATCAATCAACCAATCAATCAATAAATCAATAAATCAGTCAATCAGTCAATTAATCAATCAATCAACCAACCAATCAATCAATCAATCAATCAATCAATCAGTCAATCAGCCAATTAATCAATCAATCAAACAACCAATCAATCAACCAATCAATCAATTAATGACATGATTATTTATTCATCCAACCAATCAACTGAGATAAATTAGCCTGGCTCTTGGACGAGGAAAGGAAGGAAGAGCCTGCAATCAACTACCAGGAATTGTTTCTATATAGTTATGTTCTCTGGTGAATTAGTTGAATAACTGTCTTCATTCATGGTTGTATCAGTAGTTTCAACATCAAAAGTGGGTACAACTTAATGTACAAACAAAATCTTGGTATCTGACTGGCTAACTTATACCAAACTTTGTTTTGGTGGCCATGCTGAGACAAGTCATGCTATGAGAAATAGGATGACATATTTCAAAATTTAATGTTGATGAACTGTTGGTAATCTAAGATCAATAAATAATTGTGATTGGTTAATTGTGCTCATGTAAGCACAGTATATCTACACTGTAATAACAACAAGAAATACCAGTCAGAGTCAGTTTCATATGAGTTGGAAACAGTGCTGTACTGTATCATAGTCTTATTTTCTAAGTAAACATTCCAATTTTCTGCAATATCCTACCAGTGTTGTAACCGTACCATTTCCGACTCATGCAAAAATGACTTGCTATGATATTAGCAATGATAATGAGATTACTCACAGCAGCCCAGTGCTGAGAAGGAAGAGACTGAGAAACACATTGCATAGCAGCCACCCTGGTGAAGAATGCTGATTTTCTATGGAAACCCAATTTACTGTATAATTTGGCAGCTGAACTGTACCTCTGGATCTAAAGCATAGACTGAGATTACTTAATGGACAATACATACATGCAATACAATAATGTAATTTTATACACACATTTTCCACTGTGTAATTTACAGTCATCTGCATCTCAAATCTCTCTTTGTCTCAAATTTCATTTTCTCTAAACAATCTCCACAAAATCCACGTGTGATTTTTACAAATAAAAGCATGCAAATATATATACATATGTGATTAATCATTAACCTGGCCATCAATTCGCAATCTGATTGACTAATCATAATCAGCAAGAATACCTGGAGGATATCATACTTATTTAATGAAAAAGAAAAGCATAATTTCGACAGGCCATAAGAACATTCCTGGAATATTTCAACTGCTCGTGGTTTTTTGATTTGCACTGAAACAGGTCAAGGTGATGTGATGGTAGCTTATTTAATATAAACTATAGCAACAAGACACCATAATGTAGTTGTCAAGTGTCATTGTGCATAGCATATCATACCTTCTCTTGGTCAGTGATAGCAGGGACATTTACAGACAAAGCATTTTGTAAAGCTGCACTTGCTTCTATTGTTTTCTGAGGACAAAATAAAAGTATGCAAATGCAAAATTATAGAATGATTTAATACTTTGATTGGTGAAGTTCTGAATATCCCTGTTACATGTCAAACAACTAATATCCTGTCACACAAACATTTAACTGACACAAACAAATTATATTAGACAACTGATTGGACTAAATGCTCATGAATTACTACATCTATTAATATTGATTGTCAACTTTCAGTTTCCTTTTATTATCATCTTGTACAATTCAGATCAAATGTTTCATGTGAGCCTATGTAAGATATAGCTTAGACTGCATAAAGTATGTAAATTTGATATGCACAAACAAGAAACATTTTCTTTTTTCTCATTTATTTATTTATTGTTTCATTCAAAGTGAATGGCAACTTTAGAATACAGGATGAGGAAACAGTTGATTATCGAGGGATACTCATGTCATGAAAATAAACTATATACTTCAAGAGTACCTTTTGTGATACCAAGAGCCTTGTGAGCTTCAAATGTGCTTCCACTTCAACCACAGATGCATCTTTAATCCTTGCATAAAGAAACAAAGCCTCTGCCATTCTCTCATATATCTCCTCAATAGTAAGAGGTAATGTACTCTTGTACTTTGCTTCATCAATGTCATTTCCAAAGCCATTGCTACTAGCTACATTGACTGTTTGCACGGCACAGTCTGTGGGGAGAATTAAAAATTTTGAAGTAGTTTCACTAGAAGTTCCATTAAGTATGGCAATAGATGAAGCACATTGTCCCTCTAGAGATCCTGCCAGCCATAGGAAATCATTAACCATTCTTAAATGTTCAATTGCCATAGAATATTGGTTCAATGCTTCTTGGTGCAGTCCAGTTAACATGTTTATATCACCTAAGTATTTCCTACTCCTACCAATGCTCTTTCTTTTAGAATTCCTGCAAGAAGAGTAATTAATAATATTATGATCACTCTGATGAGACTAAGGTCTGTGTGTGTGTGTGTGTGGGGGGGGGGGGGCTTTATTTCTCCCCCTTCATTTTTCCCATGTTATTATTATTCTATAATTATATTATTATATTATTTATTAGATATATATCAAAGGTTAGTCAATTAAACACATCACTCAATAAAATGATGCATTCTGATTGGCTAAGCTTTGATATCTATCTGTCACACAATATTTTTCAAAAGAATAAAATGGTCATGATCAAGTTCAGATTTAAATTGTACAATGTTTCTGATAACAATGATTAGGGACAGCTAGACCATTAGATAGTTTTTGGATGTACAATATTTTGTGTTTGACCTGAGGTGTTTTACGATATTTTTTTACTGGTTTGCCCAACATTTATTTTAAATTTATTTATTTTTAATTAGCATGCACTGTATTTTTTCATCAGGCTGTTAGAAGTTGGGGATTATTACTCATAGACCACAGAAGTTTTTTGAGGATTGTACAGATCACAACATCAAATTCAGAATTTATTTGTTAGTTGATGTGTTGTTTGGTTTACCTGTTATCTTCACCAGTAACAGTGGAGTCGATCTCCACTGGTGCATACAGTAATACCATCTTGTCTGGTTTCTCTGATAACTTACTAATTCTCTTGGACTCTAATACATTGAACAACGAAGCTACAAACTCAGCCATATTTGTCTCGATATCCTTTGAAATGTTTTCTTCGTTTAAGACAACAAAATCCTTCTTTACAGACGTCTGGTCGTCGCTTTTGCAACCAATAACAAAGCATCTTGAATCTAGTAATGTGGAGTTGAATTGTGATTTCAAGTCATTGATTTTTCCCGACAACTTCTCAAGTTCTTTCAAATCTGTACATTTTGCCACGCATATAAGGCCTAGCACTCTTCTGTGAGAGTGAAAAGTACTCCATTCTATGAACTGAGGCAGGATTTGCTGTGCGTATTTTAAGTGCAAGCTTCGAGTAGTATTGGGGACTTGTGCTCGACGGTACTGACATATTTCTTGGTAGATTTGCGAGAAAGATTTATCTCCAATATAACCTACTGGTTTGACAAGTAGCAACAGACTTTTGTGATCATTTAGGCTTTGCCCAAAATCAATTTTGAGCATATTTAGGGCTTCTAAAAAAACCTAAATGTTTTCATTTTGCTAGACCGAATTCCTGTAAAGATAGACCGCCATCTTGATATGCGCACACCGGGTTTGTTATTGTGATAATTTGCGCACATCAGATGTAGCCGCTGATCTTCAACCAACTGACTCACGAGCAAAAACAAACAGACGAGCTACTACAGACCAGTAAGACACACCGCACTACCTGACAGACCAGTAAGACAGCCAAATAGATAGATAGGTAGTCAGTCATTTAGGAAGATAGACAGAAAGACAGACTGATACACTACAAATTTAAAACGGGATGGACTCCCTGTGTCTGTCACGCATCGTTGGATCAGCTGCTGCGCTGGCACAGGCCAAATCAGCATATCTACGATGCGAAAGTACGGTCGTTCTTTGCACTTTGCGGGTGCTGCATTTTTTCTGTTTATTCTGATCGAATACAAAAATGAGCCCTCCCCATTTGAAATGGGACCATTGGGAAAATGGAAGTTTATAACACAGTGGAATTTGGTAAGATTTGAAAGCTTTTCCCGTCATATTTGATATTAATGTTGGAAAATGAACCTATATACAATATCTTATGATTTCCGACAATTTTCAATTAAAACACAATATCAATTTCAAACTTACGTGCTAAAATTATTCTTTTCGAACTGCAAAGAACCATGTCATTTTGACGTGTAGCCGTGGATTGATCAGGCTTTGTGAGTCGTGTCGGGAGCTGTCTCTTCTAAATTTTATGAACAGCACATTGCTCAATTGCAGAAATTAAAGTGAGACCAGCTCTTTGAGAACCATAAGTGTTATATTACTCGGCGAATTTCATACAAATTACAGCTCCAGAGTACTAAACTGGAAACCGAGTAATATTCAAGTCTTCCCGCCATTTTTACTCTTCCTAGCCCGAGTCCCCTATTCCCCACTTGGCGCTCGAAAATGGCGGGAGGACGGGATTATTTATCAAAGGTGCTTCATCTTGCTTTAGCCGTAGCTTTTATCGTCGTTTACTATCATGAAATTCAGATAGAATGCCCAGAATGTAAAACCGTATATGGTCGCTGGAAATTTCTCACGAATATCAATCTGGTAAGGCAAAGTTCAGCATCTTTGAATACCGGGCCTCTGTTGTGTGTACTCACCGCATGGGACCTCACTACTGTGAGAAAATAGCTTGCTGGTAAACAGTCATGGCTTAGTCTTTGCTTCATTTCTGCATTAGACATAGACATCAGCTTATTTTATTTTACTGTTTTTTGTTAATGTCGAAAACCGGTCAAAATCTCGAAACTTCACTCACTGGCTGCAAAAATAGTAGTTTCAGGTTAGAAAATAATGTGTTGACAAAAATGATTGTAATTCAAACTGCCATATGTTCAAAATTTTCTAATTATTTTTGCTGTTGTTCCTGAACACGATGTTTAATAGTTTTGATACTTCAACCTGGGGCTTTTTTTGTACATTTTCAAGTAGCGTGACACTTTAGACTGTGGATTACGTTACGTATACTTCATAACCATTCTCATCCGAGGCTGGGCAAAATGGCGAAGAATCTACACCCATTAGGATTTCTTGTTCACTTGTGTTTTTGTGTCTATTTTATCGTTGTTACGCACTTTGATCTTCAAATCTATACTCCTGGCGTTCTAGAGTTTGGTTGGCGATTGAAGTATTTAACATTTTTGAATTTGGTAAGAATTGATCGGTCTTCTGAGATCGCTGCAAGCGAGAACCTGTCTCAACAGGATGGATTAATTCGCTTCGAATTGCATAACTGTGATAGCGTTGTTTTATTGCTAAAGTTTCATTACAATTTTTAATGTTTTCATTACATTTCTATTTTTCTACAATTCATCTTATCCAGTTTTGCTTGTTGGTTTCATGTTGACGTAATGTCAGTTTAACTCTACAAAATATTATTGTTTTGGATTCAAAGACGTGTTTTTGCATATTTATTTCCACTTTGATAAAACTTTGGAATTTGTTATGAAAGCTTTTGTATATTAACAAAGGAAATGTGCATGTGAGGTCTTTTTGTATTGTGTGAGGACAGAGGAATGAATATTTTTGTCTATAAATCATTATAATCTTGTCAGTTAGGTTATGTAACATTTATTTTTTGTTACTGACTTGTGTGGTTTCCAATGTTTAGCACAAGTGAGTTTATTTTTATATATTTTTTTCATTTTTTTTAATCATAACCTTTAAAGTGTAAAAACCATGTATAGCATTTATGTCCAACTATAAACTTAAAGACAAGTAATTAGTATCATTTACGGGTCATTTTAAAATTTGTAACTCACAATCATCCCCATCTAGCTGGCTTACATAAATAAATGGGATTTGGCTCTTTAATTTGATGAAGGAATAGAAAACGAGGCAGCGTGCTCTATCGAGTTATAGAGCACGTGGGAATTTTAAGAGAATGAGAGAAGCGTTAGGAGAAGCATGGCGCGATAGCAGAGCCACTACCAAGTATATAAGTATATATCAAAAAGGGCTTAGAAATTATAGGATAGGCTATCATGGCTTGATGAAAAAAATATATATGAGGCTATCCCATAATTTCTGAGGTCTTTTTGATTTCTAAAATTTCTACATATTGCTGTAATATAAAACACATCAATAATGTATATCTATTATTTATCAACAGCTGCTACAAGTGCTGTACTTTGTATTAGCATCATTGATAGATGTAATTGCTCTGCTTAGAGGTCAAGATAGCAAGTCTCTTCTGTCTATAAGAGATACTTTATTTGCATCATTTGTCTTCCCGTATGGTATAGTAAGTACAAATCATTAATCTTGAGATCTTTGAAACGACCTGTTTACTTGTGTGACATTTTCAAAGCAATTAATAGATATTTGTACTAGGGTGACACTGAGGTAGATTGGAAAGCTTAGCCAATCAGAACTAACATGCATGATTGAGCATTTTTTGTGATATCTCTATCGTCACATCACATTACTTGTAAATTCAGATATGAAGTCTTTGAAAATTATATGCTTGTTACCTGTCTACCAATAATTGTTTACCCTGCACTTCGGGGGCTGCATCAGCTCACAAAAATGCTATTAATAATAGCAGCACTTCTAGCAAAGTAAACCTTGCGCACATGAGATAAGATTGTTTTTATTGACTATTTTTAATAATTCTTTTATAGTTTGTTGCATCTTCTTTCTGGGGTATTTATGCTGTTGATCGTGAATTGATTTTCCCAAAGTTCTTGGACAATATCATTCCGAATTGGATTAACCATGCATTGGTATGTATCAGATAATGTGCCTAGAAAACCCAAGTTTAGTCACGTAAAAAGTTAGTTTGCATTTTTATACATTTAAAATATGCATTCTTGTTAAAGAGATTAGCTGATAGTTCTTTTTGCTTTCACCTCCCTCATGATAACTACCAACTTGTATTCTGGCTTTATGTACTGTTTTATAAACAAGCAAGAGTGTTTTATCAGGTTATTACCCAAGCATAGCAAATAGACGCCCTCGAATAGAGTCCGCATTTGCTGTTGCAGCGTTTATTTGTGGAAAATTATATATCTATATTACATAAAAATTATATACAAATTCTGTGTCTAGTTCTTTTTCAAGAATTCTTGCATTGCATAATTCTGATGTGAAGGCAGAGAACTTCGCTGGTACCACTAGGTACACTTTTCTCTCTTTCTTTGCAGTGACTCTTGTAGAAAGTTTGTTTTCAGCTTTAATTCACTTGGATAAAGTTTTTCAATAACTAGACTGAGGACTCAAATGAACATTGCACTGCAAGAAAAGTAAAAAAAAAATGCTATGAATGATTAGATTTGTTACTGTAATTACCAACATATGTTAAATAAAGTAATTTTTAAATAAACAACACCCTTGAATAAACACATTTCAAGAAAATGTGACAACCCTCTCTTTGAAAAGATGCAGGATCTGTCCAATATAAAATATGTTAATATTTAAATCACAACAAATGCATTCATCTTTGTGATTTTTCAGCATACGTGGTGTGGGGTTTCTGTTATTCTGGAGGCTCTGGTAAGCTGTCATGTCTATCCAAGAAACAGAGTTGGTGTACCATTGACGTTAGCATTTGGTTTGACCTACATGGCTTGGTAAGAGTTCAAAAGTTTTTTATTAATTTATTCAATAGTTTATTAATTTATTTACTTGATAGATGTTTTAATCTAACTTGCAGTGTTACAATAAATATGAAGTGACAAATTAACTGCTAATTTATGAAACTATTTTGAATTATACAAATTATATTGATTCATGTCAATTGTTGTTTATAAGTACAAAATTCATTATTTTTCCTCAACTTACAAAAATGTTTAATTTTTTAAATATATTTTTTCACTTTTTTTCAAGGTTGTTTTACATCGCGTTTACTCATAACTTCTGGGTATATCCATTCCTACGTGTCATGGAAAACCCTGTTCGTGTGTGTTTCTTCTGTATATGTGCCACTATTTTAGCTCTCTTCTACTTTTTTGGAAAATGGCTGACTATGACCATTTGGAAAGGTAAGGATGACTGAAATCGTAGCTGTACAGTTTGTAAGAAAACATTTCAATCATCACCATCACCCTACTGTTGCCCATTCATTTGACAATGGCTCTAATAAAGAATAAACTGTAAAGTCATCATGGTATACAATATTATTCAGTTCTGTAACCAGAACTGTGACAAGGGGGGTGCACATAAAAAACCTGGACCAATGATGTTTTTTGGTAGCCTTTTTTTATTAGTAGCTGTCATATTTTTCACACTGAAGTCAGTGTGCTTTTCAAAAATCTGCATTACAATCTATAGCTCATATTTACAGTTCTTTCTAATGTCTTTATTTTTGGTATTTTCTGCCAGTGATTATTCTAGTTTTGTGCTCTGAATTGATTCCAATTCTAAGAAAGAAACTCTTGTGATAAAAAAATGGAGATGGATGAGCGGACCTTTTGGCTGTTCTTGGGGGTACACATGCACCCTTGGTTACAGCCCTGTTATTTATAATAGAGAGAATTCGTTTTCTTGCAGGGGATTTGGGAGATAATAGTGAAATTACACAGAAGAAGAAAGAAAGTCGGAAGAAGGTCAAGAAATTGGACTAAATAGCTGGGATATGCACTTATCATTCTTTATTTACAATCAATGTAGTTTCAATTTAAGTGTTAATATTTTTATTTATGTTGACCTTATTTCATATTTTTTTTCATATTTCCCACTCTCTTTCTAAATAAGCACAAGATTCTTCACTTAGCAGAGTGAAAATATAGGTTGATTTGAAACCCAGAATCTAAGGTTAACAGGCAGATCCAGGATTTGTTTTCAGTAGGGGCTGTACTACCCAGTAAACATGAAATACAGATGATATTTTGGAAATATTGGAGAAAACAAGAACATGAAATCCTTTCAGGGCGACGTGCACTCCTTTTGACCACTTCCCTAGATCTGCTACTTAGGTTATACCACAGGTCATCCAGACTGTGGATCACTGGAATCAGTTGACTTGTCTTTTTCTTTATTTTGACCTTTTTTTAAGTTTGAGCCTTTCACATTGCCAATCATTCACATATACAGTGCTTTTCACCATGATTCAATACAATCATGCAAATTTAATTAAAAAAATCTGATACATTGTGTATGCAAGAATGTATGAATAATATTGTGGATTGTAAGGGAAAGTGGTTTTCTAAAATTGACAAAATAGCCTTGAAATTCAACTAAACGACCTGAAATTTCTTTGTTAGATTGAGAAATGAGTAAATAACACACACATCAACTGAGCATGAAATTTTGATTAATGAAATTAAATAAATAACACACACTGTCATCAACTGAGCTTAAAATTTTAGTTTTATTCCTTGCATTATGAATGATGGAAAGGGATGGTGTGCCACTGTCATTGCTGATGCATTGTCTGAGTGAGCTGTTGCTTCAGTCCCCCATTTTTCTCATCAGCATTTGTTATGAAGGGGTGCAGCGTGGTCATTTATTCAGGTATGCATAAGCACAGTCATATGATCTAAAAAAACTTATGTAAACTGAGCAAAAAGTACTGCGTTCTTGTTTTCATAAAATCTTGGTTGCATACAAATAAAATTTTAAAAATAGAAACAAAAGGTAAAAAATTCAAAATTTTCAGTAACTTCTGGTTTTATGTGTAACTACGTTACTTTATTTACTTTACTTTATTTCTTCAATATTCTTTTCTCATTGTGTCTTCCATGACCATTTTCACATAATTAATTTAAACCAGGAATATGGCAGCTGTCTCAACTATCTTATGCTACATACAGCTGACATGTACCTATAAATCTGGAACTGACAATTGTACATTATTATTTTAACTAAAGGTACCAATAAAGATTGGCTTGACTTGACATATGCGTATTTGCGTATAGGACACTGCGCCCCTGTTATACTAAACAAATGAGTGATGTACGTCCTGTCAATACTTCAGTGAATTGAATAAATCAACAAAAAAATATGAAAAAGAGTTTCTGTAGTACTGTATTACTGGCTCAGTAAAAGGGTTGCAAGACCGAAAAAAGGTGTAATAGCCTTTGCCATAAGTGACGGTGGGAGAATGGAAAGGTTTCTATGTAAGTTTTGGTTGAGGTTTTTATGCCTTTGTTTCAGGAATCTTTAAAATTTAATGTCTTTCTCTCAAACTTTCACAAACTGTTGTTTGGATTATTGTAAATCTCAAGGTGCTCCATTTTTCTTTACAACAAGGAATTTCCTATGGCTCCTTTTTTAAGCAGATTGTCCAGAGGTTTCACATCAATGAATTTTAAACTGCCATTGATATATAACCTTTCTTTAACTCAATATGTGGTCTAAATTTGCAGTCAAATTCGACTACCCAGGGGCGGATCCAGAAATTTTGAAAGGTGGGGCACCTTAAAGATTCTTGTGTCTGTCTGTCTGTCTGTCTGTCTGTCTGTCCGTCTGTCGATCTGGTGGAATTGAATTATGAAGATAATGTGTATATGATGATAATTACTCGAATTTTGATCACCACAAAATGAGTCAAAACAATCATATATTCGGATAGGAAGTAATACATTAAAAATGTAAATTTTTACTATGACTATTGAAATAATTCGAGTAACAGCACGTCTCCACAAGAGTTTTACTATGATTAAAATCATCCTGCCAACAACGTATAAGTCTCTGTTCTTTATTATCACATATTCTACAATTTCTAGCCTCTCAGTTCGGATAAAATCCAAGTACACTTCTAGATCAGACATCGCACTAAAATGAAATCCTTTGAAATTGCGAAATTCGATAAACTAACCGTGGTCGGCGCGAACGTTCGAAAAATGGCGGGAAACTTTCGCGGGAATACGCTTCGCCAATCACCGTTGAATCGAAAATGCAAATAAATTAAGAAGGAAAATCAAAGGTTTATAAATTTTTACTCTCCAAAATATTGTTAACAAGTGAATTTATTGAATGAAATTGATTTTGATTCGTATCTAGCAAGGGTATTTCAAATAAATAAATAAATCACGATTTTTCCAAAAAGGGGGGGGGGGGGGCACCGGCCCCCCAGGCCCCCCACTTGGATCCGCCCATGCTACCAATATCTTCATTCTTTGCAAATTCGCTTTCCTATTCAAATTTTTAATCCTTTCGAGTGCTGACACCTATAATTGTGGTATTCCTGTGTAGGGTACACACCTTCGACGGCGCCCACAAATCATGAGGTCAGCACCGTGACATTGCATGTGTAGTGCGAACAGTCACGTCGATCGATAAGGATGGCTTCGACTTTAGAACAAAATGGATTTTTACAAAAATATCTGCTCTCATCTGCTGCAGCAACATTTGCAGAAACAGGTAAGTATCTTTTTGCGTGTTGATTTGTAATGAGGAGTTTGTTTGGTGAAGCTAAATTTATGAAACCAAGTTAACACAGGTCGATCTAATGGTTTACACATAAAACTCGTGATGGGATACATGTATAGTTACTTGAAAGTTTCTACATGAAATTGATAAAGATCTTTCTTTTTTCCATAAATAATAGCTTCTTTCAGTCATGTGTATTTATCCAATCCCAAAGATTATGGTTTTCAATAATGATTCACAATGTTCTCGTTGATATTGTGATCGAGTCAAATGTGACGTAAGAAGATACGTTTGTGGCGACGTGGAGTTTTTTTTTAATCCAAATTTGTTTTGATTTATGCCTAATTTTTATTGTACAATATATAAGTTTAGTAGATAGTTTTAAATGTTATGTGTTTTTACTTATATCTTGTATAATATTTGAAATAATTTAGAGTGACAATGAAATAATATTTTAAGTGAAGTGAAGCGGAGCTAGTCATGATAAATAACTTTTGAATCACTCATCGATTCCAATGTGTAACTGAGTGATTTTCGGTTGACGCTATTTTTGGCTCATATTGATTTTTTTAAACGATTTTCTGTCAAAATGTTATTGTTGTGACTCATTTCTTTATGCTGATTAAATTATTAATTATTCAAACAGGTGGTCAATGATTAATTTTTTTACTTTACAAACAAAAATATGGTTTTTAGACTTTATTATGTCCTTATTGTTTCGTATGTGTTTTTTTTTCTTCTATTCCATTCACCCTACTTCAAATGGTGACTGCTTCATTTGCATCAATTCAAAAACCTTCTAAAAGATCACCAGTTATTTAAACTGTAGTTTATGTAATACTGCAAAGTTATAAGGATTCTAATGGTGATATTGACATCAAAATGAGACTATGATTTGAACAGGTTTCTCAAATAAGTCATGGTTATGTTATTTTTAAACAGACTATAGTATGGATATTTAGCATAAAGCTCTATTGTTCATGCTTACTGTTACCCCACCCCAAGAGAAAGTAATAATTCCTTATGACACAGGAAACCAGATCCTGCATCCAAGGCTGTTATGTATTATGGGTATAATGACACGTAGCATCTAATTAGAAAACTTTACAAACCGGAAAATCACAAAACAATTTTTTTGTATAAACTCATGCATTAATATCTTTTAACCAATATTTTGTGGGGAAGGCCCAGCCCACCCAAAATATTTTGTGGGGGGCATGGGCCCCCCCCCCCCCCCCTCCCTCCCGTTCCGCCACCCCTGAATACCCAGCACAAGAATGTGTTATTCCATTATTTGTTCTCAAATGTACTTAATTATAATTAGATAATAAATAGATCATTTATTAGTGAGGAGATGTTCCAGCTAAGGATATCAAAGAGTTCAGATATACTTCAATGTCTAATTCCAGAAATTTATGTCTTATGTCTTTGACATCCTTGATAGCCTGTGTACACGCTTTTTATTATTGAGGGATATGGGATGTTTTATTGAGAGTGGCTCTAAGAGATCATTATTTTGTAAGTGGTAATAAACCAATCAGATTTTAATTTTAATTTATTATTATTATTATTATTATTATTATTATTATTATTATTATTATTATTATTATTATTATTATTATTATTATTATTATTATTATTATTATTATTATTATTATTTTTATTATTATTTTTATTTTTTATTTTTATTTTTTTTATTTTTTACTTTCAGTGACATTTCCCCTAGACATAACTAAAACACGTTTGCAGATCCAGGGAGAAAGAGCATCAATGGTGAAGTCAAACCAGCCTGTAGTCTACAGAGGAATGGTGCAGACAGCTGCAGGAATTGGTAAGTAAGTAAGTAAGCTGTTTTAAAGACAACTACTACTATTAAGTATATATATCTTTGAAACAGCTACATGTATCAATTATTAAGCAATGTTCATTATGGCGTCACTTTACTATCAAGACCAGCATTCTTTGCAAATTCTCTTTAATATTCTAATTTTTAATCTCTGTTGAGACTAGTAAAACAATTTGCACTAATTGTGATACAAAAGAAAGTCAGTCAAAGCATTCTGGTATTGGTAGTATATTACATCATCATGCAAAAATTGCCTATTACCTTTCAAAACATTTTCATATTGCCATGGGATTTTAGAAAAAATCTATCTTTGAAAACCTATGAAAATAATGCAATTGATAGGCTTCAATCATAAAAAGCAGGACTTGCAATAACAGCCAGGAAAGACAAATTATTAATACAGCTATTTTTGAAATTGTTGTCTAGTTGAAATACTGATTTAGCAAAAAATAAATAAAAAATAAAAATCTCATTTGCATATATATCAAGTTTTCAGTTTTCTTGATTTAAACACAAAGCTGCACATATCATATAGTTACATAGTTTATTATAATTATGTGATAAAGTGTTATTTTGTACATTTTGACTCATCATTTCTTAAAAAAATATAAATCATGAGACATGAATGACTTTGCTATTCGCTAAATCAGTATTTAACTGGACAACCATTTCAAGTCTGAATAGCTGTATGTCTCTTGCTTGCTCTTAATTATGATACAACAAGACTTTCAATTTTTACTCTTGGTAAAGATTACTATATAGTTAAAGCAATGAAGAATTACTATGTTTTTGTACATATTAAGTTAAAGAAGAAGGACTGCTAAGGTTATGGAATGGAGTCACTCCAGCCGTCATAAGACACATTGGTAAGTCGATGACGTTCACATCATTTCTGAGCATGTGTGCCCTTGAAGAAAGCCTTGGAAACAAATGGCATTAACATGAGTGCATGCAAATTATTTTTAACTTTTTTCTAGTTACTTTTCTAGATTTATTAAATTTTCAAATCGCATGTTGACCCTCACTTTTATTGAGCAGATCTTCAACACTGCTCATTTTGCACATCCTCTCAAAGTTTAAAAATGTTAACATGTCTGTCTGTATGTTTTCTGCCTGCCTGTCTTGTCTGTCTGTATGTATGTTGTCTGTCTTGTCTGTCTGTATGTTGTCTGTCTGTCTGTCTTGTCTGTCTGTATATTGTCTGTCTGCCTGTCTTGTCTACCTTGTCTTTCTTTGTGCTGGTTCACTGTGTGTTGTCTGACTGTCTCGAAAATGGGTGTTAGATATTTCTGCGCACTCTACAAGGTCTTAGTTATTTAATATTTGGTTGCTTGTTTTTGTGTGTGTATATTAATGCTTGTGTGTTCTTGTGTGTGGTTGTCTGTGGTTTTTCATGTTTTGACATTAATGTCTGGTTATTGTTATTTTCAGTGTATACTGGTTCCAGAATGTCAGTTTATGAATTTCTTCGTAACAGTGTATTAAAACGCAACAAAGATGGTCTGTTTCCTGTGTGGTGAGCACCAATCTAATTAAAACTGTCTTTTGGCTTCCATAAAAGGGGGACTCTCATATAAATTAAGTATCGTGGAATCATTCTTGTATCACTTGTGGTTGCACCCTGTGATTGGTCTCTAAGGGTGTCCAGATAGAAGTTAATGCAGAAACAAATTTAAATATCTTTTTAGCATAGTGGACCATTAGTTAAATGCTCTTTACAAGTGTTGAATCTATGCAATGATCTATGACCGTGCCCTTTTTGAAGAATGAGTGGACAGGTATCGCTTAGAGGTATTTTCAATAATTTCCAACAATCTGCATCACCATTTGTTACTTTTACAAAGGATTCCCCCTGGGATTTAGCTCATTTTTTGGGAATAATGGACTTATTTGCATTATGTCATCATTTAACCACAACTACCAGCAATATTTGGGAATTATCTTTTATGTTTAAATGTTTAAACCTTTTGGAGATTAAGAGATTATTTAATATTTGGAGATTGATAGAACAATCTTAACTGATTGTTCTTACAAATTTGAAAGTTGTCAAAGAATTCTGGTAGTTGTAGTTACAGCCAAATTTGATGTATTGCAAACCTGCCTTTTGAAAACTTTGTTTTGTTTTGCTCTTTTCTGAACCGTCAATCAATTTCAGAGGCAGAGTTCATTTCAAGTTGACCAATGACAGAACATGTTAGGTCAAGCTCCGCCCTATGAACTTGATTGATGGTTCAGAAAAGACCAAAATTAAAGCAAAGTTTTGAAAGTGCTGGTTAGGCTGTAAACACGTCACCATGCAAATCACCTATATATATATGTTTTGTTGTTTTTATTATCAGGAAATCGGTGATAAGTGGAATGACAGCAGGTGCTGTTGGTCAGTTTATTTCAAGTCCAACTGACTTAGTCAAAGTACAAATGCAGATGGAGGGTAGAAGAGTTCTGGTAGAGAAGCGGAAACCTAGGTAAAGTTTGTTCCTTGATGTGGTTGATTTATGCACCAACAATTCCTGATATCATACTACTAAAGATTTTTTCAGTTTTCTAACTTGAACTTTGTCTCTCTTTTTTTGGTTTTGTGTTCTGCTATATTTGTTTTCACTATTTGTATATTTTTTTTGTGTGTGTTGTACTATTTGTAAATTAAAAATGTTTTTGTTGACAGAGTTAAAAGTACATTACATGCTTTCAACAATATAGTCAAACACCATGGTCTAAAAGGGTTATGGAAAGGCTGGTTACCTAATGTACAGAGAGCGGCATTAGTCAACATGGGAGGTGAGAGCACAGTCAATATTATACTACATATTAAAATATAATTATGCCAAATTAAATATATATATATATATATATATATATATATATATATATATATATATATATATATATATATATATATATATATATATATATATATATATATATATATATATATATATCTACATATCCACCTTTGTCTATGGCAACTAGAGTGCTTACTATGTCCATGAAATAAAAACTAATTAGTAACTAACTAAAAGTCTCCATTTAGGGACTATTTAGATGCTATCATTCAACCAGAACAGTCAAAGAAAAACACAAAGGAAACAATACCTCATTACGACTTACTGTCTAAAATAGTCACTAAATAGAAACTAATAGGTAGTAACTATTTAGATTTTATTTCAAGGAAATATTGTAAGCACTCTACCTACACTCACATAATTTTATGTTAAGTATTCATGAAGTACTTAATTGTAGATGTTCATTAATTTCCTAGATTTAACAACATATGATACAGTGAAGCACAATATTCTCAAGCATACACGCATGAAAGATGACTGGGTTTTACACACTGTAGCAAGGTAAAAATACTCAATTAGTGGTTTGTCTCCCACTGCAGACTATGATCCTAAATAAACAGAATTCAGAAGTTCCAGTTGGCAGTTTGAAGATACATCCTAGTTTATCCATAGGTCTTGTAACCCTAATTATGAGGGTAACTATGATTGTCAACAGTCAATTAACAAATAACTAAGGCTCAGCCGTGGTTTATACTCTGATAACTGCACGATGGGCTCATGAAAACACGAGAAAAAGTCTAAAGACACGAGCGTAGCGAGTTTGTTCAATTCATCACCAATGGTTTACAACTGTAAAAAAAAACAGGCAAGTCATGAAGCTAAATGAGAAGTCAAATACATTCACAATCACTTGACTAGTCTATTGAGGAAAAGATACAGGGATGTTGTACGTAGGGATTTCATACTGTTCATAGTGAATGAAATTATCGTCCACCTTAGCTTGCAACCACGAGGTCTGTCAGTTGAACTAAAGAAGCATTCTGTTCGTGTGAATATGAACACTTTTTCATTATGAAAGGACAATCATTTCACCTCCAAAGTCATGTTTTAGCTATCTCTACCCGATAGAACAGTTCTCTATATAGGTTTATTTTCGCATCATTCTTTTTTAAATGGTGAAAAGAAAGTTGAAAGTAAAGCGAGTCGGAGACTCAAGAAATGTACAGTTATGACTTAGTACTAAGTACACGCATAAGCTCACATCAGAAGGAGAAAGGTTAGTTTTACTGTTTTGAAATGAGTTAAACATTGTTTTTCGAAATTATGCTTACGTAGGACTCGGCAATAGCCTGAAGTATTTGTTTCTGAAAGGTTAAATTTTTTGCTGTAAAAGTCGTGTACGTTTTCTATTTTTGTCTCATTGGTGAAGTTTTTTTCGGGTGATTTTTTTTTTTTATCGTTTTTAGTAAGATTTATAAGTTGACTTAAATTATTGTTTGTCATTTTTTCAGTACAATATTTGTAGACTAAAAAGTATTTTTGAAGCAATAAAATGTGGATTTTGATCAAACTTTCATTGTGTAGTATTTGTGTAGTTATTTTGAAAGTCACTCGTTACCATAGTACCGTGGTTTATACTCTGATAAACCACGCTTCTTGAACCAATCAAAACGCTTGTTAGAATGAATCTATGTAATAAAGGGTCTTATATCAATATTGTCATTGTACTGAACAGTGTATGCACCTGGTATGGTTGGTAACAGTCAAAGGGTCTTATATCAATATTGTTGTTGTGTTTCACAGTGTATGTTCAGGGTTTGTGGCATCAATAATCAGTACTCCAGCAGATGTTGTAAAAACAAGAATAATGAACAACCCATCAGGATATCAAGGATCTATCGACTGTTTCACTAGAGCTGTAAGTACTTTCTTGTGATTGTAATCATATTGGAAATATTATCATTCCAGCAACAAGACAACAGATGGCATTGTGCAGGTGAAGTTGTGTTGACATTGTGTTTAAGTGACCTTGGTGTGGTTGGAGTTGACCTGAGCTGAAATGAAATGATGGCAATCTCTCATTATATCACTATTTGTAAAAAAGTTTAATTTTTTCCATTTGTTAATTTAGGTGAAGCAAGAAGGATTCTTTTCACTATATAAAGGATGGTTGCCAACATGGTCCAGAATGGTAAGAGCTCTGGTGTGTTCTTCTAGAGGCAGGGGAATTTAAGTCCTTTTACCCACATCCACATTGACCTTCCATATCATCTTGGTCTCCACTGTTTGCCTCAATGTATAATCAAAGGGTTTACAGTCATTCGCCATCAGACCAGTTTGCTATCAGGATGTATGGTCATGTCAACATCACAAAAAAATATACATCTAATCCACACCTGCCATGATTACATTTTATTGTCACTTTAAAGCTTTCTTTATTAATAATGAAAATGTTGAGATTTCTAAATGAAAAAAATAAACATTACAAATTTATATGATGGCAAATTTGTATTAGAATAGTTCTTTGTGATTGGGAAATAACTATAGACCATGATGGCAGACTAGTCTGATATTAGGGAATTGACCAGATACCTCATCCTTCATTCATTCCATTCTAATGAATGCTTCATTTTTTACAATCTGCAGAAGCCCAGTCTGACAGTGTTTCTGTGTATTGAATTTTAATCATTTCAAAAGGTTGATTCCTCTCAAAAAAGCAACATCTAGACATTTGTATTGGAACCTTCACAAAATATTGTTTTTGTTTCAGGCACCATGGTCTCTAACATTCTGGTTGACATATGAACAAATAAGAAAGTTATCTGGAGCGCCCGGCTTCTAACCATATCAATGAATCATTAATTGTACAGAGATTTCAATAAGACTACTGACAGCTGGCTAGTTAGTACATAGTTATGGACTAGATGCTGTGTTCTTTAGTTTAAGCCCGGGTTGACCATTCAACTTTTGTTGGGCTGTCTTCATCCATGCATGATTTTTTTTCAAAAAACATATAATTATGTAACAGTTCAGAGATTTGAATTACAAACAGGGACTTGCATGTAATTTTTGTGGTTAGCTCTTTGGAAAGGAGCGGATTGCAAATCATCTGCCCATCCAATGACTCAAAAGTGGCATGGTCCTCCCTGAATCCCAGCTGTCTTTGTTTTATGATACTTAATATTTAATATGACAGCTGGGATATTCCTAGTATTTTTGGGCTCAAAATCATGAATTTGGTGTTTTTTTACTATATTTTTTATGATTATTTTGAGATATTAAATGTTTCATTGTTTTTGACAACGTCATAATTGATGATAAATTATTGGAAAATTCAATTGAGTGCAATGTTTACTATATAGACTTATATATTGTAACATATGATTGTACATTTTATCTATTATTTTTAAAGACTATTATTATGCAATCCCTCACCAGTTTCTGGTGCCATATGATAATATCAATTTGGACATCTTGAGGTCATGACAAATTTTGGTAACAAAAAATTGCCATTTCAAAAAATGATAATTTTAATTGCCCATGACAAATATTACAGAACATAGTTTGGCTAGGTGTCCTCCATTAGCTGACCCTTCAGCTAGAATTTACCAACATGTTAATAGTCTTTATTATTAGTATTATTATTGGCTAGAGTAACATTAGTACATTTAGCCTTGTCACAAGTGCAAGTGCTAAGAAGATGAATATCATGGTTGAGTATATGTGGTCTCACAACTGTCAGGTGACCAAAATAATTATTGGATTAATGATTATTATAGTAAAAACTACAGTGTGATGTAAATAAAATGATATGTAAATCAGTAAATGAAAACGCTATGGTTGGATATAAGTTCAGAATATGCCAGTGTATAATTATGGTGAAATATAGGGACATTAAATTGTCAGATTATTCTTTCCAGGTATCTGTAGTCAAGGATGGGCTTTGAAGGGTGTTTTTGATGGGCAATTCTTGGGTTGCATGTTATACATGGTGGATGATACAACAAATCATTCCTCATTTGTTTCTGTTGTTGTTGATCCAGCATGGTGGGAACTGCTTTGTTCTTTATTCCTCAAGGGATACTTGGTCATGTGGTTGCATCCCGAGAATAAAGTGATAGAAATAATATTATTATTATACTAATTCTAAAGGCTATTATATTGTGGTCCAGTAACTGCCCCAATGCAAGAGGAATATCATTGAAATTTTGTCACAGATTAAGCAGTGTAAGTTGCCTTTTACTAAATTTATAAATAAATTGTTGATGGGACACCTGTCACTTACTAAAGTTGTACACAGTGTATGTAGTTAATGGTTTTATTGTTTGTAAAAACCACTCCAGCTCTCACACCATGACAAGTTAAGCAATATGTTACCAAATTGCTATTAAAATGCTTTTTGACTGGCTTGTTTATTGTGACAATGTCAATCATAAACATGAACACCTTGGAATGAAACATGAACCGCCCAAGAGATCCCAAAATGTTTCCATGATTGTAATTCATAACTATTTGAGCAAAGTCACTGTACACATGCTGTTTATCTCAATGATTTGGAAATAATTTTCTGTCAGACTTGTGTTGTGGTCTACAGTGATATCAGTCTTAAATAAGTAGTTGCTTATTATTTTGCACACAACATCAAGTCAACCATCTTGGATTAACTTCTCATTTATGTCCAAATTGTTGGATAAACAATGCTTTTAATCACCAAATTAAAGAATCCAGTGTGTAGAGCCCAAGAAAAGACAACACAAAGCGTTCTTTAAAATACATATTTTATTCAATGAGTTAATATTGAAAAACAATGGGTGCTTATGCCACAGTCTGTATTCTTCTCCATCCCTTCAGTTTCTTCTTAGCAGAGTTCTCCTTTCCTTTTTTCAATGTTGGTGTCTTGTGAGATGACTGTTCCATCTGAAGAAAGAGTGTTCATTTAATTTGTTGAGGTTTACTACACTATTTTCTGGCTTACAGTTACCATGTCCCACATCATCAACTTGCACATTCAACAAAAACATTTTGTACAGACAAAAATGTCAACCAACTGGACAAAATGCATGATTTATCTGGTTCCCATACTTGTCTTTACAAATTTGAAAACTTCTATGCTTGGCTACTTATTATCGACCAGCACCAAACTTTGGAATTTTAAAAAGTTAAATGCATAATATTTATGTGATCTGTGACCTTTTCAAGACTAGAAATTACAGCCTGACATACATAGATCAAGATGACCTTTGGAAGATCATTCAGCCATTTTCGAAACTAAGATAAAAATTTGTAATAATTACTCGTGCCCAGGCCCTTAGGCCGAGGGCACGAGTATAGTTCTGCAGACAGTTTTTTTTTTTTTTTTCGCTGTTAGAAATTTTGGCAAGTTCAGACATGTTCCATCAGGTCTGACCGAATTATATTAACTCACAAAGAAAGAAATTCTAATGAAAAAATAAAGAAATTCTTTTTTTTTGTTCTCAAGTAATCTTTCTTTTGCAATTTTATCAGTTATTTTTTAATAAACAATTTTTTAAATAATTAAAACGAATGCTTCCATGTCGCATCAAAACAGCTAAAAAAATAATTAAAACCAATGCTTCCATGTCGCATCAAAACAGCTAAATAAAACTTAATTTAAGGAAAACCAATTCGTGGAATTGTTAAGAAGAATTATTAGAAGTGAACAAGATCAAAAAGTAGCAAGAAATTCATTGCGAAAGTGAGAATTTTCGAGCTTGTAGACGTATACATATCGAAGTTCGCTCACTCGAGTTGAAGAACGATTGTTTAGCGATGTGTATTAACAAAAGCGAAAAAAGACAAATATTTCAAAAGGATCTTTTGGTATCTTACCCAAAGGAGACTATTTGGTCACTTTTCAAGTCTAAAAGGATCTCTTTTATGGCTGAACTTTGCGAAATTGAGAGAAACATAACAAAGGGCAAACAACGAATAATGTTCACTCGCTATGGTCCACGCTTCAACTGATTGGAAAATCTGCCGAATTTTGAAAGAAAAAGCGAAAATTTGCAGTATTTTTTCGTGAAAAATTGAAGTAAAGTGCAATTTATTGAAATCTTGTTTATTGAGCTTTTATGCTGATGTAGTTTTTGTGTAATTCTTGTTGATTTTGGAGTATTTTTTGCCGTTAAAGAAGAGGTGGTATGGATGATAGTTTCCTGCCTTTTAGTTGCTGCGAGCGAAGCGAGTAGATTGCTTGGGCTGCCTGTGGTATTATAAGAGCTTAAAGGCAAGTTCGAGATGTCGCAAAGAAACCGTATTGCATATTTTGTGTTGTTTTGTTTCTTGTTTTTTGTTTTGTTTTGTTTTCGGTTTTTAAGAACCTCCGTTCTTGGGCACGAGTAAACCCTGAATTCAGGGTCTAGTTCTTTTTTAAAAATACTAATCTACAAGATAAGGTCTCCCCCTAAAAAATATTAAGGTCAACTTGTCCTTTCTAACTATGATTTGATAGGCCAACTTGCAAATTTGGAGGGACATTGTCCCTTGAACTGCCCTTATTTCGAGCCCTGCTTTTGTTGATCAACACAAGAAGAAACTAGCCCTCACGATATCAAAGTTGACAATGGGTAGGCTAAACTAAATGGTTAATTAAATTTATGAACATTCCATGGCACTTCATCTGGAGTGAAACTTGATAATATTCATCTTTATGAAAATATGTCCATGTACAACAACTGGTACATACCTCATCTAATGTTTTCAATTTTCTTTTTAATTTGACTGTTTCTTTTGTAGCTTTATTTTTGTTTATTTTTGTTTCTGTTGTAAGCTGTTCAGCGTTGTCTATTTCTGTTTGTTGATCTGTTATGTCATTTGTGACAGACTCTTCATGGTGCTCACTAGCTATCACATCATCATTTACAGTAGCTTTCTCTGATTCTTCACCATTGTTATTTGTATCTTCACTGACATCGTGATGTACACTTGACTGTTGGTCGTCAAAATGTGCACTGAGCTGTTTGTCAATTGTCCAATTCTCAGAAGGGGCAGCTGGCTCACTGAAGATGAAACAAAAAATCGATATCTCAAGCACCTGTTAAAATGATGTAAAGTGGTCCTAAGTAGTATGATAGGGACAAATGTTTATAATCTCAAGAGACAATACTAAGAAATCAAAGACTTATATTGCCACTGCCTATGGGCCTTGTACATCATGTGAACAATGCCCAATAGACCTTTTCAGCTTCATATGCAATTAATTGCCCATTTCAGACGTGACACTCTCTAGGGAATTGTTCTTTTAGTTATGAAAAAATGTGTTGAAATATTTACATCAGCAAGAATCATTTCCCAAGAGTGACATCACATGGTTTGAAATGAGCAAATAAACATGGAAGCAGATAAGGTCTATTCAATTAAATTGACATGATTTCAAATGATATTATGAAATAAAAAAGATAGGTGCCCGTATTGGCTTGCGAGATATTCTAAGAAATATCCTTAAAATTCAATCAAGATCAAGGTTTAACCGAGTGTGGACTGGGCTGAGTTTAAAGAAATTCATAATTTTTCGCTTGAAAATGTAAAAACTGTTCTAATTTTTACGTTAAAGTGTTTCTCAGACATAGCTCTGTATTCATTGTTGATAAGAAATGTAATTAAAAGTTTGAAATATGCGCAGAACTGTGCGCAGAGCAAAACTACAGAATGACCTTAATTGAGATATGCTTAGGTATAAATTGTGCATTTTGACATATTTTGGAACAGCAATACTACAATAAAAGAAATGAATTCAAGATGGCCGAAAACAACAAAATAATAATGCTTAAAAATTGCGTAAATAGTGTTCATATGTACAGGGTGCTTGATGGCGAGAACTGAGTTAGTTTCACTTCATCTTTAGTTTTTAACAGACAACTTTCCTGCCAGAGACCTTTGGAAGTTGTCACAGGTTGACATGAGGATATATAAAAAGCTACATTGCTGAATCACTTGATATATTCATTATCATCATACTAGATAAAAAATAAAATAATGCAAACGCAAACAATAACATACCCAGTAAATTCTGTTTGTTCAGATAGCTTCATGCGTTGCCAAGTATATTCAAGAAATTCTGATTGCTATGGACAGTACAAAGGCATTGAGATTAGCTTTGGGTAAAAATGAACCACTTTACAACTGTTTAAATGGTGTCTGCTATATTGTGTTTTGTGGCTGCAGCTTTAGCTAGACTGCAGTGATACTGTCAATACAGATTTCCAATTGTTCATTGCTATAGTAGCTTGTGCATAATTCTTGACTTTGAAATATAATATGGCAACATCTTAATGTTACCTGCAGAAGACGGTCTATTCTCTTCAGGTGTCTCTCTAAACCAATAAAAATTAATGTTAAAAAAATATTATTCTAAAAGTATGAGTTTAAAGAGCAAACTGATAAAATACATGGTGGTCAGTCTAAGCACACTATTAATCACTTTTAATAGAACAATCTCTTCTCAGTTATAGTGTTGTACTAAAATTAAAAGTACCCCAATCAGAGAACTTGGACAATCTCTCTGCAGAAATCAATTCAGTCTTATATTCACACCATCGTCATTTTATATAATCATGTACTATACATAGTTAGAAATCAGTCCTTACGTCCAATAGGAAAACATTTCTCTTTAGTTTATACTTAGTCTGACTACCAAATTTCTTTGATCACTGTTCATTATAAGAAAAATAAATTATTATATTACATGGCCTTTGTCAGATATAGAGAGCAAAGGTCTTTCACCACGATGTGATCCATACCTGTATATGGCAGTAATGCTTCTATTGAGTCTTTTATATCTGGTCTTCCGGCTAGGTTATATGGTGACATGGTCTTGAAAATGATGGATAATACTGAAAATAGAATCATGATTACAATCAATTTGGTACATGACCACACACACCCATTAAGTGCAGTCATTATTAGAATTGCTATTGTAAATGATTTCAACCCTAATATTAAATGATTAATATACAATTATAATATTTTATATTATGTAAACAGAAATGAATCACAGAAATGATGAACTGAATAAATGGCTACTAGTAACAGAGTGAAATCATTAATGGTGAAACATAAATTATACTGTCTGGTACACATGATTGGTAAAATATATTTAAAAAATGTGAAATATGTGTGAAAACATAAATTAATATCAAATTGAGGCTGGGTGCTCTTTTAACATGTCAGGCATGTGAAAAAACATTCTGCACATGACATCTTTAGCTTGTGGTACATCCGGAATTTTCTTTGGAAAAAATATATACCACATATTTCCACAGATAATTCCGGATGTAACACAGGCTATAGGTATTTTGAGTTTTTCAAATGGTTATCACATGGAAAGGAAACACCCCCATTTCACATGTTATTTTTCGCAGTATATATTTGATTCACATATCCTCATCCAGTAAATACATTTACCTTGATGTGATAAGAAGGTATTTCTGGCATTGGTGTTCCATCCAGTGATGTACCTGAGAACTGAATCTGAACATAAACATTATTGGTACAGCACAAACATCAATATTATGTTAATAATAATAAAATAAGTTTCAAGTTTCAAGTTCAATAGTATTACAAACCACTCTGGACATTACAGATTTACAGTTTCAGGCAAAAAAAAATTAATCTTATAATCACAATTCAATACTGCACATATAATAATTATGTATTATTGTTTATATTTTTTACAGAATTAAAGTATTTTTTTATATTATATATACCCTGAGTTTTACAATAATAATGTAATGCAAAATAAAAATAATGAATAATAATAATATTTATTTCTTGTTAAGCACATCCCAATATTTCTCAATACGCTTCACAATTAATCAATTGTTAATTTACAAAATTATAATAAATGATCTATTCACCAAAAATATATAATAATATAAACTAGTAGATAGCATTAATAGCTAGGCAACTTACACTATGATCATATACTAGTTATCTCCCATAAATCATGCAATACTTTGTTGAAATGTGGCCCAGAAATGATTTGACATAAATGTCCTAAACTTTGCCTTCTACTTCACCACACAAGAAAAATGACAATACATTCCTTATGGTTCATCTTGAGTTGTAGCATGTTCCATATAACTCTGCTCTCTGAACATTTCTTTAAAAATCTTAATCTTAAAATTGCCACTGCTATTTCTGTTTGATTGTGTATTATGGTGACTTCACTCACACAATGCTACTCACAGACAGTGTGAATTTTATGCAGAGGGAGGAAAAACAAGAGAACCAGGAGAAAAACCCTTGTGTCACGAGAGAAACAATTTAATATTACAAACAAACACAGACCAATCTGTCAATCAAACCTGGGTCACAGCGGTGAAAGGGGGTGGCCACCCATGCCACCCAATGAATTTTTTTGTTCATTTCTGGACCTCAAAGCTTAACAAGAGATGGGGTCACAAGTAACAAAAATAGCACTTATTCTATTTTATTAGTGATATTTATGAATGCACACTTTGTGTTTGTATGCTATTAAATATTTGTGTTCTCATTGAACGATAGCCTAGTCTACTTAAGGTAGTTCGGGACCCTTGCTACTGCGCACCCTGCTCGTGCATGTGAAATCAAATAAAATGTCTTGTGCGATTAAAAAGAAATTTTTTTGTTAGAGCCAAAAAATGGTCATTCTTGAACTTTTTGTTCAAAAATAATATCATAGCATTGCATAGGGGCCTCAAAAGCAACTAGTGTCCATTCCCGCGCGTCCAAAACATTGAAATCATCTTATTTTCCGCGCGGTTTTTGCTTATAGCTCCAAAATTAGCACGGTGACACCCAATTATTTTTAACTTTTTCTATTTGGCATAAACCCAGCTTTAAAATTTTGAAATAAAAAATATGTGGTCTTCGAGACTAAAACATGGTAATTTTGACTTTTTTGTGGTAAAGTGTACAAAAAATTAATGAAGCTCTTCATTTAAATCTCCATAAAATATCTCATTCAATGTCTTTTCCAACGAGTAAATTCATGAGAACTATAGCGAAGGGAGCACTTTGTCAGACTCTTATAACAGATTTGTAAAAAACTTTAAAATTTGTTCGCAAGAATATTATTTTCAACAAATTTGATGTTACTTCTCAAGAGACAATACTAAGAAATCAAAGACTTTATATTGTCACTGCCTATGGGCCTCGTACATCATGTGAACAATGCTCTTCATTTAAATCTCCATAAAATATCTCCTTCAATGTCTTTTCCAACGAGTAAATTCATGAGAACTATAGCGAAGGGAGCACTTTGTCAGACTCTTATAACAGTTTTGTGAAAAACTTTAAAATTTGTTCGCAAGAATATTATTTTCAAAAAATTTGATGTTACTTTTTTTAGTTGAAATGGGGCAAAAATGGGCCTATTACCACCCCCCACAGTTCCAAAAAAAGCATGGTGACCCCTCTTTTTTATTTCATTTCTGTTTTTTATATGTGTCAGTCCTTATTCAAAAAAAGTTTTAGAAAATTCTATCGGCGGGAAGTGTGGATCCCGAACTACCTTAAGAACATTCTATTTTTTCAGACAAAAATCTAATACGGTACCATAAACATTGAATATTAAACTAGTTACTAACCTATCTGGTCATCTCTGAGGTCTTTGATTGTTCTGGTTAATTCAACCTCCCCATCATCAGTTGCTAATATATCTGCAAAAAGAATTTTGAGATCAAAATTTAATTATGAAACCAGAAACCATACTTTAAAATTGGGGTTCCTGTGTACATATATTCTCCATAATAATATACAAACATCTGTTGTTGATTTGTTTCCAATCACCACTGACAATCTTATATTCAGTAATTAAACAAACCTCTTAATTTGGGTCATAATACTGATGACAATCAATCAATTATTAATTTCTATTTGTGAGGATTTGTGCTCAGACTACACACTGGTGTAAGTTTGAGCTATGAGTATACTGGTGTGAGTTGAGCTATAGTGTACATTGGACCACCTTAATGGCATTATCCAAGAAGACCTGAAATTCAAACTATTTGGTTGTAATTACAAATAGGCAGCAATTTCTTTTTAAGATTCTGAGTGGTTTTTCTGGCCCTGCAGAGACTGCATGAGCCTCCCACACAATAGGCCAGCAATCATCCAACTGATCCTGTGAGCTGAAATGATGTGATGACCAAGCATTTTTTACCTCTAAATATTTTCAGCAGTTTGTATGGTTGATCTAGTGTGATGGCCAGTCCTATTGCTAGTGTAAACTGTTTATCATGTAGACAATTGGACAGTTTTTGCTCCCTGAAAAAAAACCCAAACATATAATTATGAATGGTGGTTCAATATGCTATAATTCTAATATTAATGGACATAGTAGACATAATAATATAAATGCATAAAAACTGTAATATAGTGTTCAGGATTTGAAATTTGAAATTTTGTAGAAAGAACTTTTCTATCATGATTTGGAAGTAACGTTGAGCCCCCAGATTAAAATATTACGACTACACTATGAATGGAAAAGTCTATCCTTACATCAATATCTTGTTTTCTGATTCCTGGTGAGCTTGTTGCTGTTCTTCTTTAGTGATATCCTGTCAATAACAATGATAAACTTGGTTGGTTGCAATTACAATACAAACACAACTGTTGCAGATACCATTATATTCTGAGAATAATGAATTAATTAAGACAGAAAGTTTGGCAATCAAAAACTAACAATTAAAAATAGAAGAAACCAAGTTG
The DNA here is from genome assembly GCA_918843875.1 of Diadumene lineata. Lineage (NCBI taxonomy): Eukaryota > Metazoa > Cnidaria > Anthozoa > Actiniaria > Diadumenidae > Diadumene > Diadumene lineata. The sequence continues at coordinate 9,028,393 of OU974076.1, read as the reverse complement.
CAACATAGTTCACCAACTCCAGTATTCTAATTCAATGTATTGCTATTTATTGGCCTGGATTCTGTACATGTTCTTATAAAAATCATGAATAATTAATGAACCCAGAACAATAGAAAATCACTACCGTGAAGGCATCTGTATATTTTATACAGAAATCGTCCTGATTTACATAAGGTTCAGCTTGAAATATCTCGGCCAATTTAAATTTAATTTCAAAAACATTACTCTAGAATAGCTGCATTAATCTAGACCTCTTATAAGCAATATATAATATTCGCATCCGATCTGTATGGAATATAAAATGTCTCCTCTTCAGCTCGACATTGTATATTCCACATAGATCGGCCGCTCATATTGTATATATTACATTTTTCCCAGTCACTGTAGCCTACTAATGGATCATAAACTAGTGCATGTAATAATAATTATTTGTAAACAGTACTGTTATCTGGTGACCCTTGTTACCACTGCAGTCTTCAATTTTCTTTTGATTCAAATACTTAGTTTACGTTCCTGTCAATCCAAATTTCACCAGTGGAGCTGCTTTTGAACTAGCCAGCTCATACCGACATTTGTACCATCTTAATTATGATAGATTGATCACCATATATTGGTTAGGTTTCACTTGTTGGCCGGGTGGCAATTGGAGTTTTGATTAGAAGGAGCAACAAGACCAAAATAAAATGCCAGCAAACATTTGTATAATTTATAATATCTAAGTTTACAGAAAACTGTGCACAGTGAATATTAATGATTTCATCACAACTGTTACTGTCATCAAAGTCATATAATCTCAAATCTTATACACGACTTTCAAAAATGGCCGCCACTAATTAGCATATTATTGTTAAAAACATTTTTGGTGAAAGGAAATATTTTAAAAACATACATATCAAAGCTAATAAGAAGTTCTGAAAGTTTGACAGAAAAACGTTAAATCCGCTTAAAATTATAGGAGTTTGAAAGGACTAAAAAACCCCAAAACGAGGCTACAAAGGCCTCGGCAAAGAATTCCATACAAATCCTTGTATTTTCTTTCCTCCATAACTTTGTTTATATTTTGTGTAAACCTTCAAAAACTTTCAAAAGTGTCTATTTCCAACAGATCTTTGACGTAGTTGTACTGAAAGTATTTAGGATATAGTGAATCTCAAGAAATCATTGTTGGTCGTTGTTAGGCATTTATGAAAGTGGTGTACGGTCATTGCTCCTTCTCTGTTACAGCTCCAGGACATTGGAACTCACAACCATCATCTCTCCGAAATATCTCTAATCGTGCGTCTTTTAAAACTAAACTTAAAACTCACCTTTTTAAATTAGCTTATTCCTTGTAATTGATGTTTTAAACTGTTGTAATTAGTTATTTTGTGTTTGTTTATTGTATTTAATAGCACTTAGAACAGATTTGGATTTGCGCTCTATAAATATTATATTATTATTATATTAGTATTGATTGATTGACCTATCCATTAGATTGTCACTTAAACATGAAACTATATTAATATTTGCTAATACACACCCTCCATATGTTGATTATAGAATCACCACCGCCAGATACTAGTGTGTCTTCATTCTTGTTACTTGCAATAGACCATACCTAGAGAAACAAAAAATCACATCATTATGTCATGCTTCACTGACTGCCAATTGCAAGGGAACTGAAATAATCTAACAGCATATCTAATCTATCAGTTAATCATGTAAACACTCGCCACGTATCTTATTTCTGTCTCGGAATTCTAGTGTAGATACAGCTGAAACAATTTCAGTCATATTTTTACAATCAATGGCCTTTGTCTGAAACTATGTTGCTATGAAGGGCCTGGTTGCTATATAAAAGACCTGTCTATTCATTCTGATTCTACAGCAACAAAATCTCAAGGGGAAAGGGAGGGGAGAGAGGGGTTTCCTATGATGACAAAGAGAGAAATGATCCTGAATATATCATAAGTTGAAAAAGTTCTCTTTTTTTGTCAAAAATTGTATCAGTGCAAGGGTTGGTTTTTTTTTTTTTTTTTTTGAAAATCGACATATGACATCCAACATCATCTCAGACAGATGGGTTTTTTAAATAGGTGCATGTTGCAAGTCATATACTTCACAGGACATCTGCTATTCAAATTAAATTCATACCTTGTCATTGTGCTGGTCAAAAGTCTGGATGCATTCATTAGTTTTGATAGTCCACAGTTTCACCAAACCATCAGAACCACTAAATAATAGACAAATACTTCACTTTGTTAACAACATGGGTTTATTATCTATATATATGTAATATTTCTATTTTAAATATCTAATTTTAGTTTTCTACTTCAAGGTTTATTTTTCAGATCTGAAATGATTTTATGATTCTATGATGATTCTATTTGTTTCTTTGTTGTTGTTGGTTTTTGTTGTTTTCACTAAGTATACATGAGAAACGTAAACCACTGACTATGCAGACTATCTCCTTTAAATTACTGGCAATCAGCAAAATGTTTACATAGCTGCAGCTCATCAGCTGATTTACTGAAGAGTCAATGCGTATACTGACTAACTGGTCATAGTTTTGAGCTACTAAAATTACTAAAATTACTAACTAAAATTACCTTGACATGAGTTGCATTCCCCTTGATAGAAATATGACCTTCAACACTGAGCTATTATGACCTTCAAAGGTCTTGATGCAAGTCATATCAGATAGGGCCCATATCTTAATGGTGCTGTCTCCTGATGTAGTGGCAATGCACTGATCTACTGGTGAGAACTCCACACACCACACCCCTCGTTTATGGCCCCTAAGGGTACCCATTAATGCTCCACCCTTGACTTGCCATACCTGCAAGCAACAAATTGAATTAGAATGAAGATACTAGCTGGGCCTGTGAACACTTTATCATCTGATTGAATCAATTGGAAATTAGTTATATTTTGATAACATAGTGCATTTGAATTCAACCCTACTTTCTAGAGGACTTGAATAACTAGAAAGCTCAGAAAAATTAAAAGCTATTCATGGTTTAAGTGCCTTCACTCTACATGCAATCATGAAACATGGTCAAGTTATCAGAGTGACTTGCCAGCTGTCAAAGGTTGAATTATTGCTCAGGCTGCTGATTGGGCTCTGTTAATCCCATTTCATTATTATAATTAAGGTTGTTGTTTCAAATTTTGTTACAAGGCTAAGCTTTGTACAGTACATTGATTGCAATTTCAATAAAGAATCATATGTTGTTAGTTAGAGTACTAACAATGTACAAAGGATACATGCTTTAGTTTATTGGTGGGGTGGGGGATGGGGGCTGGTGATGGAACCAAGAGGGCTTATTTCACTGCAGCCTGTAACTCCAGGGATTTTTCATCTGGGCTGGGTTGCTCAAAGCTAGATTAGCACTAATCCTGGGTTAACTCTTAAGAAAACCTATAGAGTTAACCCTGGATTAGCACTAATTGAGCTTTGAACAACCGGCCCCTGGAAGCTAATTTTGAATACAAATTATCTTGGACCACATACTGGAGCCCCAAAATAACATCCCTTTTTATCCTTCAGAGCCCTGGAGCCTTGGAATCCAATAACCATAGGAGAGCCTGATGTATAAACTACGGTGGCCGAGAAGGGTCATGCAAAAGTGAAAATGTCGCAAGTCAAAAAGCGAAAAATCAAAACTAACTGGTGACAAAATGAGTAGTTCTTAAATACAAAATTTAACTGAATTGAAAATTAAATATCACTGGTTACAAACTGAGTTGTATTTTATTTGTTATTTGACTTTCACTTTGGTCACTTTTGCTTTGCTCACTTTGACTTGAATCACTTTCGCTTTGCTCACTTTGACTTGAATCACTTTTGCTTTGCTCACTTTGACTTGGTTCACTTTTGCTTTGCTCACTTTGACTTGGTTCACTTTCGCTTTGCTCACTTTGACTTGAATCACTTTTGCTTTGCTCACTTTGACTTGGTTCACTTTTGCTTTGCTCACTTTGACTTGGTTCACTTTCGCTTTGCTCACTTTGACTTGAATCACTTTTGCTTTGCTCACTTTGACTTGGTTCACTTTTGCTTTGCTCACTTTGACTTGGTTCACTTTTGCTTTGCTCACTTTGACTTGAATCACTTTTGCGTATCGACGTGGCGGAGAACGGTCAACAGGAAATATTCCACTAGGCGTTCCTGGGAATACCACAGGCAATCCACCAAAACGTCAAATATTTTCCCGCTCTTGATGATTTGGATCTTTTGGGTCTGTTTTCATTACGGAGCTAAACAAAGAATTTTGGAGATCGCTTGATCTTTTGCAAATATTTTCAAGAAAATAAGGTAATTTATAGCTTTTTATTTGTCATACATGCTTTGATTTTTTTGATAAACTGACTTACTTGCCTATAAACTAGTGTTTTCCAAATTGCACCCAACCAACTCAATTTGTATATATTTTTGCTTTTAAGGTAATTCCGTAAAAGTGATTCACATGTGCGCGGTGCAAAACTACGGAATTACCTTAAAAGCAAAAATATATACAAATTGAGTTGGTCAGTTCAACGCATATTTCGAATTTTAGAGTTTTACATTTCTTATCATCAATAGATACAGAGTTATGTCCGAGAAACACTTTAACGTAAAAATACGAACAGTTTTCACATTTTCAAGCGAAAAATTACGAATTTCTTTAAACTCGTCCCAGTCCACACTCGAAAAAGCCTTGATATTATTGAATTTTGAGAATATTTCTGAAAATATCTCGCAAACGAATACGGGCACCTATCTTTTTTATTTCATAATATCATTTGAAATCATGTTTTTTAAAACATATATGATCGATGAAAAAATTATATGGCTAGATTTTTCGATATTTCGAAAAGTGTCTCGTTCAAAGCATCGATGAGGCCCGTAAAGATTCTAACATTTTGTTAAATTTTGATTTATTTCTCTTCGCTGTTGAATTTCAGTGCAAATCGTTTGCTTTACATCGGTAGCGCAAAAATTAAGGAGCACATTAAAGTACATTCAAAATATTTGGTATTGACCAAGGTCATTAAAGAGATACTTTTATGAATGATGCCCATTTTCGAACGTTAGATGCTAAATTGACAAAAGTGGGTATACTTTAAAAATTTTTATCGCGAAATCCAATAAGGTGATCCCATTTTTAAATTTAATATTTTGGATGAAAAACTCAAAATGTTTTAATGTAGAAAGTTTTATCAAAATTCTATGGTTAGTTTTATTACTACGGAATTACCTTAAGGGCAATTTGGAAAACACTAGTTTATAGGCAAGTAAGTATTTTACAAAAAAATCAAAGGTCAAAGCATGTATGGCAAATAAAAAGCTTTAAATTACCTTATTTTCTTGAAAACGTTTACAAACGTCTTCTTGTAAAAGATCAAGCGATCTCCAAAAATTTTCGTTTAGCTCCATAATGAAAACATCCACATCAAGAGCGGGAAAATATTTGACGTTTTGGTGGATTGCCTGTGGTATTCCCAGGAACGCCTAGTGGAATATTTCCTGTTGACCGTTCTCGGCCACGCCGAACGCAAAAGTGATTCAAGTCAAAGTGAGCAAAGCGAAAGTGAACCAAGTCAAAGTGAGCAAAGCAAAAGTGAACCAAGTCAAAGTGAGCAAAGCGAAAGTGAACCAAGTCAAAGTGAGCAAAGCGAAAGTGAACCAAGTCAAAGTGAGCAAAGCAAAAGTGAACCAAGTCAAAGTGAGCAAAGCAAAAGTGATTCAAGTCAAAGTGAGCAAAGCGAAAGTGAACCAAGTCAAAGTGAGCAAAGCAAAAGTGATTCAAGTCAAAGTGAGCAAAGCGAAAGTGATTCAAGTCAAAGTGAGCAAAGCAAAAGTGACCAAAGTGAAAGTCAAATAACAAATAAAATACAACTCAGTTTGTAACCAGTGATATTTAATTTTCAATTCAGTTAAATTTTGTATTTAAGAACTACTCATTTTGTCACCAGTTAGTTTTGATTTTTCGCTTTTTGACTTGCGACATTTTCATTTTCGCATGACCCTTCTCGGCCACCGTAATAAACAGACCTGTCCAGTACAAATGTGGTGACAGCAATGGTCAAACATTGAAAAGCGACTTGTACAATGATCATACTTTTTGCACTCACCACAATTTGATGTCACAATTAATGTGTATCTAAAAGAGTACAGACCAAAAAAATGCTTTATCTATTTTATGAATTTTTTTATTATATTTATTACCATTATGCACAGTTTGTGATAACGTACCTTGGCAGTCTTATCCTGTGACCCAGTAGCAAATAGTTTATCATTTGGAGAAACAGTCACTGAGTTAACATCCTACAATCATTCATAACAATATCAAATAAATAATCTTATTTTACAGGTAATGATCATTAGCAAGTATCCTGGCTAATGCATTATCATGACATCATGTTTAATAACATTGTTTATATGGGATATAATCGGAAATCGCAAAGGACATAATTATGAAAAACACAGGATCCTAGAGTAAACATACCAACCTTATCATGGACCTTTTCTGTTAATTTGACAACCATGTTAGCCACACTCTCCTGACAAGAAGACAATCATTGACTGTTAGAACAAACCTCATCTATTGTTTGAAACATATATTAGAGTTTTCACAGCTAACCTGTGCTAATGATTTCTAAAAAATGCTAATGAGAATTGCACGCCGGAATGTACACTTGGATTCACAAAGACAAATGCAACTTTGACCAGCTGAGTATCGTAAATGTAAACGCGATGATCAGCTGATTGAGCTTTCCCTTGTCTTTGTGCATCAAAGCATACATTCCCACATGCAATTCTCATTAGCAGATTAGTATCTATTTTGTGGTACTTTTGGCAGATGTTGAGAGACAAAAGGCTTCATAAAAGTGAGATTCACCACTTACTTCAGCTATAGAGAACAAAACAAAATCAGAAAAAAGCTCAGATGGAACTTCAGTGAACATGTCTTTTAGTTTATTTTGAAGAACAAACAAGAGTATGATATATCACTCATCTGGTAACTCATCCTATCCTCAGGGATCACATTAGATACATATAAATTACCTCATTCAGTTTTGAGGTGCCCCATATCTTTATTGTCAAGTCCTGGCTGCCACTGAGCACAAAACTATCTTTAGACCTGGAACATGATATTTTATGAATTAGCCAGTGCATGGGTTTGGACAGATATCCAAATGGATTTCTTGATATTATCACTTTATTTTATGAATGACATTACCTTGACCAAGCCACAGTACTGACGGCATGTGTATGCCCTTTACCAACACCAAAACACTTAAAATGTCCTCCTTCATCCATACTCCATACACGAACCTCATTGTCCTGACAAAACAAACATCACAATAATAAGGGTTACTTGGCATCTGGAAAACTATGTGCCATCTAGGTCTAATTCTGCATTATTTTAAATCACACTATTTATTGTTTTCCAAACGTTTCAACACATTTTTCAAAATTTTCCAGACTAACTTCTAAAATATAGTATTGCCGGATGGTTCCTGAAATTTTTCGAGACTCACAAAATTTATCCGCAATCTTGAAATCTGAAGTCTCACATTTTTATGAAATTGAGGGTCTCAGAGGCTTGATTATTTCTTGAAACAGTCTCAGAATCTCGGAATGTTGTAAAACTTAAATTTCAATGTAAAGTCTCAGGTCAGAAAATGCTCAACAAAAATCTTGGACTCAAATTTACAAACATGAATTCATCTTGCCATCTCGGAAAGATCATTTGCCACCCCTAAATGTAGACCAGATGCTTAAAAAATACTGGTACACCAGTTTTGCAACTTTTCGTCATACAACCTCAACTGAATTGCCAACAAATCTTCAGACAATCCAACATTGTATATGATCACCATTACCATAATAATATTAATCAATCCAATATAAGGAATTAGATTAAGAATAATAAACATAATTCAAGACATATATAATCAAAATATAATTATGATTATAAGAAGTCTGAGCACCCATAATAGGTAAGTTACGAGCCTAAGTAAATCATCAGAAGAAGAGTGCCGTTGGGCTCTTGACAACTTAAGGATTGAAAATGAACCAGTTTGAACAGAAACTGTGAACAGCTGGTTTGACCTGTATTCTTGGGCTTTGTTGTATCTGTATTGGCCACAGTGTATCTAGTGAATTGGCAGGTTTCCACAAAAGAGTATAAGGTAAGTGAGACACTGGGCTATGTGGGATAGGCCAGTCATGATAAGGCCATATTACCAACCTTTGATCCTGTAACAATCTTCTGTCCATCAGAACTAACATCTATGGCTAGTACAGTGTTAGAATGACCTGATAGCATCCTACAATCCATTGTATCCATTCTGTACAATCGAACTTGATTACTATTGGTTGCCACAGCAAGACAGTTGCCATGGGAACCAGCAAAGCACATATCTAGGATGTCATCATTATATCCCACAAGCTGCCGGAATAACAAAAGTAATTACTAATGGTAGCAAGGAGAAGGGGGTGAATTAGCCCATAGTATATGTTCAGTAATCTAAATAAAGCCTGAGAAGTTTGAAGTTATGCCTGATGCATAAGACAATGTTTTGAACGTCATACTAATATGATATATATATATATATATATATATATATAAAATACATGTGAAAAAAAAACTACAAATTTGATTTTATGCATGAGTTGGAATTCATTCTATTTTGATTATGATGTTTGAGTATAACCCAGCTAGAGTTACATTGTATATAATATATGCAGTGGCCGATCTAGGGGAGGTGTGTAGGGGGGTGCGCTCGCCCCCCCCTTTTTATAAATATTTTTTTTTGCAAAATGTATCAGTATTTCATGTTTACTGGGTAGTGCATCCCCCCTCCTGAAGATGGTGAAAACAATCCCAGATCCACCCCTGATATTGGACTATCAGAAACAACAAAAGAACACACTGAGTGCTCCAACAAGTTTTGTCTTAATTCTATAATCATATAACTTATCTATCATTATAATAATGAAATACCTGTTTATAAAGCTCAAGTGTTTTCAGATCATAGAACAATATATTATGATCATAGGTAACAACAGACAATAGTTCTCTCTCCCTACATAATGACATGTGAAGGATGTGCTGCTCATCATCATGTGTGTCTGTCACTGATAAAGTGTGAATACATTTGCCTTCCTTCATGCTCCAGAATCGCAAAATACCTGTGAAATGTTCAAATAATAGTAAGAGCATTTCCTTACATTGAAAGATTACAACATTCAGCATGAAGGTGATTACTACATTGCACTTCATGGCATTACATGTGTTGTCTAGACAACCACCTGGGACTATAGGAAACTCATTGAAAGACATTTTTTTTAATAAATAAAAGCAATTCATAATCTCTGCTGTAAAAACTTAGAATGATGCATAACAAATTAATTTGTAATCATGTATCATGATACAATATCCCAGGTCTAACAAGTCAGTTTCAAATTGTTCCTGCATTCTAACTAATATAGTTTGCAGGATCTGAGATTGATGTATTGTTCTCTCTTATACCAATTGGGAGTTTTTCCTGGGTTCTCAAGATTTTGTTGTTGTTGTTTTCTACAATGTAACAGTAAAATCCAACAAATAATGACTTGCATGAAAAAATGGAAACTGAGATAGGAATATCACTGTCCATCCCTAGATTTGGTTAAAATACACTGACTGCAGTCTATGAAAGAGTTATAAAGAAAATCTTTAAATGTTTCGTTTTTTATTTCCAAACTCAAAAAGCAATATTAACAGTGCGCGATTTAATTCCGACTGCGAAATCTAAATCCGGCCCGTCGGTATTTGCCCTATCGATAAGGGCTACTCAGATACCAGACCTTACGATTAGGGAAGATCTATAGCTTCCCCTTGTCATTAGGGCTTCGATAATCCCTTTGTGCTAAAAGCCCTATCGATTATGGCAATGTGTCGAGAAGCCCTTTTGGAAAGGGATCGCACTGAAACATCCCTAATCATAAGGGCAGAAACATGGTTACTCGATAACAAGTTGTCTTTGATTGCTACAATATCCGGTGTGCGTTTGTGTACGTCTTAAATTAACGCCAAAACTGAGTAAAACTGAGTGAACTACATAAAAGTGTCAAAATAATTTAATGTTTTTGGAAATTACCCTGACTTTCGTCGCGTTTCTACAAACCAAAACATTGGCGGGAAACGTGTGGAGACACTTTGCCGCTACATCGTCAGCGTAATGTCGCTCCTAATGCCTGAGATTCGAATGATAATTCTTCTTTCCCAAAGTAAGAAGTAGTTAAGTTCGTATTTATTGTTCATAATACAAGACTTGATCATCTCGAGAGGCTTGCACGCTGTTTAGGAAGCGTGACTAAAACATCGACATTCGCTTTGCTTTTTGATCTATAAACCTTTGACATTTATCAAGATAACTGATCTGCATTCGTCATCTCGTGTAAAAAAATACGGCACACTCAAAATAACCCGAAACAACGAACCACTAAAGTACTTTTGGGAAGGGATTGCAGTGAAACATCCCTAATCATAAGGGCAGAAACATGGTTACTCGATAACAAGTTGTCTTTGGTTACTACAGTATCCGGTGTGCATTGGTGTAATTTCAACAATTTGTCGACATTGTTCAGATATTATTTTGACATTGTTAAAAAAAGGCTTCCAAAAGCAGGAGAAAAATAAAAAAAATATGACTTACGAAACAGTTCTAACTTTCTAGTTTCTTTCGACTAAAGTAGATTAATACAAAATTCAACAGTATCTTTAAGTCCAACAGCTAAGACTTGCAAATTCTCAGTATGTTAGATCCCTCTTCTGGCTGTCGATGAGCTAGCAATGATGTAGTTTTGTCGCGCATTTGACCAAAATACGCGAATATGGACTACTTGGACAATCAATTTAACCTTGGTGCGACCAGTCTAATCTTTTGGGTTTGTGGCTTAGGTTTACAAGATCTTTGGATCGTCTTCTTGTAGCTTCTGTAATTGGGTTTCTAGCACGCGTTTCTCGACTAGTAAGAGTTTGTTTGGCGACTTGTTTTACGTACTGAAAGGATCTCTTTGAGCTAAAACCACGACTTTCAAAGAACTAGCGTTTGAGATTCATACCTGGGGATAGCGAAAACTCAAAACCTCATTATAAGGCTGTTCTGCCATGATTCGAGCGCTTTGCAAATGTTTTCCTAATTGAGGATCTACAAACATCAAAAAATACCAGACAGACAAATAGTGCCGACAAAAGTGTCAATCAACATAATCACATTTCCTATTACTAAAGATAGTCTTTATACGAAATCGACGCATTGAATTTAACATGTAAAACTTCACGGACTAACTTCTAACCTCACGGTTAGGGATGATCTATAGCTTCCCCTTATCATTAGGGCTTCGATGATCCCTTTGTGTTAAAAGCCCTATCGATTAGGGCTCAGCCTCTGTATTTGTTTGATCACTTCTCACTTGATGTTAGTGAACACGTTTTATTCATTTACATTGTTAGACTTCCATCAGAAAGAGTGGTAGAAAGACAATGGCGGATCCTTGTTTTCACAAAAGTATTTATTTCAAAATAGAGATAAAAACTAGTACAAAAAACTAGCAAGGACATTTATTTCAAAATAACCTAATATGTCAAGTTCGCTGGTGAAAACAATCCTTAATCCGCCCCTGAAAAACAACACAAAAAGACCTGTAAAATCCTAAAATGTGCAGTTTTCATCTTGTGATCTTTGGTTGTTATGTCATTGAGTCTGATAAGAAAACCGATAATTAATATTGGTAATTCTTAGTGTAGTATTTTAAAAATACAGTGTATGAGACATGACATTGCAATGGCTTCCACAACTATCAAGTTTCTGCCAATCACAGCAGAGCGTTCCCACGCCAAAGAATGTTCGCGTGATCCAAAAGATTCAGCAGCAGATAAAAATAAACTTGGCGGCGTAGCTACGAAAGAACGCGGATAAAAACGCTGAAAATATAAACCGAATATTACTGTTATTTCAAGTGGAGCTGGCGGAATTTGACTGGATCGAGACAAGTTCGAAATCACTGGGTCGTCTCTAGTACTGTTTATACACGCCGCAAAACAGTGTTTTGGCAGTTGACAAGTTTGGTCTTTCGGCTCGGGAACTTGTTAATAAACTTGCCAAGGATTATTCGCTATCTTGGTATTAAACTGAACCTGGAAAATATCCAATTGTAATATTTTCAGCATTAAATTACTGCTCATAACAAGACAAGTTCGCACATTGAAAAGATCGAATTTGGTTTGTTAAAACGCGAAGATAGTCGAGGTATTTTCCAAAAACATTATTTTGACATTTTTTCGGTTTTACTCAGATTTGACCTACTATACACAAACGCACACCGGATACTGTAGTAACCAAAGACAACTTGTTATCGAGTAACCATGTTTTGCCCTTATGATTAGGGATGTTTCACTGCGATCCCCTTTCCAAAAGGGCTTCTCGACCAAATGGTAAGGGGACGCTATAGATCATCGCTAATCATAAGGTTAGAAGTTGACTCCGTCAAGTCTTGATACCGTTAGGTTTCACTGCTCTGTCAAACTCAAACTTAACAAACTTTAATTTTTTTGATGCACTTTATAGGAGATTTTTGTAGCTCAAGTTAATTATCGGCATCGATCTAATAAGCTTATTTGTAGTTTTATTCTTTGACACGGTTCAAAAACAAACTCGCTCTAACGCACTTTCAAACTGATTGTTTGCGACTTAATTTGAATGGCTTTGCCCCTTTGCTAACAAAATAAAGCCAGTCAGGTACTTCATTTTAATAAGTACTTTAGTGGTTCGTTGTTTCGGGTTATTTTGAGTGTGCCGTATTTTTTTTTTTTTTTTTTTTTTACACGATATGACGAGTGATCAGTTTTCTTGATAAATGTCAAAGGTTTATAGATCAAAAAGCAAAGCGAATGTTGATGTTTTAGTCACGCTTCCTAAACAACGTGCAAGCCTCTCGAGATGATCAAGTCTTGTATTATGAACAATAAATACGAACTTAACTACTTCTTACTTTGGGAAAGAAGAATTATCATTCGAATCTCAGGCATTAGGAGCGACATTACGCTGACGATGTAGCGGCAAAGTGTCTCCACACGTTTCCCGCCAATGTTTTGGTTTGTAGAAACGCGAAGAAAGTCAAGGTAATTTCCAAAAACATTAAATTATTTTGACACTTTTATGTAGTTCACTCAGTTTTACTCAGTTTTGGCGTTAATTTAAGACGTACACAAACGCACACCGGATATTGTAGCAATCAAAGACAACTTGTTATCGAGTAACCATGTTTCTGCCCTTATGATTAGGGATGTTTCAGTGCGACCCTTTTCAAAAGGGCTTCTCGACACATTGCCATAATCGATAGGGCTTTTAGCACAAAGGGATTATCGAAGCCCTAATGACAAGGGGAAGCTATAGATCTTCCCTAATCGTAAGGTCTGGTATCTGAGTAGCCCTTATCGATAGGGCAAATACCGACGGGCCGGATTTAGATTTCGCAGTCGGAATTAAATCGCGCACTGTTTATTGATGTATGTAAGATTAACCAACCTTTGCTGCCAGCAGTTACAAAGATAGTTTGATTATCACTACACCCTGGAATAGATTGATCTTTGCCAAGCATCGCTACAGTCTCTACTCCCTGCAGGCATTGAGAAAAATGGATTAAAAATTAATCTATAAGCTAGTATAACATTAAAACAATCTACAGTGATACCAAAATCTAACATCCTTTTATTCATTTCATTTTGAAGACAAACCATGTGGTTTTTAACAAAGTAAGCAGCAGCATACATTTGACCACTGGCAGCCATTTACACTGCATTTGCCAAAACCGTAGTCTGTGATACTTCAGCTGACGTAATACTGTGTTATTCATGTTCGAACCAGACAGTGATTGGCTGTTTTTTCCATAAAGCTTATTGTTGTTCTGGTTGGCACATTAGCATAACAATGTGTTTGCTAGTAAACATGAAGTGTCACCATAATAATAACTTCATATCATGTACTATGGTTAAGTTGTCAGCTCCTTTACCAACACTGAAAAACCCCATAGAGCAATGAATGTGTGGTAGACATGAACATTATAACAATGACTTACCTCAAAGCAAGGAATAGTTCTAGGAGCTTTTCTGTCGGGTAGATGAAGAGATTCCATGTTCCATATATTTAGCACATTATCTCTGCTGGAACTGGAATATACAAAATATAAAGACCATTTAGAATATTAAACGTCATAATGGCAGAAAATTGTCATTTTCCAAAATAATAAAGTAACGTTTTCATAATATAAGTACTCCCAAATAAAAGAAGCCTCATGCATAGACATTTATAGAACGTTTCGCTGTTCTGGACAAGTTTCGCTGTTCTGGACAAGTTTTGCTAGGTCAAAAATGTAAGGGTTTGTATGGGATTTGTGGTCAAGGCCTTAGGTTTCTAGCCTATGATATATATTATATGTCACAGTTCAGCTAGTTCAAAAGAACAGATTGAAATGGTACAATGCTGTACATGATTTTACCTTATCATATGTTCATGTGTAGAATCAAATGTCAGTGAGGTGACTACACTGAAATGGCTCTCAAGTATACCAACACATCTAAAGAAACAAACATCTCAATTCAAATTGCAATAATAAAGCAAACAACATGTTATTTTCACTGTGATGTTATGAGCTCCTTGTGGTAGCCTTATCTTAGGGATTAAAACCATGCTTCTGCATCCAAGAAGGCAAACAAGTCAACCTTGTTATTTTTCCTGTATTCATTGTAATCCATTTGCTTGTTTAGGAAACACTACATTCCCAATATCTAAATCCCCTAAATTGGCCATGTTATTTAATGGCTCAAAAGTTAAATAGCATTTTATTAACTATGACTTTGAAAGACTTCCTGCAGCAAATTTCAAGATACAATCAATGATACCCACATACAAATCCATTTAGTACTATGCCAATAAAAATACAAACAAGACTTTACCTGCTTTTGTTGAGATCCCAAATCCTTATTTTGCAGTCATCAGCAGCAGAAAACAATTGGAGGACTTTAGGGTCAGGATGAAAACAGACAAGACTACAAAGCAAAATATATGTAACTAAGTTAATGTTGGTATGTTTTCGCTGAATGTATGGGTAGATGAACACCCAGATACTGGTAGATGGCTGAAGAACACATCATGTTTAAATAACTAAACCAATAAAAAGAATGAATGAATGAATGAATGAAAGAAAGAAAGAATGGGTGAAATAATGAATGAGTAAATGACTGACTGACTGACTGACTAAGTAGTAGTGAGGAAGTGTAATGAGTGAGTGAATGAATGAAGAAATGAATGATTGCATGCATCGATTAATGAATGAAAGAATAAAATCAATGTAATTGTCATTGAGGATTGAATGAATGAACAAATGATTGAGCATATGAATGTACAGATGAATGAACCAATGGAAAGGAATGAATATTGATAAATCCATCAAGAATAAATGATATGTGATTGTTTTTACCTTACAACCCCTTGTGAGCCCTTGAGGTTGTGTGTATAATATTGTTTTATGATATCCCATACTTTAATAGTACTGTCACTAGACCCTATATAACAACCAATGAAATCAACAGTTATTTATAAACAAAAATATCTAAAACTTTTAAAATAAAAACCATACACTTTATTAAGCAATTTTAAATTGATAAGAAAGCATTCAAAGAAATGTTAAGAGAAAAATATAATATGCCATTGGCAGGATTCTAGTCCCACTACAAGGACAACCATGCTGTAAACGCAGGTGAATTATGAAGTGTATGGCAACCGTCAGCATCAAAGAGCAATAGTTTACTTTTGAGTATTATTGTTTTCGGATGCTAAGTTGAAATAATAAAATCATCTTCCATCCATGCTGGAATGAGGATATAGTCTTGTACAGAATGTAACAACTAGGCACAATAAATGCAGGGGAGCATTCCTTGTTGTTCAATTGCTTGTCCTCAAAAGAGACCCATTCAAAAAAAAAAAAAAAAAAAACGCTCACCCATCCCTACATTTTTTGCATGATTGTGATCTTGTGGAACTGCTATCAAAGCAAACAGCTACAGCTTGCCTTTTGCTATTGTTTCAATAATTTTACCCATATCGTATTTCAACTGAACATAAAGGAGAGTACTAATCTAATACATGTACATTCTCCTAAATATCAAAATCTTGGAACAACAATTATAAATAATTAATTATTTAGTTATACATGTATATTGCATACCATATGCTGTAATTATATTACAATATTGCAACTTGAAATTTAAGGTGAGTCACACAAGTTACATGTAGGTGATAAATGCATTTAAATACTAAAGATAGAGCAGCAGATCTACTCATAACAAATTTATTTGCCACAACCAAATCAACTAAAAAGTGGACTTAACAGCATCCTGGATTGTTATTATTATGATATAAGGAATATAAAGTATAAAATTACCTGTAGCTAGAAGGGTTGAAGATGAATCAAAAACCATACTTGATATAGGACCAACATGGATTGCCTGGAAATATTTAATATACATTGTAAAACAACATCATTTAAAAGCACCTATCAATAAACGAGTATAATACATGCCAAGCTAAAGCTAGTATATAAAAGAGGTTTCAAAAGTGCACTATCACTGATGCATACTTTCCATGTCTTGGTTTGTTTTCCTTGTTTCCAGTCCCATTGCCTCAATAGTAAGTTCTTACTGGCAGACACAATAAACTATTTAAAAGTAAACACAAAGTTACTTATTATAGTACATAATTACTTGTTTAAGACAACAAAGAAATGGATCATGCATGCTAAGACACAATTTTGGTTCAACAAGTTGATTGTTTGTCTATTGTATTCTGGTATTCATTATATACAATTATTTTAATGCACTAGTTTAATGTGTCACTTTCAAAGTTTTTCCTTGTCTTGGAGACTTGTAACACCATTAATAAAAAAAACGGACAACTAAATACTAAGAGAGACAGACAGACTAAGAATAACTTACATTATTTTTATTCAGACGAATAACACAATCATATTAAATAAGTCTTGTTTGTCTTTTACTCTTTTAAATTCAATTCCATAAAACCAATTACCACATGTCATTGATATATCCCCTGGCATATATCACAGCTGATTTAATGCTAGTTTACTTATGTTTTATATCCTAAAAGGTTGGAATATGGATGCAAGTTCAACCTTATAACTGTTGAACATTTTGCAAAGAACTTCAATTAGTAGTGGCAACTGTTAAGGGAGAACTATCACACCATGTTTAACTGAATTACCTCATCATCAGGGGAAGCTGCAAAACATGAGATAACATCTCCTTCCTGTAAACAACCAAACACAAGCTTGTGATTGAAATTATAATGCAAGGGCTGGTTATATAAAGTGGTTGTACAATATTTTAGTGGATAAAGTTATCAACTCCATAGATTTCTTTACAATTATTTTAATTATCCAGCCACCAGATTGGGATTTTTTCTAGTGGATAGCACCAATGGCATTGTTGATGACCAGAATATTTTTGATAACTGCCCTGGAGTTTAACATAGATGTATTTTTCGGTTTGAACCACAATGAGTTTACAAAATTGATGACTACCACAGTGTAGCCGAAACATCAATTTGTAAACTCACCCTGCTTCAAACCAAAAAATATGTGTAAGTTATCAAATGGAACACAAAAGCCTCAAGAGTACTTTTTGCAGTTTGTTTCATCAACCATGAGCATTGTTTGAACCTCAACAATGGGCTACAATTCGGCTTACTGAAAAAACACTAGAAAACACCATAATATACCTCTTCTAACGAATGACAGATTCCTCCACTATCAACTTCAACAACTTGGATTTTCTCAGTACAAAGACAGAAAATGTACTTTTCATCAGCTGAACACTAAAAACGAAAAAAGATCAAAAGTGATAAGATAGCTGGAAGTATCTTAATGTGGTATTGACAGATATGAAATTCTACATTTTGTAACATGTTTAGAGTTTCATACCTGAACCTTTCCACCTGTGTAAAAAGCTTCAATCTTGGATTTGACTTCATAGCTAAAATTCATAACAACGACAAATGATAAGTATCCTGATAGCACATGCATAAGTTACTTTAGGAAACTTTAAGAAAAAATAAAATAATTAATGTTTTTCATCGTAGTTCATGTAACTCTAAATATTCAAATTACAGTAATTATATTAACTTGTAATATACTTCAGTTTAGTTTATTAGATTTTCCTTCAAAGGAAGGCAGGGACACCACAACAGCTTTTGGCAATTACAGTGCCTGGGGCCTCCAGTTCATCGTCCTTAATTATCCAAGAGGACATGAAATTCTAACCATTTGAAGATGTGATTACAAAGGCAACAATTTCTCCTCAATCATTTTAAGACCCTGAGTGTTGGTCAGGCCCCTGGGATCGAACATGTGACCTTCTGCACAATAGCCCGTGCTCAACCAACTGAGCCAACCAACTTAGATGGCATATAGTAGATCAATTTTTCAACATAACATGACTGAATAACTTACTCTTGGTTCATAACATTTTCAAAGTAGGTTCCAAAGTAATATAATTCACTTCAATTTTTGTTCTTGTAAATGAAAGTATTCTGTGTGTTATACTATACCCAGACGTATCCAATCGATGAAACCGATAATCGATGCCAATTAATTTAGGTACGTAGCTGAATAAAGAGACCTCAGATTGTTACAAATTTATGTTTTTCTCTTTTATTTCACAAATAACAATAGCAAAGTGCAATCTCGGAAAATATAAAGTCATTTTTAGGTATATATACAATATGAGCAGACGATTTGTATGGGCTGCAAGCGAGCTGTTTTAAATCTGTCTGCCAACACCCCTTGGCTATCACTGACCCTCAATCCTATTCCAAAATCATTATCCCCTCTAACTCGGCTTAACGGGAAGGTTTCCCCACCTTTACTTCAAAAGGAACTGGCACAGGTACCCTTTGACGATCGCATGAACGATGACTATCTCCCGGCCCTGAGCTGCTATATTGACCTCGTCTTCAGAGATTTGCACAAGCATGGTTTATTTAAACTTGTGCAAGAGTATCGTGTTTCCTGGGATGGTAAGGATCGTATCAAAGATCATCGATTGGCTATCGATTGGCAATCGATCAATATTTCTTGTGTGTAAATCGATTGGTGATCGACTGCCAACAGGTAATCAATATAAATCGATAGACAGATATTGATTGTTATCGATTGGTTGATTGGATTTCCAATGATCGATTCTCGCCAATTGGTTACGTCTGGACTATACATATAAAGCATATTATCTCATGTTAATCTTTACCAATCTTTACTTAACCATTGGATTTTTAAGTACATTGAGAGACAGTACATATTAATTAAGAAGCTGAATAAGAACATAGACAGCATGATTTTGAGTTAAACATCACTTATATAAGAACCTGTACAGACTGACTTGAAAAGATCAAGGGTCCTATGCGGGTTTTTACTGTGTCATTGGAAAACCAAACGTTTTGATTCTGATCTTTGAATGAACTAATTCAACGTCACTTACAGCTTAACACACCAAATTGATCACACTTACTTTGTCTTAAGAAGAATCTCAGAAGATGAAGCCATATTTTTGTGAAATAATTAAGACCAAAGTCTTCAAATCTTGTTGTTTTTATGAAGGACAGGACATTTTCGATGGTTATTTTACTCCACGTGTTTTCAGGACCTCGCGGACGCCAATAGCAAAGGAAGCCCACAATCTCCAAAATTTTGGAGATAAAAAATAGATACGAAAAAAAAGCTTAAAAAAACGAAAAGAAGTTTTTTAGCTACCGGTATACGTAACATTAGATTTATTTCTCGTTAGAAGTTAGCGCATTTAAATGCTGTTGTTTGATTATTTTTATTATTGTTATTTATTAATATTTTTACTTTTTTATTTAGTTTATTTATCTTTTTGTGCAATGGACAAAAGATCGTAGTTTTTTTCATATTTTTTATTCAACGAAGAAATATAATATTCCATTATTATTATTATTGTTAATTTTTTTTCCTTTTTTTCAAAAAAATCATTTTCTCGACCCAGACTTTTCACATGAGAGAGCGCGGCTACTTAGCTCGTCGTCCCATGATGCTCTTCCTCTTTTAACCTTGGAAAATGGCTCTCGAAAGGTTTGTGGAAAAATAACATTTTAAAATCCGTTCAATCCAATATATTAATATTACTGATTTATACCATCTACACTCTTAAACTCAAGTTTGAACTTTCAGTTACAAGCTATTATTCATATTTTATACAGTCAATGTCTTTTTAAATAAAAATTCAGTTGACAAAACAAGAGAGGTACAAGGGCTGTCGAGCGTGTATAAAAGAGCTCGTTTATCCGCGATGGAATTCTTATTTTGCAGCTGTAATAGAATTTTTAGATCTATGTGATATGAAATTTAGTTTAATGTGTTTGATGTTTGTGCATTGTCGTCTCTGAAACTGAAGATCGACAGTGATTTCAATCGAAAACACGATTGTCTACCATGTGACTAAATTTAGAGCCTAGTATACAAAGTATACAAGTGTGTACACTTCA
Source organism: Diadumene lineata (assembly GCA_918843875.1). NCBI lineage: Eukaryota > Metazoa > Cnidaria > Anthozoa > Actiniaria > Diadumenidae > Diadumene > Diadumene lineata. The sequence goes on along the minus strand of OU974076.1, from coordinate 9,007,807 downwards.
TTTGTGAGAAGCATCACAAGAATAAGTTTTCCAAATTATAAATTGTAAATCATCACACGTTCACTTCAATAAAACGGCCAATAAAATGTGCTAAGTTCTTCATTGAACTGTTTGGTAAGCTTTAAGAATGTAAAATATATCTTTTGTAAAAGTGACAATATTCCTTTTTGTTTTGTAGGGAGAAGGTTCCACGTGTCCCTGAAACTCTTCTCAAGAAGAGAAAGACTCTTGAGAAAGCTAGAGCTGCCCAAGAAGCTGCCAAGGTTACTCAGAAAAAGGTTTGTCAAAGCATTTCATACTTTGATAACCATTCAAAATGTGTGTTCTTGTGTTATTAAAATATTATTAAATGTATTAATTTTATGTGTTGCAGATGAAGAATTTATTGTACCATAAAAAATAATATTTTTTTATTACCAAAATTGCCAAACTGTTAGCACTGAGAAAGCAATGATTAATCATATTTTGAGGGAATGCACCAACGGTAGTGCTTTGTTGTTCATTACTTGCTTACAGAGAAAGTACTCCTTAACATGTCTTGTAAAGGTTGTTGAGAAGTTGAAATTGATCTCCTTTATTGGTTGATTATATATGATTTTTGTTTGATTTTACAGACAATGCTTTACAAGACATTATGTCCAGGGTTACTTTGCTTTCTTTGACTTTATTTTCTTTATTGTGTGCTAGCACATTGAGGTTTGATTTGTAAAAGTTTGGGTAATTTCTGTTAGTACCATACAAGTTTTCTTAGATTCTGTATCAAATTTAATTTATGTATAGGTAAATCACTTTCATGTTACATAATTGAACTCCAAGCAGTGTATTAAATTTAAAATGTCTAGTCTTAACTTTTGTAAATATCCAACATGGCATCCAATGGGTTAGCCCTCATTGGCTCTGCTAAATGGCTCAGGAGCTGAGTGTCTTGAACACATTTTCATGATGTCAATTCCAATGCCATGATGTTGGAGAGTAAGTCCACCCCTAGAGATTCGTCTCTGGTTTTGGTGTGGTGTAATGCATATTCCTTGTGCTTCCTAGAGTCACTCTGTGGCAATGACTAGGGGGATAAACCATGCAATGAACATAGATTTCTATCACAATATTTGAACTTGTTTGTGTGTCATATTGATGACAAGCTAGTGAAAGTGATGTGAGACTACCCGGTATTTATACTTTGTAGAATCAGCGTAAGAAAAGAAAGGAAATCTTCAAGAGAGCTGAGAATTATGTCAAAGAGTACCGTCAAAGGGAACGGGATGAATTAAGAATGAAGAAGATAGCCAAGCAACACAATAACTTCTATGTACCTTCAGAAGCTAAACTTGCTTTTGTGGTCAGAATAAGAGGGTAAGCATGTGTGTCATTGTCAGTGTAGTGGCCATTGTAAACCATACTGTGTCTTAAACTTGTGAGGAAGGCAACAACAACATTATTATTTCTACCTTTCATTTACAAATTGTATAGAAGAATAAAATGTAACAAATTTATGTAGTGGTCCAAGGTAATAACTATTTGTTTTAATAAAGTGCTAGGACCATTATCTCTTATAGTTCAATTAGTTTACAAGGGAGAAGTGGGGTAAATAGATACTTATCTACAAATACACACACAGACACAACAAAATTATGGCGAAAGAGAACAAACAAAAAATATAAATACTTAAGTTTCAAATAAAAATATAGTTATAAGGCAGACTTCAGAAATGGATCAGTTGGAAAGGTTGAAAACTACTGGTATGTGTAGTGTTGTAATTGTAGATGATTCATTATTTGTTCATATTTTGTTTTTATTTTGGAAATTAATATAAAATATTGATAAAAGTACTTTTTGATAAAAAGGAGTTCATTTGACCTGGGATGTTGTTGAAATGACAACAAAACATTATGTGCTTTAATTAGTAGTTTTTATACTTATTGTAACATTGATTTTTTTGTCTGTAGTATCAATGGTGTCAGCCCTAAGGTGCGCAAGATCCTACAGCTTCTTAGACTTATTCAGATCAATAATGGTGTGTTCATTCGTCTCAACAAGGCTTCATTGAACATGTTGAGGATTGTTCAGCCTTACATTGCTTATGGGTATGTACTTATCTTGCAACTTCACTGCTCATCAGTATCAAGAGAGTATGAGATAAGAGAGTTTATCCCCCATATTGGGTTTTACACTCATCAGGGAATCTTTTCATTCTTATTTTTAAAGTGAAGTTATTTTGGGAACAGAACGTAATTGACTAGATTGCAGGAAGCATGGTTGCATTGTCAAAACATATCAAGACAAAAGTATGGAGTTTGGTAACAAGTTTCTAAAAAAAGCACGACGAGTAGTCCCTGATGGGGTCCAGCGAGAAGCTTTCTTATCTCATACTCTCTTGTTGTTATTCAAACTGTTATCGTTAAAACTATGGCCGCAATACAATGTGGTGCTGTTTCCCATTCCTACAAAAATGGACAAATTTTCACTTATTATTTTGTGTATTTTTTGGCTTTCCATTGAGGGATGTTTTTTTCTGTAAAATGAAATGGTTCAAAATAAAAATAAGTGAATAAAGTACAAGCATCCACGAAGTGTTTGTTAACATTTACATTGTTAATTGCAGGTACCCCAACTTGAAGACTGTCCGTGAACTTATCTACAAAAGAGGATATGGTAAAGTAAATGGTCAGAGAGTAGCCTTATCTGATAATGCCATCATTGAAAAAGCTCTGGGCAAATATGGTATCATTTGCGTTGAGGACCTGATTCATGAGATCTTTACCGTTGGTGAAAACTTCAAAGAAGCCAACAACTTTTTGTGGCCTTTTAAGCTAAATACACCTAATGGTGGCTTCCGTAAGAAGACAACACACTTTGTCGAGGGTGGAGACCATGGAAACCGTGAAGACAAAATCAATGCGTTGGTACGCAAAATGAATTAAGAGTCTGTAAAATGCTGATAGAAAAATAAAAATATACCATCACATCACACAATCTTGTATGTTTTTTAATGACCTCTCCCAGTTGCCATAAGATCAAGCTAGTGTACAGCTAGTCCTCCACAGCATGCATGTTTACCTTGAGGATTAAGACCTGGGAACACCAATAGGGTTTTATAGATCTTTTAGGAGGTTGGTTCCCTGCTAGCAGAGTCTTGCATTTGGAATCACAAACGTGAGAGACTGCTAGCAGGGACGGAGGTTGAAGGCTTGTATGTCTACAGGGAAAATGTGGAATATGAAGAGAACAATCGATCATTGAGATAGTCAAATAATCAACAAGTTGTGCTGTCTACACTCGGTGATGATTAGGTGGTTGTAGACAATAGTTGTTCACCAGGGATTGTTATACGAAATTCCTATCGAGTGGAGGAATTCTATGGGGTGGATAACTTCAATGTGGTTGCATGCAACCGGCCCCAGGAAATGAGAATTGAACCCCACGTGACATTTCCCTGTTAGCAGTCTCGAGTGCATGACATTCCCTATTTTCTACTTTCACATCCCTATAATTTCCTCTGATTTTTGGGAGGCGTGGTTTGTAATTAGCGTTTATATAGTTATAGTCTACATTGTTTACTCACTTGCACAGTACATATTTGTGCACTGCTTGTTACTTTGTGAATTGTTAATTCATATATTGAGGTTACTTTTATGGACTTTTTTTTTGTCTTCAATTTTTGTTGCGCATGTGTGATCCTCTGTTCATTATGTCATGCATAACAATTCTTTCCCACATGGGTTGTCCGTAAAACATTTAGAGGTATAAAAGCGGTGTCAAAAACTTCATAATTGGTAGATCGCAGTGAAGCGAGGCGTGGAATTAGCCATCTATGGTCTAGGGGCCGGCTTATTTCTCCCTCACTGACCTGGTTCGCTAGGTTAGCCTTGTTAGCTCGGTCTGCCATTAGGGATAGCGCGGCTGTTGTCGAAATCTTCGGCCTATACGTAAGCGCTGCAAAGCCGCCATGCGACGCTTCAGCTCCATATGTGTCTGGAGGCATGGTCCTATTTTTCAAAATATCTTCTCTATTATTTTTTAAGTTGGTAACAGCAGTATAATGCTTTGCAATTACAAAATACTGCATGCAGCTCGTATAGTTACGAGAACTGCTAATTGTCAACACAATACTCCTTCAAAAAGGTTTTGAAATTTCATATGAGGAAAACCAAAGTGGCTTATTCCATTTACGTGTTACATACAAGGTACTTGTATAAGCCATATTGTGCAAATACAGAGGTAAATGTACCATTATTCCATTATTGATGTGAGATTAGTATATATCTACATCAATGCACGATGATTACTAATAAATATGCATGGTGTTCGTAGCAAATTACATGCAAGGTAATTCTATCATCATTGTGGGACGACTGTACAACCACAAGGCAAGTAATTCTTTTATCAATGTGGGACGATTATACAACTACATGCAAAGTAATTCTACCATCAATGTGGGACGTCAACACCTATATGCAAGGTAATTCTATCATCAATGTGGGACAACTATACTATAAAAAAGCTCTATGATCGTCTCACATTGATTCTAAGATAACTTTGTATGTAGGTGTTAGCTATAGTTGTCCCACATTGATATAGTACAGCCATCGTACATGTAGTTTTATGGGAGGACGAAATCGTTGGCAGAGTAACCTTTCGTGTAAATTGTTCGTAAATTGAAGGAAAAGCGTTCATTCAACTATTTGGGGGGAATGATCCGCATTTCTTTGTTTTTGATCTATTCATATGTTAATCTTTTTAGTTTCAGGTTGCTTATCTTGTTTTTATTGGTTTCTTTTGTTTTACTTTTCATATATGAACATCCAATTTTACTGCTTCTTTCATTTTTACTCCGACGAAGGACTAACGTCCAAAAGGTCAGTAATTTCTCTCTTGTTTTTACTCTCCTCCTTTTTTGCACATCATACGTCCCAGTACAAAATGCATGTTGTCAAAGACTGCCTATGATGTGGATATCACTTACAAAGAATGCCATCAGATGATATACTCAGCCTTCACAAGCCCTAGACAGAGAACATGTCCTCTTAAACTGTCCAGGTCTCATCCATGGGTGCACATAATGTATATCGAGGTATTGCACCTGCATGACTTGACAAGGGTGATGACTTTGATGAGGTATGTAGTGGTAGTGATGGTGGTGATGGCATTGTTAGTTACGGTTATGATAGTAATTATAATTGTGGTGGTGATTACGAAAGTGTTGGTAGTCGTGGTGATGATGATAATGTTGGAAGTGGTTGATGATGACTGTTGTGATGATGTTCTTTCATATTTGCCATCAAAAAGATAGAGCAATGAAGGCTGATAATATACATGCTAGTGGTGATCATGGTGATGATGCTGATAACAATGATTGTGATGGGGATGATGGTGATGGTAATGATGACAATGATGATGGTGATGGTAATGATGACGACGATGATCATGGGGTTGATTGTGATGGTAATGATGGCAATGATGATGATGGTGATGATGGCGGCAATGAATGTGATGTTGATAATGATGATGCTAAGTGTTCAAAAGTATCATTTATTGCACAACTGTGCATCTGTCCTCTAAACCCTTCTCTCGCCCAATCAAATCTCACATAGCATCACAATCATTTTTAACTCGACTTTCATTCCATTCTATGTCCAGAAAACAGAGTACTCCAACAAAGTTCAACAAATCCTGAGTCTATCTACCGCAGAAAATGAGCCAATGTTATTAACCGATAGTGCATCATGACCACAAGAACGTTTATTCAACCTTAAAAACCCATGACCCTGCTCTGTCATTGTTTGATATATTGAAAATTACAAATAAGTTATTTGTGTCTCATTCAGTTTAAAACACCACCCCCCCCCCCCCCCCCCCCCCCAGATCTTAAAGTAAAAAGCCTAAGCAAGAGGGATCTGGCCTCACTTTGGAATGATCATAATAATTATAATAATTAAAATAATACATATATAAACACAACTCCAGGGCTCAAGATAAGGACAGGTCAAAGGACAGTATCCTTACAAATTGGCGTTTGAAGGAACAAGTTTAGTAGCCACATTTCAGAGGGAAAACAATTTTCTTGTAGACTTAATTATAGTTTGAAAGGATCTATTTTAGCATTGTCTTTTCAAAATTGGCAATGGTCTGTCAAAACTGCATTTGAAAGGTCATCTTGACCTGGCTATGCCTGGTTATTATTTCAAGTCCTGCATTTCCATGGAAGAAACAAGTGGACAATAAGATATCAATAGTTTACTCAAAACTGTAGAATATAAATGAATTTGAATAAATTAATTGAGAAATGGTAAAATGGTATTAAAGATTTAAAAATAAATTCACATGAAATGAAAACTACATGGTTTTAATTATTCACCTCATTTATTAAAGAAAAACAAAACAAATTCTTACCGTCTGTTCAAGACATTGCAGAAGAATTTAGCTAAATTGATCAAACCTTTAAAATTTACATCACACACCACAGGAAGCCCGATTTCTTTCTAAACATACAAAAACGTCTATGATCCTTTTTACATGTATTATTTATTGTTGGCTGATAAATTCGCCTTAGAGGTAGCTACTACGAGGTTGACGAAACATTTTCTATGAAAAAAAAAACATGATACTTAAAAAAATTAAATATACCCAAGAAATAACCGCAAAATAAAAACAACTTAGCATTGAAACTCACGAGAAAAAATGAACTGTCTGAAAACCTTTTATTTATTCATTTGTTTATTTTTTTAAAGTGGAAAATAATTGTCGAGCGACGTTCCCAAAATCGCGCGAGAAATATTATGACGTAAATGATCCAAAATGACATAACAATGCAATTTCACGTCACGACTCAATTTTCATAAAAAGAGTTCGACTTGTCGGATGCTAATTTGATCAGTTAAACAATTTTGTTCAAATCATGGGTATAACATGATACCAGAATTACTTGTAATGTTTGTGTACTCCTGTATAGCAGGGGGAATTATTGGAGAAGGAATTCTCCTCATCAAAGTTTATTCTCCAAAATATGACATTTTCAAGATTGAGTATTTTTCTTGACATTTTCAAGATTGAGCATTTTTCTCGACAAGGTAAGGCAACTTTGTAAAACGTTTCGCAAGTAACCGAGTCAATTATTTGGTCATATCCTATGTTGACTCCCTCTAGGTATTGAGAACAGCCCGAGAGAACAGATCAATAACGAACTAGCACTTTATTATGGTATAAAGAAAGATGACGCTAATCTCAACCACATGCCAATGGTTGACTCAGAGCCTAAACTTTCATTCCGTTACAGCCAGAAGATACGGGTATGAAATTGAACAAAAAATTACTTGTACGATAGAATGATTTCTAAACATTTCTGTGTTAGTATGCAAAAATACAATTAAGGAAGAACGAAAAGATGAGGTTCAAAGTGGTAGAAAAAGAAGGAACGAACGAGCAAACGAAGGACAAAAGAGAAGAAAGGACTTTGGATACATAAAAAGAAGAAAGGAAGGATCGAAGATTGAATGCAATTTTCAAAAAACGAAAATAAAATAAAATCATAGAGTGAGGCAGGGAGAGAAGGAACACAATTGACTACGCTAACTACCGCAACAGCAACGTCCAATCAGCAAGCAACTCCCAAACCCCTTAACGTACCATCTTCAACGGTGTCGTTAAGAGAAAAATATCATATGCCCTTGGCCGGATTTGAACCCACGTTTTCGGTATTTTAGTCTGATGTGTTAACCACTACACCACAACGACAACCACGCTGGAAACGCAGCCGAACGCATTTATAAAATTACTACAACATCAGTAACATGCAGTTCCACTGGACAAAAAGGTTAAAAAAGCTGATCTTTACCATGGACAAAACTAGGACCGCATCGGAATTCTGCCAAGCGGATTATCGTCCACATTTTCGGTATTCTAGTCTGATGTGTTAACCACTACACCACAAGGACAGCCACGCTTGAAACGCAGCTGAATTCTGAAGTTACTACACACCGAAAGCATTCATAAAATTACTACAACATCAGTAACATGCAGTTCCACTGGACAAAAAGGTTTAAAAAAGATGATCTTTACCATGGACAAAACTACGGCCGCATCTGAATTCTGCCAAGCGGATATCGTCAACAGAGAACCATACAAAGGATCCCAAAGTGGCAACAACAATATGCCTCAATCAGACAAACGTACAATAGAATCCAAAGTGACAACACAGATATTCAACAGAGACAATGGACTTACTCTCCCTCAAAATTATTTAGCATTAATAAATAAGTAATAGTTTTTTCATTTATTCATTTTTGTTATTTATTTACTTGTTTTTTATTATTATTCTAATTATTATTATTATTCTATCTTATTTCATTTATTTATTTATTTATTTATTATTTATTTTATTATTATTAATTTTCTTATCATTTATTTATTTATTTACCTACTTACATACTATTTATTTACTTTCTGATATTTCTTTCTTTCTTTATTCAGTTATTTTTTTATTTGTTTATTATCATTTTTCCTTTTGATTCAATAATCATTGTTTCTAAAGTCGGCACGCGCAAATTTTGTGCGCGCGCATATTTAACCGTTTCACTTTCATTGTTGTTTTTTATCTTAGTTACAGTGTTCTATAAGTTTGAATTTAGCTCGCTCTCGATTTTATTATTTTTCAAACCCTGACGATGGAGGATATTCTCCAAAAGCTCGGATATTATGTAATTTTTACATAGTCGAAACAAAGATTTTATTACTAACAGAGATATCGTCAACACCTGGAAAGCCAGAAAACCATGTAAAGGTACATTACCACTCATTCATCCAGACAAACATGTTATGCAATCCAAAATGAAATCCATCAAATTTCGCCCATTCATTTACGTAAAAGAATCCAAAGGTACCACTTCTTCCACTTTGGATTGTTTTATATGGTTGTCTGGTCCTACCAGACAAACGTATGAAATCCAAAGTGGATAAAGTGCCAGCATCACAATACCTCGGCGAGAGTCCGAGCAAACATCAAAAAATCATTCTGTAGAAACATCAGCACGTAAGTTAAACAAGAAGAACGGTAAAAAACAACGCCACGAAAACCTGTAGTACACTTCCACCAGTGTTACCTGCTCGGTTCGACTGGAAGATTGATAAGTATCGTGTATGGGGTTGAGAAACGTTTGTTAATCCACATGGTTCTATAGCTATGACCAACTTCAATCACTATATCAGGATAACGCCTTATCAGGAAAAGACTCAATGATATCGACTGCAATTTATTTTTCAGCAACTAGAAATGTTCTACTAGACATAACCGTTTAAGCATCTACATATACTATATGGTAGTCGCCAGCTTTCAAGATGTTAGTCACCGAGCTGTCGCACCAAAGAACGATATCCACTAGTCCAGGTCTTTTCCTGGTGTGACCCGTCTGTCTCAATACACAAGTTGCTTGGATGGAGGAAACAAGCCTGTCGCACTACACAGAGTCTGGCAGGTGAGATATAACTTAGTGCTCAACAACGTCTTATCGTATCCTGTTATAATCAATTGAGGCACCAGACCATGTGGGATAGACTAAAAATGTCATGATAAGAGCATGCGTAATAAGTAAGTTACGAGCCTTAGTAACTGAAGACAACTTAAAGAGGCCAGATTTTGTTATTAATATATTTGTGATATATTTGTTTTGTTTTAATCGTGTGTTTCAGTCAGATGAATCAGAAGTTCTGCGATGTAATAGAGCTGCACCGACGTCAATTTGAAAGAAAAGCATCCCAGCCTCTAATGATCCCAATAGACGCAGAAATGCTTTTTTACACAGGATATATAAGTACTCGGTGCTAACTCAATAGTATTGAGTACTCACTTTCTTCCTAGAACGTCCACCAGTTTAGGTATTATACCTAAACTGGTGAACGTTCTGGGAAGAATAAGTGTGTATCATCGTTAAGACTTGATAATTGCTTACCTATTTTAAGGCATTTTGTCCTACTTGTCAAAACATGCAAACCATTTAAAGAAGCCGTAATTCATACACCTTCGCGTAAAATGACGTAGCTGATCTTTCTGCCGAAAGACAATGAAATCGATGCTTCCTTTTATTTTGAAATTTACAGTGAGGTTACTTACGGTTTATTTTATTATTCAATAAACTTTATTTTAAATCAAAGATGCAAAAATATACGCATAAAAATAAATAATAGATATACAGTCTGTCTAACAAAGATGCACAACTAGAGTCTATTAAACCAACATCAATAACAGTTCCACTGGACAAAAAGGCTACAAAAAAAGTTCTGGTCTTCACCATGGACAAAACTGCGACCTCATAGGAATTCTGCCAAACGGATATCGTCAACAGAGAACCATACAAAGGAACCTAAAGTGGCAACAACAATGTCTCAACCAGACAAACGTACAATAGAATCCAAAGTGACAACACAGATATGGTGAACACCTCGAAAGCCAGAAAACCATGTAAAGGAACAAAAGGTACATTACCACTCCTTCAACCAGACAACATGTTATGCAATCCAAAATGAAATCCTCCAAATTTCGCCCATTCATTTACGTAAAAGAATCCAGAAATACCACTTGTTCCACTTTGGATCTTTTTATATGGTTGTCTGGTCCTACCAGACAAACATATGAAATCCAAAGTGGATAAAGTGCCAGCATCACCAATACCTCGGCGAGAGTCTGAGCAAACATCAAAAGTTCATTTTGTAGAAACATCAGCACGTAAGTTAAACATCCAAGAAGAACGGGAAAAAACCAACTCCACGAAAACCTGTAGTACACTTCCACCAGTGTTACCTGCCCGGTTCGACTGGAAGATGGATAAGTATCCTGTATGGGCCGGGGAAACGTTTGGTAATCCACATGGTTCTATAACTATAACAAACACATGTCCTATCGATGGCTGGATAGTTATTCTTCATTCAGTGTATCAGGATAACGCCTTATCAGGAAAAGACTCAATGATATCGACTGCATCTTTTTAGTAACTAGAAATAACTTAGAAACTGAAGACAACTTAAAGAGGCCAGATTTTGTTATTAATATATTTGTGATATATTTGTTTTGATTTTATCGTCTGTTTCAGTCATGTGAATCAGAAATGCTGCGATATAAGAGAGCTGCAACGATGTCAATTTGAAAGACAAGCATCCCACCCTCTAATGATCCCAATAGACGCAGACTACAGAAATGCTTTTTTACACAGGATATATAAGTAACTCAATAGTATTGAGTACTCACTTTCTTCTTAGCACGTCCACCAGTTTAGGTATTATACCTAAACTGGTGAACGTTCTTGGAAGAATAAGTGTATATCATCGTTAAAACTTGACAATTGCTTACCTATTTTAAAGTGCCCCTAAACACTATCACGAAAACTTGTGAATTAAAAATTTTTGTCGCTAAAATTGCTTCTGTGAAAAATTTTTTTATTTTCATTAAAAAGCGATTTTTTAATGGCCTGTCAAAGTTTGATAAATTAGCCTTTTTATTGTGCCATGGCCGTGATTTGTCTGTGACGTCATGTGACGTCATCCCAGGCCAACAAACATTATCAGAGTAATCTGAATCCATTATCTCTTAAAATATTCTGTTTAGACGTCACAAATTTAGAGTTATATATGCACTATTGTTGCTTGTTGCTAGAATGTTTACTGTAGTTCTGCTACCAGGCAACGTAGCTTGGCCTGGGATGACGTCACACATCATCGTAGACACACCCAAAAAGAGACTGGGTACGAGGCGTATTTTTCGTCTTTTTTGTTAAAAAAATAACATAAATATTTTTCCAAAAACGTTCAAAGTTTCATAGAATGTTTAAAATGTTCTAAAGAATGGATTAAAATAAAAAAACTCGTAGTGTTTAGGTGCACTTTAAGGCATTTTGTCCTACTTATCGAAACATGCAAACCATCTAAAGAAGCCATAATTCATACACCTTCGCGTAAAATGACGTAGCTGATCTTTCTGAAAGACAATGAAATCGATGCTTGTTCCTTTTATTTTGAAATTTACAGTGAGGACACTTACGGTTTATTTTATTATTCAATAAACTTCATTTTGAATTAAAGATGCAAAAATATACGCATAAAAATAAATAATAGATATACAGTAAACAAAAAAATAATTCATTGGGGACATCATTGGGTGAATACGACAGAAGAGAGCTTTGTTCCACAGACTTTGTAATGTTTTACTATTTTTTATATATTACCATGCATTTCTTTGAAAAAAATCGATTGAAAACAGATTGCATTGAGATCACTCTGTGTATTTGAGCTCAATCCTTCTTCTTCACAGAGTTCAAGATATGATTTGAGTGAACACACAGACGGTACTGCATGCACGAAGGATTGCTATCCATGTTGTAGGTACTTCTGGAAAGTCCTTACTTCTATCTTCACTTTATAGAGACAAAAGTAATGGAGTATCTGGAAATTATTTCAGAGAGCAGCGATGCTGGTCTTGCATGCTACAAAAAAAATTAGACGTATTTTTCCCTTCCTGTCAACAACACCTATATATTTTGTGTAGATATATAAAACCTCTCTTTATCAAAATAGAAATAATGCCAGAACTTTTCTCAGTTAAATCTCGAGGAAATTCGTTGCGAGGGTTGACGCATAGCCTGCGTTACATCCGGTATTTTCTCTCGTTAAATGAAGGCAAAGCGTTCATTCAACACATTGGGGGCGTGGGTGATCAATAAAGGTCGGTACACACTAGGCGACAAGTCGCAGCGACTTGAGGTCGCGGCGACAATTTCCCCCGTGTGTACTAGGTATTTTTACCAAAAATTGTATTTCGTGCGACCAGTCGCAGCGAATAAATCAGATGTATTGGCGACAAATATTGAATCAATTAAAGTCCGGCACACACTAGGCGACAAGTCGCAGCGACTTGTCCCCGCGACATGTCGCCTCAGTGTGCACTGGTTCAGCAATCCCAACCGGTTGGATTTCATGCGGCAAGTCGCAGCAACAAAATTCTGTTGCGGTGACAACAATTTTCGCCAAAAATGTTAGTACACACGGGAGGAAATTGTCGCTGCGACATGTTGCGGGGACAAGTCGCTGCGACTTGTCGTCTAGTGTGTACCGGCCTTAAGTGAATGATCCGCATTTCTTTGGTTTTGATCCATTCATTTGTTCTTTAATTTTGTTATTCCAACGAAGGACTAACGTCTGAAAGGGCAGTAATTTCTCTCTTTGTACAACTTGCATTTTTACAACAACTGTTTCATTAGAAAAACCAATAAAGCTCACACAAGTGTTATCGCTAGTTACCTATTGTCGTTTATATATTTGTACAATGTTTACACATTTGCACATTTGTGAATTTTTAATTCATGTATTATTGTAGTAACGTTTATGGCCTGCTTTTACTTTGACTTCAATTTTCATTGCGCATGTGTGTCCCTCTCTTTAGTATGGAATACATTAATTCTATCCCACATAGATTGGCCGTAAAACATTTAGAGGTATAAAAGCGGTGTCAACACCTTAATGGTTGGTAGATCGCAGTGAAGCGGGGCGTGGAATTAGCCATCTATGGTCTAGGGGCCGGCTTATTTCTCCCTCACTGACCTGGTTCGCTAGGTTAGCCTTGTTAGCTCGGTCTGCCATTAGGGATAGCGCGGCTGTTGTCGAAATCTTCGGCCTATACGTAAGCGCTGCAAAGCCGCCATGCGACGTTTCAGCTCTATATGTGTCTGGAGGCATGGTCCTATTTTTCAAAATGCCTTCTTTATTATTTTTAAGTTGATTACAGCAGTATATTGTATAGTGATCTAGAAAAATGCTTTGCAATTACAAAATACTGCATGCAGCTCGTATATGTACGAGAACTGTCAATTGGCAACATAACACCCCTTCAATAAAGGTTACAAGGTAATTCTATCATCATTGTGGGACGACTGTACAACCACAAGGCAAGTAATTATTTTATAAATGTGGGACGATTATAAATTAAACTACATGCAAAGTAATTCTACCATCAATGTGGGACGTCAACACTTATATGCAAGGTAATTCTATCATCAATGTGGGACGTCAACACCTATATGCAAGGTAATTCTATCATCAATGTGGGACGATTATACAACTACATGCAAAGTAATTCTATCATCAATGTGAGACAACTATACTATAAAATAGCTCTATGATCGTCTCACATTGATTCTAAGATAACTTTGCATGTAGGTGTTAGCTATAGTTGTCCCACATTGAAGATAGAGTTACTATGTAGGTTTATAGTCGTCCCAGTCGTCCAACATTGTTACAGTACAGTCATCGTACATGTAGCTTTATAGCGGGACGAAATCGTTGGCAGAGTAACCTTTCATGTAGGTGAAAAGTGTTCGAAAATTGAAGGAAAAGCGTTCATTCAACCCTTTGGGGGAAAAGTATCATTTATTGCACAACTGTGTATATGTCCTCTAAACCCCAAACCCTTCTCTCGCCCAATCAAATCTCACATAGCATCACAATCATTTTTAACACGACTTTCATTCCATTCCATGTCCAGAAAACAGAGTACTCCAACAAAGTTCAACAAATCCTGAGTCTATCTACCGCAGAAAATGAGCCAATGTCATTAACCGATAGTGCATCATGACCACAAGAACATTTATTCAACCTTGAGACCCGTGACCCTGCTCTGTCAAAAATTGAGGATGGAGAGATGGAGTCAAGTTCTGATAGGTCACTAGAAAGAGTGGAAATGCTGTTGCATCTTGAAGGAAGTGAAATGGTTGCTTTCAAACCTCATCCACTACACAACCGAGAATTGTTTGATATATTGTAAATTACAAATAAACTATTTGTGTCTCATTCAGTTTAATACAGACATCCCCCCCCCCTCCTTACAAATTGGCGTTTGAAGGAATAAGTTTAGTAACCACATTTCAGAGGGAAAACAATTTTCTCGTAGACTTATAGTTTGAAAGGATCTATTTTAGCATTGTCTTTTCAAAATTGGCAATAGCCTGTCAAAACTGCATTTGAAAGGTCATCTTGACCTGGGTATGCCTGGTTATTATTTCAAGTCCTGCATTTCCATGGAGGAAACAAGGGGACAATAAGATATCAATAGTTTACTCAAAACTGTAGAATATAAATGCATTTGAATAAATTAATTGAGAAATGGTAAAATGGTATTAAAGATTTAAAAATAAATTCACATGAAATGAAAACTACATGGTTTTAATTATTCACCTCATTTATTAAAGAAAAACAAAACAAATTCTTACCGTCTGTTCAAGACATTGCAGAAGAATTTAGCTAAATTGATCAAACCTTTAAAATTTACATCACACACCACAGGAAGCCCGATTTCTTTCTAAACATACAAAAACGTCTATGATCCTTTTTACATGTATTATTTATTGTTGGCTGATAAATTCGCCTTAGAGGTAGCTACTACGAGGTTGACGAAACATTTTCTATGAAAAAAAACATGATAATTAAAAAAATTAAATATACCCAATAAAATAACCGCAAAATAAAAAAAAACTTCGCATTGAAACTCACGAGTAAAATGAACTGTCTAGAAACCTTTTATTTATTCATTTGTTTATTTTTTTTAAAGTGGAAAATAATTGTCGAGCGACGTTCCCAAAATCGCGCGAGAAATATTATGACGTAAATGATCCAAAATGACATCACAATGCAATTTCACGTCACGACTCAATTTTCATAAAAAGAGTTCGACTTGTCGGATGCTAATTTGATCAGTTAAACAATTTTTTTTAAATCATGGGTATAACATGATACCAGAATTACTTGCAACGTTTGTGTACTCCTGTATAGCAGGGGGAATTATTGGAGGAGGAATTCTCCTCATCAAAGTTTATTTTCCAAAATATGACATTTTCAAGATTGAGTATTTTTCTCGACATTTTCAAGGTAGAGTATTTTTCTCGACAAGGTAAGGCAACTTTGTAAAACGTTTCGCAAGTAACCCAGTCAATTTTTTTGGCTATATCCTATGTTTACTCCCTCTAGTTATTGAGAACAGCCCGAGAGAACAGATCAATAACGAACTAGCACTTAATCATGGTATAAAGAAAGATGACGCTAATCTCAACCACATGGCAATGTTTGACTCAGAGCCTAAACGTTCATTCCGTTACAGCCAGAAGATACGGGTATGAAATTAAACAAAAAATTACTTGTACGATAGAATGATTTCTAAACATTTCTGTGTTATATGCAAAAATGCAATTGAGGAAGAACGAAAAGATGAGGTTCAAAGTGGTAGAAAAAGAAGGAACGAACGAGCAAACGTAGGAAAAAAGAGAAGGAAGAACTTTGGATACATAAAAAGAAGAAAGGAAGGATCGAAGATTGAATGCAATTTTCAAAAAACGAAAATAAAATAAAATCATAGAGTGAGGCAGGGAGAGAAGGAACACAATTGACTACGCTAACTACCGCAACAGCAACGTCCAATCAGCAAGCAACTCCCAAACCCCTTAACGTACCATCTTCAACGGTGTCGTTAAGAGAAAAATATCATATGCCCTTGGCCGGATTTGAACCCACGTTTTCGGTATTTTAGTCTGATGTGTTAACCACTACACCACAACGACAACCACGCTGGAAACGCAGCCGAACGCATTTATAAAATTACTACAACATCAGTAACATGCAGTTCCACTGGACAAAAAGGTTAAAAAAGCTGATCTTTACCATGGACAAAACTAGGACCGCATCGGAATTCTGCCAAGCGGATTATCGTCAACAGAGAACCACACAAAGGAACCCAAAGTGGCAACAACAATGCCTCAATCAGACAAACGTACAATAGAATCCAAAGTGACAACACAGATATTCAACAGAGACAATGGACTTACTCTCCCTCAAAATTATTTAGCCTTAATTAATAAGTAATAGTTTTTTATTTATTCATTTTTGTTATTTATTTACTTGCTTTTTATTATTATTCTAATTATTATTATTATTCTATCTTATTTCATTTATTTATTTTTTTATTTATTTTTTTATTATTATTAATTTTCTTATCATTTATTTATTTACTTACTTACTTACTTACTATTTATTTACTTTCTTATATTTCTTTCTTTCTTTATTCATTCATTTATTTATTTGTTTATTATCATTTTTCCTTTTGTTTCAATTATTACTTACCTTATTACTTACCATATTTTGTGCGTGCGCATATTTAATCGTTTTACTTTCATTGTTGTTTTTTATCTTAGTTACAGTGTTCTATAAGTTTGAATTCATCTCGCTCTCGATTTTATTATTTTTCAAACCCTGACGATGGAGGATATTCTCCAAAAGCTCGGATATTATGTAATTTTTACGTAGTCGAAACAAAGATTTTATTACTAACACAGATATCGTCAACACGTCGAAAGCCAGAAAACCATGTAAAGGAATCCAAAGGTACATTACCACTCCTTCAACCAGACAAACATGTTATGCAACCAAAATGAAATCCTCCAAATTTCGCCCATTCATTTACGTAAAAGAATCCAAAAATACCACTTCTTCCACTTTGGATTTTTTTATATGGTTGTATGGTCCTACCAGACAAACATATGAAATCCAAAGTGGATAAAGTGCCAGCATCACCAATACCTCGGCGAAAGTCCGAGCAAACATCAAAAAATCATTCTGTAGAAACATCAGCACGTAAGTTAAAAATCCAAGAAGAACGGGAAAAAACCAACGCCACGAAAACCTGTAGTCCACTTCCACCAGTGTTACCTGCCCGGTTCGACTGGAAGATGGATAAGTATCCTGTATGGGGCGGGGAAACGTTCGTTAATCCATATGGTTCTATAACAATGACCAACACATGTCCTATCGATGGCTGGATAGTAATTCTTCATTCTTTGTATCAGGATAACGCCTTATCAGGAAAAGACTCAATGATATCGACTGCAATTTTTTTTTCAGCAACTAGAAATGTTCAACAACATCAAAAGAACTTTTATCGAACATGCATGTTAGCATGGTAGTCGCCAGCTTTCAAGATGTTCGTCACCGACCTGTCCCACTAAAGAACGATATCTACCAGCCCAGGCCTTTCCTGTTGTGACCCGTCTGTCTCAATACACAAGTTGCTTGATGATTGGATGTAGGAAACAAGCCTGTCGCACTGCACAAAGTCTGGCAGGTGAGATAAACTTTGAGCTCAACAACGTCTTATCGTATCCTGTTATAATCAATTGAGTCACTAGACCATGTGGGATAGACTAAAAAAACTCATAATAAGAGCATGCGTAATAGGTAAGTGACGAGCCTTAGAAACTAAAGACAACTTAAGGAGGCCAGATTTTGTTATTGATGTATTTGTGATATATTTGTTTTGTTTTTATCGTCTGTTTCAGTCATATGAATCAGAAGTTCTGCGATGGAGTAAAAGAGCTACCGACGTCAATTCGAAAGACAAGCATCCCAGCCTCTAATGATCCCAATAGACGCAGACTACAGAAATGCTTTTTTACACAGATATATAAGTAACTCAATAGTATTGCGTACTCACTTTCTTCCTAGGACGTCCACCAGTTTAGGTATTATACCTAAACTGGTGAACGTTCTTGGAAGAATAAGTGTATATCATCGTTAAAACTTGACAATTGCTTACCTATTTTAAGGCATTTTGTCCTACTTATCGAAACATGCAAACCATTTAAAGAAGCCTTAATCCATACACCTTCGCGTAAAATGACCTAGCTGATCTTTCTGAAAGACAATGAAATCGATGCTCCCTTTTATTTTGACATTTACAGTGAGGTTACTTACGGTTTATTTTATTATTCAATAAACTTCATTTTAAATTAAAGATGCAAAAATATGCGCATAAAAATAAATATTATAAAATAACTATTATATAACGCGTGCTCTGATTGGCTAAAACGTCCAAAAAACCATGTTTCTATAAGAGCATACAAACACGGGTTTGAAGAGTGTCGTCATTACAAACGATGAGGCCGTATTAAAAAGTTGTAAAAATAATTTAAATCCCAAAACTGACAAACTTCATTTCTTTAACACTTTAATATCGAGCTACAAGAATCAGTAAATCCTTAACAGCAACGCAATAAAGACCAATACAATCTGAAAGAAACAAAAACGAAAATGTCCAATGTGAAAATCCACGTTTGTAGCGAAAATTTCACCATTTAAGTCCTCTCGCAACTGAAGAAAAACATGCAAAAAATAAAAAACTTTATGCAAAAACATTACCAGTTAGCACTTGAACAAATTAGCAAGGTATTGTATTGTTTCTGTACAGAAAAAAGTTCTGGTATTGAAAAAAAAGCACACTGAATTCACGGGAAAAATCCTCTACTTACCGACAAATAGTGCAAAGCCGGCCTAATTCAAACAACCTCGATCGATCAGTGCAGCGATGTCCTCTCAAGTCAGTTTTAATACCAAAACAACGACCAACCATTACTCAAAGTATCCAAAGACCCACAAATTCAAACTAGAGTAGCCACTTCAATAGCTAATTAAATAGGCAGCATTTTTTTCGACTTGTAAGAATCGTCACATTCGCTTGGTAAAGTTTTGCAAAGCACCGGCACATTTTGAAAGTTGAAGCGTTTTGCTCGATTCTAAACTATTTTCCTTGAGCTGAACACTGAAATCCGTTTTTAAGTACACATTAACCAGATTATCTTTCATTCTTTTCTTTAAATTAACACTTTGAGACGAATAAATGTCGATTTTTCTATCGAAAACAAGGCTATTTTTTTCAACAAACTCGTAAGTTGAAAATGTAAGGTGCTTTTTGATTGGTCGGTTTTTACATTTGACGACGTATGGAGAATTTATTGTGTGATCAGGCGTATTAAATTCAATTTTACCTATTTTTTGTTATTACCTGTTGTTGTTATTTTATAAAAGCATTAGAAGATGATTTCCGTGTTTCTATACTCTGTTAGAAACACTTGGGATTGTTTTGAGAACACTCGAAAAGGTTTTGAATCACTCGCTTTCAGATCGTGATTCAATTCCTTTTCTCGTTTTCTCCCAACAATCCCGCGTGTTTCTAACAGAGTATAGAAACACGGAAATCATCTTCTAATGCTTAAATAGATATACAGTCTGTCTAACAAAGATGCACAACTAGAGTCTATTAAACCAACATCAGTAAATACTTTTACTGGACAAAAAGGCTACAAAAAAAGTTCTGGTCTTCACTATGGACAAAACTGCGACCTCATAGGAATTCTGCCAAACGGATATTGTCAACGGAGAACCACACAAAGGAACCCAAAGTGGCAACAAAAACGCCTCAATCAGACAAACGTACAATAGAATCCAAAGTTGCAACATAGATGTCGTCAACACCTCGAAAGACAGAAAACCATGTAAAGGAATCCAAAAGTACATCACCACTTATTCAACCAGACAAACATGTTATGCAATCCAAAATGAAATTCTCCAAATTTCGCCCATTCATTTACGTAAAAGAATCCAAAGGTACCACTTCTTCCACTTTGGACTTTTTATATGGTTGTCTGGTCCTACCAGACAAACATATGAAATCCAAAGTGGATAAAGTGCCAGCATCACCAATACCTCGGCGAGAGTCCGAGCAAACATCAAAAAATCATTCTGTAGAAACATCAGCACGTAAGTTAAACATCCAAGAAGAACGGTAAAAAACAACGCCACGAAAACCTGTAGTCCACTTCCACCAGTGTACCTGCTCGGTTCGACTGGAAGATGTATAAGTATCCTGTATGGGGCGGGGAAACGTTTGTTAATAAACATGGTTCTTTAACTATGACCAACTTCATTCACTATATCAGCATAACGCCTTATCATGTAAAGACTCAATGATATCGACTGCAATTTATTTTTCAGCAACTAGAAATGTTCTACTAGACATAACCGTTTAAGCATCTACATATAGTTTATGATAGTCCCCAGCTTTCTAGATGTTCGTCACCGACCTGTCCCACCAAAGGACGATATCTTCCAGCACATGTACAGGCCTTTTATTGCTGTGACCCGTCTGTCTCAATACACAAGTTGCTTGTTGATTGGATGGAGGAAACAAGCCTGTCGCACTGCACAGAGTCTGGTAGGTGAGATATAACTTAGAGCTCAAGAACTTCTTATCGATATCCTGTTATAATCAATTGAGGCACTAGACCATGTGGGATAGACTAATAAAGTCATGATAATGTGAGCTTGCTTTGTTGCCACAAGAGGGAACTAGCCAAGTGGTAGGTTAGAAGTTCTTTAATCCACAACAATAACTTCAACTACTGTTTCACAATTCTCTCTCTGTATCTCTCTAATAATAACGAGCTACTACATCGCTTATATTGTGTAACCGTGCGTGACCTAGCTATACCATGATTGGCTGATTTTAGAGACACTCAGAACCCTTTAAATGCTAAGGCGTAGCCAAGATCACACATGGACTATACTTAATATATAAAACTAACAAGAAGCAATATAATAATACACAAGAAACACTTCCAAAAGAGAAGCCAAACTACAAAGATAAAATATGAAAAACCTTAGAAATATATTTCATTAAAACCACTGAACAACTGTGTGTGCACAATAAGATGTGATGGAATTCAGATACAAATCAGAACTGATATCTCAAACCATGATAATCAGATTCGGATACAAACACAAGAAAATGAAGATAAAAGTAATAAGTAAAAAACATTAACACATTCCCTAGATAACAGAAAACAAGACATCAATCATCCATCCAAATTGCATGCACACAGCTATCTCAATTGATTAATTAACTGAAAAACAAGATAAAATGAGAAATGGAAAATGTTAAGGGATTGTCTCCTTAACAATAAGAGCAAGCGTAATAGGTAAGTTACGAGCCTTAGTAACTGAAAACAACTTAAAGAGGCCAGATTTTGTTATTAATATATTTGTGATATATTTGTTTTGTTTTAATCGTCTGTTTCAGTCAGATGAATCAGAAGTTCTTCGATGTAAGAGAGTTGCACCGACGTTAATTTGAAAGAGAAGCATCCCACCCTCTAATGATCCCAATAGACGCAGAAATGCGTTTTTACACAGGATATATAAGTACTCGGTGCTAACTCAATAGTATTGAGTACTCACTTTCTTCCTAGCACGTCCACCAGTTTAGGTATTATACCTAAACTGGTGAACGTTCTGGGAAGAATAAGTGTATATCATCGTTAAAACTTGACAATTACTTTACTATTTTAAGGCATTTTGTCCTACTGGTCAAAACATGCAAATCATTTAAAGAAGCCATAATTCATACACCTTCGCGTCAAATGACCTAGCTGATCTTTCTGAAAGACAATGAAATCGATGCTCCCTTTTATTTTGAAATTTACAGTGAGGTTACTTACGTTTTTTTTTTTATTTAATAAACTTCATTTTAAATTAAAGGTGCAAAAATATATGCATCAAAATAAATAATAGATATACAGCCTGTCTAACAAAGAAGCACAACTAGAGTCTATGAAAGCAACATCAGTAACAGTTTCACTGAACAAAAAGCCTACAAAAGAGTTCTGGTCTTCACCATGGACAAAACTGCGACCTTATAGGAATTCTGCCAAACGGATATCGTCAACAGAGAACCACACAAAGGAACCCAAAGTGACAACACAGATGTCGTCAACACCTCGAAAGCCAGAAAACCATGTTAAGGAATCCAAAAGTACATTACCACTCATTCAACCACACAAACATGTTATGCAATCCAAATGAAATCCTCCAAATTTCGCCCATTCATTTACGTAAAAGAATCCAAAGGTACCACTTCTTCCACTTTGGATTTTTTTTATATGGTTGTCTGGTCCTACCAGACAAACATATGAAAACCAAAGTGAATAAAGTGGCAGAATCACCAATACCTCGGCAAGAGTCCGTGCAAACATCAAAAGTCCAATCTGTAGAAACATCAGCACGTAAGTTAAACATCCAAGAAGAACGGGAAAAAAACAACTCCACGAAAACCTGTAGTACACTTCCACCAGTGTTACCTGCCCGGTTCGACTGGAAGATGGATAAGTATCCTGTATAGGCTTGAGAAACGTTTGTTAATCCACATGGTTGTATAACTTACTATGACCGACACATGTCCTATCGATGGCTGGATAGTTATTCTTCATTCATGATCAGTGTATCAGGATAACGCCTTATCAGGAAAAGACTCAATGATATCGACTGCAATTTTTTTTCAGCAACTAGAAATGTTCTACTAAACGGGAAAATTTAACAACATCAAAAGAACTTTTATCGAACATGCATGTTAGCACTTTGATATTTCACGTCGATGGTATTAATAATAACATCGAAGTGAACTACCAAAGTGCTAACATGTTCTGTAATTAACGTAACCGTTTTTAAGCATCTACATATACTATATGGTAGTCGCCAGCTTTCAAGATGTTCGTCACCGACCTGTCCCACCAAAGAACGATATCTACTATTCCAGGTCTTTTCCTGGTATGAGCCATCTGTCTCAATACACAAGTTGCTTGTTGATTGGATGCAGGAAACAAGCCTGTCGCACTGCACAGAGTCTGGCAGGTGAGATAAACTTAGAGCTAAACAACGTCTTATCGTATCCTTTTATAATCAATTGAGTCACTAGACCATGTGGGATAGACTAAAAAACTCATAATAAGAGCATGCGTAATAGGTAAGTGACGAGCCCTAGCAACTGAAGACAACTTAAGGAGGCCAGATTTTGTTATTGATATATTTGTAATATATATTTGTTTTGTTTTTATCGTCTGTTTCAGTCAGATGAATCAGAAGTTCTGCGATGGAGTAAAAGAGCCACCGACGTCAATTCGAAAGAAAAGCATCATTCATATATTCTACAGTACTGAGTACTCACTTTCTTCCTAGGACGTCCACCAGTTTAGGTATTGTACCTAAACTGGTGAACGTTCTTGGAAGAATAAGTGTATATCATCGTTAAAACTTGACAATTGCTTTACTATTTTAAGGCATTTTGTCCTACTGGTCAAAACATGCAAACCATCTAAAGAAGCCTTAATCCATACACCTTCGCGTAAAATGACGTAGCTGATCTTTCTGAAAGACAATGAAATCGATGCTCGTTCCTTTTATTCTGAATTTTACAGTGAGGACACTTACGGTTTATTTTATTATTCAATAAACTTCATTTTGAATTAAAGATGCAAAAATATACGCATAAATACAAATAATAGATGTACAGTAAACAAAAAAATAATTCATTGGGTGATTACGACAGAAGAGAGCTTTGTTCCACATACACTGTGTAATGTTTTAATCTTTTATTTTATGTTACCATGCATACAGATTGCATTCAGATCACTCTGTGTATTTGAGTACAATCCTACTTGCTTCTTCACAGAGTTCAAGAAATGATTTGGAAACTCAGGAAGTCGTATATCGTCACGACAATACTTTACGACTTGCTATAGCTAGACTATTTTCTGATGATCCGAAATTTACTTATATACATAATTTGCTATTGATACAAATCATTCCCGGCTAATGATTTGTATATTTTGATTCAGTTCTACTGAAAATAAACTGTGATATATTAAATGACTCTTTGATTGTATTCAATTTTATAACAAAGTATGCGATCACACACGGTGACGGACAGACGAACGGACGGCATGCGAGATCAGTTCCCAATATATGGGCATGCCAGAACTCGAGGAAATTCGTTGCGAAGGTTGACGCATAGCCTGCGTTACATCCGATATTTTCTCTCGTTAAATGAAGGCAAATCGTTCATTCAACCCATTGGGGGTGTTGGTGCTCAATAAGTGAATGATCCACATTTCTTTGGTTTTGATCTATTCATTTGTTCTTTTGTTAGTTTGTTTTTAGTTTTAGCCTCCTTATTTTCTTTTGATTGTTTTCTTTTGTTTTACTCTTCATAATAATCATATACTTTTACTGCATACTTCTTTCATTTTATTCCGACGAAGGACTAACGTCTGAAAGGTCAGTAATTTCTCTCTTCTTTTTATGGTGTATAACTTGTATTGTTTGTCCACTGTTTGTTTCTTTGTGAATTTTTAATTCGTGTATTATTGTGGTAACTTTTATGGGCTGCTTTTACTTGGTTGTCTTCAATTTTCATTGCGCATGTGTGTCCCTCTCATTATTATGTAATACATTTCATTTATCCCACATGGATTGTCCGTAAAACATTTAGAAGTATAAAAGCGGTGTCCAATACCTTAATATTTGATAGATCGGAGTGAAGCGGGGCGTGGAATTTGCCATTTATGGTCTAGGGGCCGGCTTATTTCTCCCTCACTGACCTGGTTTGCTGGGTTAGCCTTGTTAGCTCGGTCTGGCATTAGGGATAGCGCGGCTGTTGTCGAAATCTTCGGCCTATAAAAAGCCGCCATGCGACGCTTCAGCTCTATATGTGTCTGGAGGCATGACCCTATTTTTAAAATTGTCTTCTCCATTATTTTTTAAGTTGATTACTGTAACAGTATATTGTAAGGTGTTCCGGAAAAATGCGTAGGAATTCCAAAATACTGCATGCAGCTCGTATAGTTACGAGAACTGTTAATTGTCAACACAACACTCCTTACATACAAGAGACGAAACAAAGTGGCTTATTCTATTTACATGTTGCATACAAGGTAATTGTATAAGCCATATTATGCACCTACAGAGCTACAGTCACCGTTATTCTATTATTGATGTAAGATTAGGCCCCGTCCACACGTATTCGGAAATTTGCGTATACACAATTTTTTTTACGAATACGGCTTGCGTCCACACGTATCCGCCGTAAATGTTAGCTTTTTCCGGAAATTTTTGAAAACGCTCTCCAGAGTGGAATTTTTTTTCCGACACGAATACGGATACGTGTGGACGGTCGTATCCGCAAATTTTTTGAATACGATGACGTCACTCTTTCGGATCCAGTCCTCGCCGAGTACGATAAACAAACATGGCGTACAGAGAAGCAATTCCACTTCATCATCTGTTCATTTATAAGTGTCTAGCGTACTTTTTTCTGAGGGTTGAGAAACAGTTTTTGACGACGACACGTTGATGGCGCCATAATTACAATTTACATGATCAATTTAGAAAAACTTTCCGTCAAAAGAACTGGACAATAGAGTGCATCAAAGCGTATCGCAATTTTTCCGGATACAGTGGATACGTGTGGACGGGCGAAAACGATTCGTATACGCTACGTGTGGACGCAAAAATTTTTGTATTCGCAAAAAAAATTTGCGGATAAAAAAAAATTCACCCGGATACGTGTGGGATGCGTAGCAAATTACATGCAATTCTAATTTAATTCTATCATCAATGTTGGAGGACTATACAACTACATGCAAAGTAATTCTACCATGAATGTATGACGACTACAACTATATGCAAGCTAACTCTATCATCAATGTGGGACAACTATATACTATAAAAAGGCTGTATGGTCGTCTCACATTGATGCTAAGACCACTTTGCATGTAGTTGTCCTACATTGTTGATGATAGAGTTACTATGTAGGTGCCGCATGACATGTAGCTTTGTAGGCGGATATACGGTGCATGAAGATAGCATAAGATTATTTAATGCCGGTACAGCATATCCAAGAAAGAATTTTAAAATAGTTTTAATAACCATTTATGATTGATTTAGTAATAGAAAAAAGAGATTGAAAAATCTAATTTTGGCTAATTTTGGAGAAAATAACAATATGTCAGGCGAGAAAAACAAAAAAAAAGATTATATGTCTGGGAAAATACGCTTTCAGGTCCGACGTTATCCAGCTTTCTTTGTTTTTGTATTTTTATCCAATCCCAATAATTGTTTTTAACATTAGTGATCGACTCAAAACAATCACACTCCATGCATGCAGAGATACAAGTGTCGCATGGAAGCTTTGCAGCACTTGCGTATAGGCCAAACACTTCTAAAACAATTCTCGTCTGTTTTGTATAATGGATGCGTGCTTGGGAAGATAGGAATTAAGCCTGCAGGTTGAACTATCTCGATATATTGAGCTCTTTGTTGCAGGTTGCAGTTTGATTCCTTGAAGATAACTGAGAACTTGGCAAGCTCGGGGATAAAACAATCTACTATGGGTTGTATTTGTTTTAAACCACTGACAAGAGACACGTAATAAAAACAACATTTTTGAGTGATAAATGATTTAATTCGACAGTTTTGATTTTCACTTGTTTAGAACGTTGACTCATTCGCTGCTTTTAAAATGGGCTCCTTGCGCTTAAAAAAGGTAAAGACGACGAGTTAGTTATGACGTGAACCACGTGATCAAAAACAATAACTGTTCCTCCAAAATATAAATGTTGCTTCGATTGAATTGGGTCCTGTATACACATTGTTAAAAACCCCGTGAAACAAAGTGTAATAACTAAAGCGTTATACGAAAACCAAGAGAAAATGAGCTAAGAAACTTATCCCCAGACCCCATCATAAACCCCGCTAGTGCTATTTTTAGAAACCAGCTATTTTTAGTTTGTTACCAATCCCGCGCGGACAAGGAGTCACTGCTATCGCTTTGAACGTCTAGATCGTCAGAGGATAGTTCTTCTACCGAATCTCCTTTCTCCAAATTTCCATAGCTTTCAAGGACTAAATCTCCTTAGTTCACAAAAGCAACCGACTCGGTCCCCTGTCTTTCCGCCATTTTGAATCTAGAGGTACGCGAAGAAAGAAGCCATGGGACCTAGTCTTCTTTATTCGGACCAATCACCTTCCGTTCTTAAAATAACTCGGCGGCAATAAATAGACTTAATGGGGCTTATGATGTGTACAAAACCCAGTATGGGGGATAGGTTCTCTGCTCCGAAAACACAAAACAGATCAATCGAAACTATGGACAGTAGTGAAAGGTTATCAGGTGCAATCAAATGTAATACGCTACTTGTGTATGTCCAGGGTTTTTGAAAATTGTTCACTCTTGTATAAGCATTGACTGCTTCTAACACAAAACAAAACTACTATCTTAAAGCCTTGTGTTGCACCTGTCTTCAGATGACCAGTTGAGACTTGTCAATCGTGCAACTTAGCTGAGTCGTCTCAACTGTTGCAGGACCATCTGAAATTTGAACAAACAAAAAATTATTTATTACAAAAATTGAAACTTGATTATTTCTATCAGAAATTCATAAGGGTATTGAAACTTGCAGCACTGTTCCATGCTCCGAAATATTCACACTAATTAGCATAATTTTGATACCTTAGTTGATACCTTATTTTGATAGAGTACAATCACTAAATGTGTGCAACTGTTGTCACTATTTAGTGGTAAAAATAGCACTAATTAAACAAAAGAAAACAATAGAATTAGTATAAAATAGCACTATTTAGTGGTATTTATGCTGCACACTTTTAGTACGTGCACTTTATTTTGATACCTTATTTTGATACCTTATTTCCGGTGACGTCATCAGACATACTCTCTTGAAGTTTCCCGCCGTAGTTTTGCTATGTAGTACTCAAATAAGCGTGCAAGCATTGAGCACTTGTGTTTACTGCGAAAATGTCGTACTCACACTAGTCCCTCCTGGCCAAAGTAGCCGTAGTAGAGCGTACCATATCTTAAACGCCGTATTATTTCGAACAAAACGCGAGTGCAATAGCCTTATTTGTCCTATTTTAGAAGTGTCTTTTTGATTGTTACAACTTACTCAGTGTAAAATGGACGTCCGATCCTGATTCTTTTCGTCCTTCTTCAACGGCTCGTTTGATGGCAAAAAGACAAGAACATGCCATTGTGGTCGGAGGCTCACCGCAGGCTGAAGACAACAATAAACACAGCTTTCATGAATGGTTTGTTGTTTGCAGGGGCGTAACCAGACCGTTTACAGGGGATTCACATAAAAAACCCTGGACAATTGATGGGTTTTTAGTAGATTTTTTTATTAGCTGTCATGTCATTTCAACAAATTTGGCGTGCTTTTAAAAAAACCCGCATTACAATATTATGTAATTTACTGTCCTTAAGAATGACTTCATTTTTTTGTATTTTCTGTGATTATTACACCTTATTGCAAGCTATTACACTTTGTCTTGATCTTTTCGCAGTGGTCTTTCACACGGGTTTTATGAATAAATTATAGGTTTCAGCCTGTACCCTCCCTTGGTTACAGTCCTGGTTTGGTTGGAAGAAGATGTGCCTATTTGTCCGGTTAGTTGGTCTGTTGGTTGGATGGTTGGTTGGTTGGTTGGTTGGTTGGTTAGTTGGAAGTAGTTGGTTGGTTGGATGATTGGTTGTTTGGTTGTTTGGTTGTTTGGTTGGTTGGTTGGATGGATGGATGGTTGGTTGGTTGGCTAGTTGGATGGTTGGATGGTTGGTTGAAGAAGTGGCAAACCAATCGATGGATTCTTTTTTCTTTCCTTTCTAGATCTCAACCAACCAATCAATGGTAAGGAAGAATTAGAGTACTAATTATAAGATCTTATTAACTAATATTATGTTTACAATAAATGAATATAGTATCAACACATAATCATACTAGTGTTCTACTAGTCATCCACAACATGCTTACCTTTAGACCTCAGAACGCCAATCGGGTTTGGTGCATCTTTTAGTAGAGTCACTCTCAGATCAACAGGAATGTCTTTGGAGGTTGGAGGCTTGTATGTCTACAGGGAAAATGTAAATATGAAGAGAAGAATCGACACGCAAGTGGCAATCATCAAATTTAACACCTTCACAAGCCCACTGGAAACAATTCTTAAGCAACTACGAAAATTGGTCATCCATATTTCCAATTTCGGGGCAGAGTGAATAGAAGAGCACAAAATGGCAGACAGACAGATAGACTTAGTAACGCTGATATATATAAGCAAGCATCAACACCAAGCCAACCTCTAAATAAGTATTTACCTAAAGTTCGCACCAGTCCTTTTCAAAACAGTTTTACAAACAGACTTATTTCTAAGCACGTTATGTAGCCTATAGTTTTTATTATATATGTATATAATATGGATATATATTCGTTTACAAGAACGTTGTAGTATACATTTATACAAATACCTACTTTATTCAGTATATTTAATGATATGCAAAACAGAAAACTCGCTTTATTTATTGTTTGATTCATTCAACGAAAGTCGAAAAATATTTTTCCTGTTTATTTTATCGTACAGATTATAAAACAGTTGGTTTCGTGTGTAAAAACGGCTTCTTTTGCCTTTTGCATCTCGTTAGATATTTGTATAAATGTATAAATGTATACTACAACGTTCTTGCAAACGAGTGCATACTTCTAATATAATTTTAGTTGTACATGTAACGTAGTTGTAACATAAGAAAGGTAATATTTTTTTTATTAATTTATCAAAGACTCATTATTATTATTATTATTACATTACATGTGATTTGTTAGCTACCTACCCAGGTACTTGCAGACAATTGTTCACCAGTCTCTTTATCAAAGTAGACTTTTTCGGACATCCAGTATCCCATACCATATACTAAAGCTCCCTCAACTTGACCTAAGTCAATCTGTGGATTTAAACTGTTTGAAAAATACGAAAATTATTTCTTAGTTTTTTGTTGTTGTTGTTGTTGAAAGAGTGCACGATTAAGCGCTAAATAACAAGCGTCGTCAAATTTCTTATTTCTACTATCACAGTCCCACAACACCCTCTGATGTGATGGAGGGTAGTTATTAGTCGCTGTGTTTTGATCGTGATTGCTTGATTGTGCATTTTTTTACTTATATCTACATTGTTTAAGCCTGGTTTCCATATTATCGCAAACGGTCGCAAACGATCGAAAAAAATTCGATTTTGGGGAAACCAAAGTTTTTCGATCCTACGACTGTTTTTGAACGATTTCGATCGCGATCATATATGGATCGAAAACGGTCGTAGGATCGAAAAACGTGGGTTCCCTATATAATCGAATTTTTTATTAATTGCTTGCGACAGTTCTCGATCGTTCTCGATTATATGAAAAACAGGCTTTACTAACTGTGGATTGCCGATATATCTGAGCATTGTTCACATATTTGTACATCAATTGTTTCAAAATTAAAATATCAATATGTGTTCCGAATCGTACGTTCTAATGAAAACACAACCAAATTGACTGCCGTATCGAAAACGACTCTAATTGTATATTGTTTTTACAAATATGTAAAAATATTTGTACATGTTTCATATATTTGTGCAATTTCGTTTAATTATGCATTAATTATATTTTTAAGCTTATTTATTGCTTATTTATTTGTGCAATCTTGATATATTTGTACATTGTTTATTTCTTTATGAATTGGTAATTTACATGTGCACTGTGTGTTACTTTATTGTAGTTAATTTTATGGACTGTTTTTGTTGTTGTTTTGCGCATGTGTGTCCCTCTTATTAGTATGTCATACATTAAATGTATCCCACATGGATTGGCCGTAAAACATTTAGAGGTATAAAAGCGGTGTCAATCGCAATGAAGCGGGCCGTGGAATTTGCCATCTATGGTCTAGGGGCCGGCTTATTTCTCCCTCACTGACATGGTTCGCTAGGTTAGCCTTGTTAGCTCGGTCTGCCATTAGGGATAGCGTGGCTGTTGTCGAAATCTTCGGCCTATACGTAAGCGCTGCAAAGCCGCCATGCGACGCTTCAGCTCTATATGTGTCTGGAGGCATGGTCCGATTTTTCAAATTGTCTTCTTTTTATTTTTTTATGTACTAACTAAATCACTCTTGACTCGTTATTGAAAAATCTACAAGCTCATAAGTTGAGAAAAGTTGTGTATTTTCTTTTGACAGGTTCATTCCTCGTATTTTATTTTTATCTTTTTATACTTAGAGTTTCAAAGGAAGGCAGTTACACCACCACAACAGCTTTCCCGTTCACCGGTTTATTGTCCTTATCGCAGAAGACATAAGATTCTAACTAAAACAAACAAAAGATCACCTCTCCTACATGCAAGATGATTGTATAATCAACAATTGACAAACTACACAACTACATGCCAGGTTACTCTACCATCAATGTGGGACAACAATCTAACACCTACATGCAAGTTAATTCTCTCATCAATGGGGAACAACCACACCACTACATGCAAGATAATTCTATCAATGTGCAATAAAAAAAGGATTATAGTCGTCTCTCATTGATGCTAAAATTACCTTGAGCTGTAGGTTTTGGCTAGTTGTCCCACATTGATGATTGATTATAATAAATAGATTTATGAGCGTCACACATTAGCTTCAGTATCGAATCAGCGGAGTTGAAGACTTTTTTATGCTATTTCTTTTTAATTAAAGATTTCAGTAAGGAGTCTGAAATGGTTGTTCCATAATGGGAATGACCCTTTACAGAAACCCTTTTACAAAATAAATACAAAATATTTCTAAATATTTGAATAACGAGATATGAGTGATTTAGTAATGAGGCAGAAGGTAAAAAATCGGACCATGCCTCCAGACACATATAGAGCTGAAGCGTCGCATGGCGGCTTTGCAGCGCTTACGTATAGGCCGAAGATTTCGACAACAGCCACGCTATCCCTAATGGCAGACCTAGCTAACAAGGCTAACCCAGCGAACCAGGTCAGTGAGGGAGAAATAAGCCGGCCCCTAGACCATAGATGGCTAATTCCACGCCCCGCTTCACTGCGATCTACCAATTATGAAGTTATTGACACCGCTTTTATACCTCTAAATGTTTTACGGCCAATCCATGTGGGATAGAATTAATGTTATGTATTACATACTAATAAGAGGGACACACATGCGCAATGAAAATTAAACGCTAATATAAAACATAATACATAATGCATCAATACAAAAACCACCAAAGCACAAATAAATGACAATACACAAATAAATAAACTCATTGCACCAAGAGATAAACAATCCATAAATTAGTAATAAATAGATAAATAAAGAAGCAATGTATAAATGAATAAAGGAAATCACAACTAAGTCAGTAAAACATACACAAATGACTGAACAATGCCACAAATAAATAAAGAATGCATAAACAATGCCCAAATAAGTTAGCAATGCGCCATATGGATAAAGATTACACAAGTAAATTTGGAGTATATTGAATAAGTAATAAACTATTGCAAAACATCAAAACATGAAGGCATTACTTTTAAAACTACACCAAACACTTGTATCATATACTCGTAATGAAAAACTGCCTTTTATCAACAAACATGGAAAAGGTTATTAAATCTGATTGGATATAGTTACCAAATGTGAATCACTTTATGAATAATAATTTATTTACGATTCTAAATGGATTAATTTAATAATTTCTAATGTTCAAATTGTGTTTTTATATTATCAGCCAGTTGCGTGGTGTTTTTTGTTATGAACGAGTTTGTCTAGGGGGTTGACCTGTAGGTGAGCTCACTACAACTCCAAATTGCACATATTTATAAGAGTAGCTAACAAAGAATATACTGATCATGTGAACAACATATAAACTATTGTCACGGTTGTGGCAATAACTAAAGTCCATAATATCATTGGTACTATCAAAGAACTCTCTGGACCACTGTCACGATGCCTAATGCATGCAAGAGGTACAAGAAGACGCCATCGGGTTTGTTCCATTGTCTGTGTGATGAGCGCGTTATTTTGCATTGGTTTGCTATTTATTAATGACTAGCTATGTTTCTTCTACTGGAGATTTCACGATATATTCATCACTAAGTCACTAAGAGTATGTAGGAATTAAGACCACAGAGAGGTAGAGTAGCAAAAGGGAGAAATATGGAGAGACATAGATTCACAGAAAATATAGGCTATACAGTCCCCAACGTCATGTGCTGGATCATTTTTCATCTAGAGTGTCTTGTTGTCATTGAAATTATTTGTATCTGAATAACAATTCACTTTTGTTCTTATATCATTTTGAGGCAATGTTTTGTTTGTTTGCAATATTTGGTCGTCATTAGTGCTAGCGCATAAGCTTATGGCAGACAAAAGAAAGGAAGTTTTCTTTGTTTGTTCCTTTATCCTTCACTAAGTTTCAAAATTGTTGGGACATTTTTTTTTGACACCCTTTCGTTCTCTTCAACTTTTTTCTATTTCTCTCTAGAATAACCCGTTAAAACACCCCGCCCCTAAACAATGTTGCCGATCATACCAACATTGTGGCAGGAGAGGGGAGGCCCCAGAAAAATGGTCAACAGAAAATGGTGGTTTAAAATAGCGAATGTCCAACTAATTTTGAATCTTAGTGTCGGATCGGCTTATGCTCGCTCTGATGCTTGATGCTATGTCTATGTTAGAAGCTTGATTTCATTCGTTTTTACGTACTTTCCTTTGTTTTCTGCTTATGCTCTGCTTTGGACCAGACGTAACTGCGCGCTTTCAACACACAAGGAACTTGAACAGTAAAAGTTAAAATTCTACTGTGTGTACTGTTTTGCAGTAAATGAATGAAAGCACGCAGAACATACATACCTTTCTCCACAGTCGTGCAGAATATCAGATCGTAAGATAAGTCTTTCACCAGTCAGGAGATCAACTTCTGCCTCGGTACAGGTAACACCATAGCCAACATAGTTATCTTCAGGTGAACGTGTGACTCTACGACGCACAGACAAACAAAATATGATTCAGATAAAATTAATGCCGGTATTGCCACACCCTTCTGGACAGAACATTGGTACCTTTTAGAGGTCCTTTTTAAAAATGAACAGCACTACAATACAAACAATCATTAATGTTATCATTATTGTCAAAGCTCACTTACTCGTACTTAGCAGACAGGTCGACTTTTTGCATCTTACACAAATTAATAAGTGGTTTCCATGGAAGACCAGCATTAGCATCACGTATCGGCTTGATTCGTTCATTCAACATTTTACAGCATTCCATCACACCCTGAGTACAATACAACATAACGAATATTAACATTAACAAGAAACCTCTACCTCTCCACTTTTCTAGGAGACACGAAGGCTAACTTATTATTCTGTCTTATAAAAGGGTAGCTTGCGTAACCGGCGGGTTGCGTTTATTTGCCTACGATAACGTATCACCGGTTCGAAATCAGAAACTGTTGTATTTTTTAACAGTGTCTTAGATATTAATGATACATTGTAATGTCTTTTAGATATAATTGGTACGTAAAGTCGGCATTTGTTTTCATTTGCAGTTATTGAACGTTCTGACAATTTTTGCATTTCTGGTTGGTATCTTTCAGGTGTCGAAATTTTTCTTCTTAAATGAAAGCCGGTATCGCAAAGGTATTTTTGAAAAAAATCATTCCTGCCTCCACGAGGCTACCCCATACATTTACTTGGACTTATTCGACAGTTATCATTCATTACCTCAATAGAACTCAATGAACCAATACATACATCGATACAAGAATAAACAAAAACATCTCTGCATTGGCGAGTTGATCTTAGGAATGGCAGAAGCCACATGCAGGCTTTGTGTATTTGTACTCCATACGGTATTGATACCGTACATCAGACATTAAAATGAGGACAATACCTTACAACACATCTCACTGCCAACATCGCCTCCAGTGATACCAGCTGAAACAAAAACACAGAATTCCACGTCATATACTATATGACGTCACATAATCACAATCGTATCACACATTTTTTAAAAATTTTTAGAACAAAACACAAAAGCAGGATGAACAGTATCTAGACGAAACCACACAAGTGTAGTCGAAGGCAGCCCAGTTCTACTACATGGCAAGGGTGGGTTTTCAGTACTGCTTTCCCAACTTTATATTCAACCTTTTGCAGGCATTCATTAATACTCGTCCATACTGAGGTCTCATCCCTTAAAAACAATGGTTTGTTATTTTGATTTATTAGTAATATATCAGATAGAAACGTTGGCTACTTGCCTATAAAATCTACTTGTTTCATTTACAAAAACACACACTTATCCAATAATGCCTGTACAATTATGAACAGTTAATTGGAGCCGGGGGGGGGGGGGGAGGGGGCACTTATACCATCGTTGAGAGTAGGAAGAGGCCGCTTGTACAAATTAAATCCTGGATAGTGCTATCCAACGGATAAATCGATATCCAGTGGATAAATTCTATGGAAATTCTATGCAGTAGATAACCTTTACCGCAATACGAACTACGTTCAGGCTTTGTGCAACCTGCCCCCGGTCTTTAGATATTAACAGTAGTTTCCCGAGGTCCCTGACAACACGACAACACGACACATATGTTTTACATACAGTTTGGCGAGAATGTGCTGTAGTTGGGCTTCACGATAATCAAATCCATTGGAATACCAAGAACATAAGCGGCAGCTTGAGCAACCTGCAGTAATTTACAATAGTGAACACAGTAGCAACATGTTGAGCCGCACATATCATTGGCTATGGTTGAACAAACTACATTGGAAACTCCGTACCATCATCAGTTATCATCATTTTCTTTTGGTGGAATTATTTATCTTTTGATATGACTTTATTTAACTTTTTTTCCACGTTCATTCTGCCCAGATCCCATAGCTGGGACTTGTGGTTGAGGCTGGGATTGTGATTGAGGCTGGGGTTGTGTTTGGGTCTGGGGTTGTAGTTGGGGTATATGAGGTAACTTATCCATGTCATTCCAATGTTCAGTATCAGTTCATTAGGGAATCTTAACATGCGCTGTAAAAATTAGACGTCTCTTGTTCAAACCTACACACTGGAGCTTTACCCTGGAGACAATTATTTTCTATTTATAAAGCCCTAAGCGTGGCATAATACCTTGGTGTTAATCCCTTGACCCATCTCTGTACCACCATGTTGGATGGCCACAGTGCCATCTGAAGCGAATATAGCAACGAACACAGTAAAGTTAGTAAATGCAGCGTCAAGGTTGTACTTGCCAGGAATAATGGTCAGGCCTCGTTTTCTCCAGCGGTTTGCCTGTAATTTTAAGACAATATCATTAATTACGGATAAAGCATAGATCTGTGGCATTCAACAAATATAGTGTGGTTTCTACACTCAGTTGGAAAATTGATAGCATGTTGTAGTATTTTTCGGTGACGTCTACGTTATCGACTTTTTTTCTATTTTCAACACCAACCAACCCAAACCTCATTTCCCCCGAAACATTGTTGCATGAAGTTTGTTTTCATACCAAAATCAGCACAGAAATTAGCAACAATTATGTGAAAGGGCAATCCTTACAAACACAAAAAGTGAAAATATAGTTTTAAAACAACGAATGTCCCAACTAATTTTGCAACTGCATATAGTAGAGGTACTATGGTTACTGCATGGTTGTACTCTGGTCTTTTATCAAGAAAGTTTTCTTCTTAATTCAAGAGCTCTTTTAAATAAGAAAGTCACATTTTATCATTTGAGAAAAAATGATTTTGAGCTCCTCAGATGCTAATATTTTGTTGGTCGTGTAGCAGAAAAAATCTCAAATCGACCTTCCCCACACTCGCTTGAATGACAACAAAACGTCGAGGCTGGAGTGTATCAGATACAGAGAATGTATGGATTTATACACTTCCGCCTTGATATGAATCTATTGTTTTGTGGACATTAAGCGAATGCAGGGAAGGTTTATTGAACATTATAATATAGATTTATTCTTACGCGCGCTCTGATTGGTCCAAAACCGTGGTTTATTTCGCCATAAACCACGGTTTTTGCGGAAATAAATGTGTTCAAAAGCAGGATGCTCGTGATTTTTTTAGGCCTTTTTCGTGCTCTCCCAACATCCCGCGTGGTTTATTTCAACGATAAACCACGGAAATCAATCGTTTATTGCTTAACTATTCCCAACAACATGGTCGTCTTACTTTGTTAAACTCCTCGATTTCTGCCTTTCTCTTTTCAAACTCGGATGATGCAAGGAGATCTATAGATATATTAATGTATAAGTTAATATGTACTACTTGCAATATGTCTATATCGGTGCTCATGTCTTTAAAATGAAAGAAAGATTAAGAGAAAAACATCATATGCCCACTCGTCTTCGGTATTCTAGTCCGACGTCAGTGTTGCCCACTACACCACAAATAAAAATTAAATTGATTCTAACTTACCTTTCCACACTCTACGAATACTGCAGTAAGGGATTGGTTTGCCTATGGGAGTGTTCTGAATAAAGAAAGTTCGTTACTTAGTTACTCATTATTCCATTCATAAAATTATCACAGTATTTATGAGTTGCTAATTATTTATTCATTCATCTAAACTAGACCAGACCGGACCGGACCGGACCGGACCGGAAAGAAACAGAACGGAACGAAACGGAACGGAACAAAGTAGAGTGGAGTAGAGTGGAGTGGAGTGGCGTGGCAATGGAAAAGAATTTTATTAACATGATCACATTGCAGCCTTTAGTCTCAATAGCGTGACGTACAAAGTAGAATTACAAAAATGACAGTCAAGTTCAGACATAACGATTTACACATTGACATAAAATAATTATTACATGTACAAAAATGTTCATAGCTCATGGCTGCATGTTGGCCGCTGGCTCTAGATGAGGTCATCCGCCCTTTTACAGGTTTTGTTTTTAGTCCTGCTCTTGAAGTTAGTGGGAAAATCGATTTAGTCGCCGACAACCCGACCATGATCAGATGTATAAACGTATTTGTTTTAATCAAGTCATTCATTCATTCTTTTTCCTTTATTTATTCTATTTGTACATTTGTACACAACATAATTTATATTGTTTTTTGTACATGGAAAAAATCTATATGAATAGATAAAGAAGTCAATAATACTTGCCGTGTTGCCGAAGCCACTATTCTATCAATCATCAAATCCATTGTGTACTTAATTCGTTCATCTAACTTTCTAATTCCACTGATTACCTGCCCCTCTTGATAAAGGTTCTTTTCTCGTATTTCTTCAGGTGGTTTGTTGAGAGCTTTAGCCACATGATCCATGATGGACTCCAGCAGAAAAACACACTGTGCGGATCCTATATAAGACATAATTTATAAGATCGTTCAAATGGCGATAGTGATAATGGTTTTTATATTGATTGTTATGATTTTGATGTTCTAGATCTTGATGATGATTGTGATGATGACGATGACTGTAAATGATGATATTGATCCAGGATTCTTTGCAGGAGTGGATGCATCTTCTTCAGGAGGGGTTGCACTAACCAGTAAACATGAAACATTGAGGTTATTTTGGAAATATATTTGTTGAAACAAGAACTCAAAATCCTTCCAGGTGTGGGTGCGCAACTACTGCACCCCTACCCTAGCTCCGCCATTGTTGACGGTGCTCATTCAAGGGCACCCAAACTCAATTCTGAAAATGACAGTGTGTATTTTGTGAGTCGACAACCACATGACGATAACTGATTTGGTTACAGGCAAGGCATATGTAATGTTGTTGATGGTGGTCATGGTGATGATGACGTAATGTCGATTTTCTTGTTGATAATCATGATGTTTTTGCCACTATCTTTGATGAAGATGATGTTGTTTCTGACCTGGTGCTCTATTCCAAGTGTTGGATGCTTTGTTTGTTAAACAAGTGTTGAAGACGACGTTCCAGTTGGGGCAATAGTACACTAAAAAGCAATTTTCAACCACAGACAAGAATTAACTAAGTGATCGAGTGTTGTGAATTTTGCTGTTAATGAATGTAGACGTTGTCATTGTGATTGCCCTCTTGAAATGACCATTTGTTAAGGCGAATGCAGAAAAGAGAAAGGGAAGGGATGAGATAAGATGAGACACAATTTGGCCAATACAATTTGATATTTAAAGTTATCAAATTCACACTCAATAAGGCAACAATACAAAATCAGTATCGTGAAGTCATCTGTAAATACGGATACAGAATTCGGCCTGATTTGCATAAGGTTTAGGGTAAAAAATTATCGGCAAAATTACATCCAATTTCAAAATTTGTATTGTATGTTTTACGCAAATCAGAACGAATTCTGTATCAGAATTGTAAGATACCCTCCGGATAGTGATTTTGTTTTGTTCTAGGTTCATGAATTGTACATACAGTTATCTATATGACTAGGGACTGATGATAGGTCATTATCTTCAGGGACACAGCCAGCATCGGCGTAATAATCCATGTCAATAGCTTGTAAAATACCATCAGCATTAACACCAACCTAAATAATAGAAGCCGTGGAACTATTTTGCTGTGCGAAGCTCAATTGAATACATGTCAATATTATCACTGGTCACATATTCAATTAATCATTGATTGATTGATTGATTGAGTGAGTGATTGATTGATTGATTGATTGATTGACTATAGGGCGATATAAGGTGATATTGTGGATCATCCTGACATGAGAATACCTTGTAGTTGGCCATATGAGGGGCTCGACCACCTTGTAGCAGCAGGTTACTATTCAAGTCCATATTTATTCTGACAGGCCTATGACACACAATATCATGTTTATCAGTTCATACATAATTCGAGAACAATTGTAAACAATTCGCTAATATCGCGTTGCTTTTCTTCTGATTTGTTGCCGAATGGTTGAAGCTTTTGTTGGAGCACTTCGGCCTGTATAAGACAGAGATCACAACACTAATTGAAGGGACTGTGAGGAGAAAAGTCCTACTGGTATACAATTAATTCTTTCAAAACTGAGTAACTGTTTGGAGTAATTGACTGGTTAGTTGGTTGGTTGGTTGGTTGATTGGTCACTTGGTTGGTTGGTTGGTTAGGTAGCTATTGTCAGGCTGTCTGACGGTCTAACTGTCTGTATGTCTGGCTGTTTACCTCTCTAGTAGTTTAGCTGCCAGTGCACAGATTGATGCTAGCTGAGAAGCTCGAGTTACTTTGCCACCAAAACCACCACCAATTCGCTTGACAATCACATCGACACTAGTAAAAAAAAAGAAAGGAGCACATCCAAATCACTATCCCTTTAATCGCCATCAGTTATTATTGATAATTACGCCTGTCAAGCTGAATTAGATACCTCGAATTTGGGATGTTCAAAAACGCACTGACTTGTTTTTGAACATTGCTTCCTCCTTGACAGGCGCTGTAGAGTGTTAAACCGTCTTCTTGAGGAACTGCCAAACATACCTTATAACGACACAAACATACAAAGTTATTGTCATAGCATCAAGTCGTTTAGTATCCAGTTTTATTAATCCATCCTGTTAGACTAGGGTACCAACGGACTCTCATAGGAGAACGTATGTTCTTTAAGTAATATCACCCACCCCTCCCTTAGACCCTTTAGGCACAATAACCCAGATATCATTCGATTTGATGATTTAAAATGAAATACACTATATTTGTATTTGTATAAAAGATTTAATAGCTCCTGGAAAATGTTAGGTTTTCTTTCAAGAAGCCTAATTTGTTTATGATATTTAGAGGATTTATAGTCTAATATGGACTAAATAGGGGAAGAAGACAAGTGAAAATTTGCTTAACGAGAGTGGAATGGATACTATTAATGAGCTACGATTTTGCATGCAGGACAGAGAGATTTGGCGCTATCGCGAAAAAACGTGGAGGCGTCGGAGAGATCGGCCTAAGTAAGTAAGTAAGTATATTCCAAGGGTTCCTAGTGAGTAACGGGTGGTATAATTGCACTATGTACCTGAGTTTCCATGTGGAAGTGATGCTGGCCACCACATTCAACCTGGCCCGTTATCACGTGAGCAGATGACGTCATTGCACCTAGAGATATTGACGTTAATGTCAAACATGATGAAATCATAGACCTTTTCTGAGATGGCAAAGATGGTGCATTATGGTCTAGCTTCGGTACAAACATCGCTTGTTCATTATGCTGTATATGGTGTTGTTTGTACAGAAGCTAGACCACAATGCATCTTGTTTATCAAACTCAGAAAAGGCCTATTGAAACCATTTCGGTGTGAATGACAATGAGCCGGTTAATAACTATATAAAGAATGAGAAAAAAATATCCTACGCTCTTGGCGGTAATCGAACCCACGTCTTCGGTATTCAGTCTAGTCCAATGTATTAACCACTACACCACTAGGACAACAACGCTGGCAACATATGAAATAGGAATATGAAATATAAGGCAACCGTGAGGCTCCAATGCAGAGCGATATTTTTCTCTATGTGTACGTTGAACACCGTAAATAGATACGCAGATATGTCACGTTGTCTAGTAGTAATTCATTAAATTGATCATGATGACTGTAAACTTGAATTCTTGACAATACTAAATAACCATACATTTCAGCTGTATTTCCTTGATGATGGACCAATGGTACAAAAGCTTAGTATACTCAATTCGAAAGAAACAGAAGATGATAAAAATTATAATGATAACGCTAGTTAGAGCTGATGATGATCGTTATGATTAATGACAAGGAATCAAGTGAGTAGCTGGCTTGATAAATATGCACGCTTATAATGATAACAATGATATTGGTGATGACGATGATGAAAATGACATTGATGATGATGATGATAACAATGATATTGGTGATGATATTGGTGACGATGATGATATTGATGATAACAATGATATTGGTGATAACGATGATATTGGTGATGATGATATTGTCGATGACGATGATATTGGTGATGATGATATTGGTGATGACGATGATATTGGTGATGATGATGATATTGGTGATGATGATGATATTGGTGATGACGATGATATTGGTGATGACGATGATATTGGTGATGACGATGATATTGGTGATGACGATGATATTGGTGATGATGATGATATTGGTGATGACGATGATATTGGTGATGACGATGATATTGGTGATGACGATGATGTTGGTGATGATGATGATATTGGTGATGACGATGATATTGGTGATGACGATGATATTGGTGATGATGATGATATTGGTGATAACGATGATAGCGATGATAATGCTACTGGTTGGAATGCTGACGATAACGATGGCCTGATATGCATTCATCAAGAATGATCACAGTAATGTTAGTGCCACTAATAGTAATTTTTACCTTGAATGTCTCCAACATGGATATCACGTAACATCTTGCTACATGCTGGTGCAAATGATTTGGCTTCGATAGCCTGTTGGAACGTCAAGATTGGTGGCTTGCAGTCTTTGTATGTCACTTTCACAATCTTGGCAGCATGGTTTGCAAGTTTTTGACTATCTAGTGAACATGTGAAAAATGTATGTGAATGACTTAATGTAACCCAGACTTGACATCTTTTCTTATTCAGCGAAATAAGATAATCTCAGGTCAACAAGGAATAAGATGTACTAGTGATCGGGTGATAAAGGACCACAAAGTGGCGTGATATGTTCAGCGATACATAGAATTGGTGAGACGTTCTTCACTACCTCTATATTTACTATTCTACACATATCGTTGATAAGGGAGGAAAACGAGAGAACCTTGTGTCACGGGAGAGAGAAACAACTATTATAACAAACTACGCTCACATATTATTCATCGCCCGAGCCAGGACTGGAACTCGCATCATAGCGGTGAGAGGGTTAACCACTGGGCCACTCCTGATGCCACCCGCAAAGTTAGTCCTGGTTCTCTGGTTTTCCTCCCCCATTTCATTTGTCGTCAAAAATGTGTGAAAAATAGCAAATATAGGGGTACTAAATGAGAGAAAGTCTTCTGATTTAATAGAAACACGAGATAACCTCAGTAAACATCCAAAAAAAATCCATTTTAACATATAGCAATTAAATCAAGAAGAGAAAAATAAATTCTGTAAACTAAATTGAGAACCACTCCCAGCGAAGATTGTATGGTGTATTGTGAGCTAGGTAGGTAGGTAGTATTTGAAGAAAGGCAGGGAACAGGACTGTGGAGCAAATTCGAACGCTCTCTGGACACTGATAGACAGAAGGTGATAAGGATGATGATGAAAAAGAATGACTTCTTGTAGTTTCTTGAAGCACGCTTCACTGAAGAAGACCACGCGGGAAAACTTGATGATGACGATGGTGATGTGAGAAATAAAAGTGTTCTTTTGTTAAACCCTTGATGAACTCAGGGGACGACCCCATAACAAAATAATAAAAAACGTGAAGAAGACATGCCAAGTCTGTCAAAAGATCATTGAAACTAAAACACGTTGAAATAACACAATCCGAAACAAACTGAACACTAAATCACAAAAAATTTGGAGATTTTACAATGCAGTGACTACATCATCTGTTTCTTACCAGCTACTATAACTCCGATAGCGTGTCCCACATACATCACCTTACCAGGACAAAATACCTGAAACAACGGTAGCTGTAAGATAAGTAAGGACGTAGGGAGCAGGCAAGGAGCAGGCAAAAGTCTACTTTTAAAAAGGCCTTTTTGAAGGATTACTAACATAGTCTACGGATGCTCAAGCAAGCAAGCAAGCAAGCAGAATCTTCTTTGGCGACTTAGGAGACTGTATATCGATTTACAGCAAAAAGAAAACTAAATGCTTTTAAATTATAAAACGCTTACCCCCTCGTTTTCACCGGTAAATTCGAAAAACTTGATTTCATTCTTTCCACCTTCGGGGATGTCCCTTACGTCGAAGTAACTAATGACACCAGGAATAGCCTACAACCAAATAATGCACTGTTTAATAAATGATTTAGCAGAATTTTCAGAAACCAGGTATAGAATGCAACCAAATATTTTACTCTTTCATAAATTATTTAGCTTTTCATTAACACGCACCAACATTGATTCTACATAACTCCAAGAGTAACTTAATGAAACAAGACAAACAAATCTGATTTATTTAAATTTATACAGAATAC
This sequence comes from Diadumene lineata, assembly GCA_918843875.1. Lineage (NCBI taxonomy): Eukaryota > Metazoa > Cnidaria > Anthozoa > Actiniaria > Diadumenidae > Diadumene > Diadumene lineata. The sequence continues at coordinate 8,963,190 of OU974076.1, read as the reverse complement.
TGACCAGTGCTTCCAAAGGATCAATGAAATCGAGCCAGCAGTTAGCCTGCAAGCAAATAAAAAAAAAAACATGTTAGTAAGCAAAAATATAACAAATAAAAACTACAGAGAAACCACAACCGGAATAACAGCAACAAATTAAATTCGAACAAAACACTTTTGCAAGATAAGAATGAAGAAAAAAGGCCATTGAAATCTAAAAACATATCTAAGTTGTCATCATCATTGTAGAAGTTATAATGGTGGTGAATTAGATGCTGATTAACGATGATGATAATAACATTTTCTATGAAAAAATAATCGTAGAGATTACAACTATGTCATGATCGGCAATATCGTTGATAATAATAATACTGCTAAATATTGAAGGAATAGAAAGCGAAGCAGCGTACTCTGTAATCCAAACAGCACTGCCGTCAAGTTTTCTATACTTTTTAATGAATGCAACCACAATTAAGGTAGATTTCCTCGATTAGTTGTGGCAAAAAAAAGTATTTTAGTATGCGTGTAATGCTCTATAAAAGAGCATGCGTCTCAGGCAATCAGAGCGAGCATTGTATCTCAACTACTTTATAAAGTGAATAGATAGAAGTATTTTGCATTTGAATATATTTTCTATATAATTTGAACCTTATAAATTTATAATTAATTAGCTATAATTATACCTTAGTGCTAAGAACCAAGGAACCGTACACCTCTCCCTCACGGGCCGGGATGTCATTTATATATTCAGCTTCACCGGCTGCCTGTGATACAATGTACAGTTTGGTTTATTAGGAAGCTAGTATGGTATTCATAGATGCGTACATAGAACTATCAGTTCAATACCATTTAGTTTTTAATAGCAAACAACCACAAAAGGAAAGACAATAGAATTACAGTGCACTATTGTGAACACACTTTAATAAACTTATCACGGGTTTATGTAAACCACTCCATAACTTGAAAAAGGCTAAAACTAAACAAGTTCTAAACAAGTGATCATTGTAAATCACTTCAGCGGTCACAAGAGAGTATGAGATAAGAGAGCTTATCCCCGGACCCCATTAGGGGCTCTACTCGTCGTGCTATTTTTAGAAACCTCTTAACAATCTCCGCATTTTTGTCTTGAGATGTTTTGACGATGCGACCGCGCCTCCTGCAATCCTTCAAATCCTTCAAATCCGTTCCCGAAATGAAATGACTTTAAAAATGAGTTTAAAAATAGAATGAAAAGATCCTCTGATGAGTGTAAAGCCCAAAACGGGGGATAAGCTCTCTTATCTCATACTCTCTTGGCTGTCAACGTCTTTCCCAAACAAAGTCCATAATCATTTGGCCAAGTCCCTCCTCGCATACTATGTTGTGTATAATAGTGTATAGTTGGTTGACAGTATCAGTGTTTACCTGTAGTTTAGCAGCAATCTTAGTCATAGGATTACCAACAGGATATGTATCAGGTTTGACGTCATAGTGTCGTTCACCACGTGACACTTCCCTCTCTTGGAGGATAGACTTTGCTGCTGATTTGAGTCTTTCTGGAGCGTGGTTACCCAGGGCACCTATATAGGCCTTATTGAATACCAAACACAATTGTGTAATAAAAAATGACCATACCATAACGATACTGATGGTAGTGGACATGTAGATGGTAGTCTTGACAATGATGCAGATGATGATGATTTCGATGGCGATGATGACAATGATGATAATGAAGATATCGATGGCAATGATGATAATGAAGATATCGATGGCAATGATGACAATGATGGTAATAAAGATATCGATGGCGATGATGACGATGATGATAATGAAGATATCGATGGCGATGATGACAATGATGGTAATGAAGATATCGATGGCGATGATGACAATGACGGTAATAAAGATATCGATGGCAATGATGACAATGATGGTAATGAAGATATCGATGGCGATGATGACAATGACGGTAATGAAGATATCGATGGCGATGATGACAATGACGGTAATGAAGATATCGATGGCGATGATGATAATGATGATAATGAAGATATCGATGGCAATGATGACAATGATGGTAATAAAGATATCGATGGCGATGATGACAATGACGGTAATGAAGATATCGATGGCGATGATGACAATGACGGTAATGAAGATATCGATGGCGATGATGACAATGATGGTAATAAAGATATCGATGGCGATGATGATAATGATGATAATGAAGATATCGATGGCAATGATGACAATGATGGTAATAAAGATATCGATGGCGATGATGACAATGACGGTAATGAAGATATCGATGGCGATGATGACAATGACGGTAATAAAGATATCGATGGCGATGATGATAATGATGATAATGAAGATATCGATGGCAATGATGACAATGATGGTAATAAAGATATCGATGGCGATGATGACAATAATGATAATGAAGATATCGATGGCGATGATGACAATGATGGTGATGAAGATATCGATGGCGATGATGACAATGATTTTAATGAAGATATCGATCGCGATGATGACAATGACGGTGATGATGGTGGGCTTAAAATGATGGCGATTACATGAATGTTTAGCATACCTTGTAGAAGAGGGTCAAGACGAGGTTCTTGTGGTAGGCAACGGTACTGCCATTATGGTCGATAAGCTTTGGTTCTGGGACAATCTCATCATCAAGAATTTCAAGGGCGCCTGTTAATACATCAATCACTCATCAGTATTTACCGATGTAGGGCAAAGTATCGCTGAACAACATGATACTGTCAACCAACTATACACTATTGTACATAAGGTTGAATCTTCAATTCGTTATGTACTGTACAGCAAAAGAATGAGTATTTAATTGTCATTACCTTTCAGTGTGTCAGGATTTGTCAGTATTTTACCATCAAGAAACTTCTCGGTGTTTTCAGCTCGAACCTACAATAAAAGAACCAACAACAACCCACACCAAGAGAGTATGAGAGCTTATCCCCGGACCTTATCAGGGGCTCTACTCGTCGTGCTATTTTCAGGAACTTGTTAACAATCTCCGCACTTTTGTATTGAGATGTTTTGACGATTCGACCGCGCCTCCTGCAATCCGGCCAATCACGTTCCGTTCCCAAAATAACTTCAGTTTAAAAATAGAATGAAAAGATCCTCTGATTAGTGTAAAGTCCAAAACGGCGGATAAGCTCTTTTATTTCATAATCTCTCTTGCCCACACCCATGTGAATGAATGAATGAACAAACCAACGAATAGACAAATGAATGAATAAATAAATTGATGGATAAATGGTGAAATGACATATCAATGAACGAATCTATGAATGGAAAATAAGCAAATGAATGAGTAGAGATGTGGGTGCATGGTTAATTAATGAAAAGTCTCTTACAAAGCTGTAGTTTATTCCTCCATAAACTATCCTTGCTCCAGATGCAACAGTCATTGAAGTCTTGTTAACTGGAATGACGAATCCTGCGTTGACGTACGCATGCGCATTCTAGATTAGCAACGAAACGTGGATCAGCACTTGGTAAATAATACCATAATAATGTGCAATAGAATAATACCAACACAATAATCGGTAACAAAATCAATATAGCGTGTAATAGACCTTCGCCTTCGCACGCACTATGAGACTGGAATGTATAAAATACAGAGAATATTGAATATATAAATATTGCTTTTCAAATTACCAATTTGATAGTCTGGGCATTTCATAGTTCATTCAAACACTACTTACACTTACATACATTAATAAATAGTACTGGTAACGATGGTGGTGTTTATAGAGATGATGATGATCATTGTGCAGATGGTCTTACCTGTGATCTGGGTGTTATCTTAAAGGTATTCACAAAGACGTTGTCAGAAAGGAACGGCAAAGCAATCGCTACAATCACCTGTACAGTCAAATCAAAAATGTAAAACACATCAGTCCATTGAATGGTTCATTGATTCATTTACATCCAAGAGAAAATGAGCTAAGATAACCTATCCCCCCATATTGGGCTTCGTACACATCATAAGCCCCGTTAAGGGTCCTGATTACTTAAGCAAAAAGTCATCACGATTTTTTCTTAGAAAGATATTTTATAGAGAATTTATCAATTAATCGAAAAATGGACAGAAATCTATATGGTCCCGAGCCCGTTTTCGAGATAAAAATTTTTGAATGGAACGATGTTTTGACATTTTTGAAGAACAAATGACGAAAAATGCATTTTTCACAAAAAAAATTTATTACTCAAAAACTAGTAAAGCTATTGACGTAGTTTTTACAGGCAATCTCAACCAGACGGTATTTTACACAAATATGGGAAAATAAATTATATATGTTTTAAAATTTTGTAAAAATATACAGTTTTGTTTTCGTCTTTGACTTAAAATCGCTTTGAAAAGTGAAACCCTAAACTACTTACCATCGCGTGTAATGTTGAAAAGTCATCAGAATTTTTTCACATCTTGTCAAAAGAAAGATTTTTACAAAATCTTTCAGAAAAAATGAAGAAAAATATAGAGTCCCGCGCAAAAAATGAGGGTTTTGGCTGGTTGAAGTATAATTTTCGAAGGCTCCTTGTGTTATTCTTATGTTGTGTTTTGGCGGGATTTGGCGCGCGCGCGGCGTTCTCAGCGGTAAATTGCTCGCGGGCACAGGTTTCAAGCGTCGTTGTTGTTCTAAAGTAGTCAGGACCCTTAAGTCTATTTTTTGCCGCCGAGTTATTTTAAGAACGGGACGTGATTGGTCAGATTGAACAGAGAGGAAATAGACGAATTTTATTCTGGCGTCGAAGATAAAAAAGAAGAGCTCTTCAAAAATGTGCAAAAGAAAAACTTAACAATGTTGGATATATTAGGGTTTGTTAAAGAAACAAACCTTCACTGGTAGATAGCTTTTGAAGTTTAAAAATCCATTCATTGATAATATGTAGATAAAACCTATTTTTAGTGTATTTAATAGCATGTTTTTATTATTTTCATTCCGTCGAACATCCATGGTCGTTTATCCCCGGAGAGAGGGGAGGGGTGGAGACCGGTTTAGCGGGTTGGTTTCAATTGTGTTCAAGCTTTCAGAGCGTAAAAACAAAAGTCCTCTAAACCGCAATGGCTTACTCCATATAAATAACTCCTGAATCAGTGAGTGCTACATTATAGTGAGTGAATGTGTAACTAGTTAAGTGCCACTTTATCTAGAAATTTAGCACCATGTGGCAGGTCAAGATTACCCGTTTCTCTCATATTTTGCCCATAGATAACATTTCGTGAGATAAAAAATATAAAGTTAATAAAGACAATTTGCTCGTGGAGGTTTGGCAATTTTCGAGCAAAACTATCAAATTTTTGCCAACGTAAAGCTTGAATTGTAGCTGAAACAGTCCCTCTAACAAATAATGGCAAAGAAATAGACAACAAAACTACACGTTATTTATGCATTCTGGAAAGTATAGTTCAATCCATTACTTAACTACTTTTTAGCAATCCTCTGCTTTTTCACTATTAACCTTTAGACTGAATTATTAATTTTTTAATTTGTTCGTTCGTTCGTTTGTTTGTTAATAAATTACAATTAATATATGATCAGATAATCCTTTTAAAATAGAAGCAAATGTTAGACCATGCCTCCAGACACATATAGAGCTGAAGCGTCGCATTGCGGCTTTCCAGCACTTACGTATAGGACGACGATTTCGACAACAGCCGCGCTATCCCTAATGGCAGACCGATCTAACAAGGCTTAGATAGCGAACCTGGTCAGTGAGGGAGAAATAAGCCGGCCCCTAGACCATAGATGGCAAATTCCACGCCCCGCTTCACTGCGATCTACCAACTATGAAGGTATTGACACCACTTTTATACCTCTAAATATTTTACGGCCAATCCATGTGGGATAGAATTAATGTTATGTATTACATACTAATAAGAGGGACACACAAGCGCAATGAAAATTGAAGATAACAAAATCAAAACAGCCCATAAAAGTTACCACAATAACACATGAATTAAAAATTCACAAAGAAACAAACACTGAACAAATAAAACAATTTGCAAATGTGTAAACAATGTACAAATATAGAAACGACAATAGGTAACTATCAATAAAACTGGTCCGAGCTGCGTCAGTGTTTCTAATGCAACAGTTGTTGTAAAGAAAAGAAAAGAAAGTAAAACAAAAGAAACCACTCACAACAAGATAAACAAACAGAAATGAAAAATAGCCTAATGAAAGAACAAAAGAATAAATCAAAACCAAAAAATGCTGATCATTCACTTATTGAGCACCCACGCCTGCAATGGGTCGAATGAACGCTTTGCCTTCAATTTACAAAGACTATTCTCCTGCAAGGTTACTCTGCCAACAATGTCGTCCCCCTATAAAGCTACATGTGCAGAGTATCTAATATCAATGTTGGACGCCTATACACCTACATAGTAACTCTATCATCAATGTGGGACAACTAGCTAGCACCTACATGCAAAGTTATCTTAGCATCAATGTGAGACGATCATAGAGCTTTTTTATAGTATAGTTGTCCCACATTGATGATAGAATTACCTTGCATATAGGTGTTGACGTCCCACATTGATGATAAAGTTATCTTGCATGAAATTTGCTACCCACGCCCCATTTATTATATAATCATCGTGCATTGATGTAGATATACACTAATCTTACATCAATAATATAATAACGCAGCCTGTAGCTCTGTAGGTGCACATAAATAGAATAAGACAATTTGGTTTGTCTCTTGAAAAAGAATAAAACCTTTATGAAAGGAGTGTTGTGTTGACAATTAACAGTTCTCGTAACTGTACGAGCTGTATGCAATATTTTGGAATTCCAACGCATTTTTCTAGAATATACTGTTACAGTAATTAACTTAAAAAATAATGGAGAAGACATTATGAAAAATAGGACCATGCCTCCAGACACATATAGAGCTGAAGCGTCGCATGGCGGCTTTGCAGCGCTTACGTATAGGCCGAAGATTTCGACAACAGCCGCGCTATCCCTAATGGCAGACCGAGCTAACAAGGCTAACCTAGCGAACCAGGTCAGTGAGGGAGAAATAAGCCGGCCCCTAGACCATAGATGGCTAATTCCACGCCCCGCTTCACTGCGATCTACCAATATCATTTCCGCTGACATTGCTTTTATACCTCTAAATTTAAAACGAACAAACCATGTGGGATAGACTGTCGCGCATTACTGTGTACTATGAGGACGCACATGCGCTGCTCACTGTCTGTACAATGAAGTTATTGTGAGATATTGTTGTGAGTATAAAGTATCATAATTGTGAATCAGCAGAGAACTTACACGCACAAAATACCACAAGCTCATTTACAAAGACTCATAGTGAATAAACAAAGTAAGAAACTCACAAAAATAACATATCAAATTTGAAAATTTTATAATTATAATATAATCTAAAGCTAGAACAGTTTTCTTGTTTGTTTTGTTTGTTTTATTTCTTATTTCAGAGCAGTATATCGTTTATAGTAATTTGACGGAGTTTTAATTTTGATGTTGAATAACTGCAGAGCTGTGCGCTTTTGAAATGTATGGAAAACACGAAAACGAGGCTGGTAGGGCCAACATTCTAATTCTTACTCAAATCTTTGTTCAAACTCCTTTAAATTTTGATCATTAAATAATACAGTGATGAAATTTTGGAATCTTGGAAGCAGTGGTTTATTTCATAATGCATAAACGAAGGTGTTACTATAACCACACCTTTATTTAAAGCGTCTATATATATATATTTTCTTAATAACTATCGTAATCAGAGGCATGATTATTAAAATTTTGAATCTTGAATCTTGAGGCCGAAATTTAAGCCTTGTAAATGAGATTCATCAAAACTAGGAAACTATCAAAGCAAGGAAAAATCTCTTGCGAAGAAAAAGTTTACCAGTTTTCTTATCTTGGTAAATACTTTGTGTGAAATATGAAATTGGGGAACATCGACCTGCCGTAGAGGTGCAAACTTACGGTAAATTTTAAAGAGATTGCTCCTTAGAAAGAGCATGAATAACAAGGGTTGAAATATGTGTACCGCACTACCGTAAGCTAATTCTTGGGATAGCATACAGCTTGTAGCTGAATTACTATAGTCCGACCTTTCCTTTCCCACATTTATTAGTTAATTCATTCATTGTTTTGATTGAATTATTCGTATCCACTTGCTTAGCATACCTTTCCCTTCATGTCAATATTCTTGAATTCTTTTAACGAGATATGGCTTAACGAAGGCCCACCTAGAATTATCGAATATTTAATTTAATGGTTGGTGTAGTTCTAACCCATCATACTGCAACGCTTAGGTTGATGGCCCTGCCTTCATATGGTTTAATTGCAAGATACACCAAACATCTCGGTCCATGTAATATAAAGTCTTGGATGCCGGAGACTGGGTGAAGGAGGGGGTAGCGGAGGCTTGGGGCCTAGTCACACACACTTAAGCTCTTTTAGTTGTAGATCCCCTTTTTAAAAATATCGCTTTGACGCTCCTGAGACTCCTGCATGACAGATGATGCAATGGCTCTATAAATCTATACATATAGATCTGCGACTAAGCATAAAAAATAGACGACGTTTCATTTTAGACCACTAACCGATCAACAAGGTTGCACTGCATGCTTCAAATATTGTCAAAACATCTGATGGAAAATCTCTATGACCATGCGCTAACATTAGATTACCAGCAAGAGTACCAACCTAAAGAATAAAATAGTGACATAAGTTATATGAACTGTGGCTTGAGGACGGTTCGACTGAACAGGAGACAAAGTTATAAGGACAATCAATGATTCTATCCAAGTATCCATCCATCCATCTATACACCCACCCAATAACAAGCCAACAATCAATCAATTTATCAATCGATCTATCAACAAATCAATCAATCTGTCAACAAATCAATCAAACAACTGTATTTCAAACAGTTCAGTACAATTGAGCTTATGTGGTGACATAACGTAAAGAAAGGTCAGTAAGAATTATTAGAACCAAAGAAAAAAAAAATCAATCAATTGTGTTAAGTATCCTAACAATATACTTATACGAATTAAAAAGAAAACAGTTTCGATAGTGCACATCTAGAAAAAAAACTGTAGCAAGGGCGTAAAAAAGAAAGGAGAGAGGAACGGATGCACGGAGGAAACTAAAATGGAAGAACAAAGGAAAAAACGAAGCATCATTTATTGCCACTGAAAGTGCAGCAATGTACTTACATTCCTGACATGGGTATTTGCAACCTGGTAAGATGAGACAACAAATCAGTTTATATAGCAGTATATGTGCTAAGTCTATCTACGATAAACATGCAAATTGAATACCGAAGACAAGTTTGATTGACTTAGTAATTCACTCAAAATTGATAATTGGTGACTTCACAACGAATAGTAAAACGGTAATATTGATATAAAATATCAATAAACATAAACAATGAAGGTAATAAAACTTTTGCAAAGATAAAACATATAATCAAAGGGCAGTAGCAGGGCAAGAAAAGGCCCGCCGTGTAACTTACAACTCTTAGATGTTTAGCCATGGGACCAAATGATGATGACTTGCTAGTCTTGGATTCACAGAGTTTGATGAAGGCATTAAGTGACAAACTACCACCAACAACAAGATGACTGCTCAATTCCTAAAGTAGAAAAAAATTGATAGTTACATCATATTGCCTGCTGCCTGCCTGCCTGCCTGCCTGCCTGTCTGCCTGCCCGCCTGTCTGCCTGCCTGTCAAATGTGTAATACCGCTATGCAGTGTAACTCCTTTACGCCATTGATATCCACCATTGCATGGAAGGGACTTGTTTCTTTGAAAACACCTACAGATATTAATCAGAACTATATCATACACACTGCACGAAGGATAAATTAGTGAAACATTGATGAATACAGGGGAGGCGGAACCGGGGGGGGGGGGGGGGCGACACGGGTCCCCCCACAAAATATTGGTTAAAAGACATTAATGCATGAGTTTACACAGTTAAAAAATTTGTTTTGTGATTTTGGGGTAGGAGATGAGGAGGGGAGGGGTGGGGGATTATAGTGTCCCCCATGTCTGTTACTGTTCCGCCGCCCCTGGAATAAGTAAATAGATGAATATCTAGTTGAAGAATGAGTTAATGAATCAACGAATTACTTTAAAATGAATAATTAGGTACACGAAATAATGTGCCTAAATGAAGAAACGAACAAAATAGAACAAATGAACGAATTATCGAACAAAAGAACGAGCGAAAGGACAAAAGACCGAATGAGCAAATATGCAAACGAACAAATATACAAATCAAAGAACAAAAAAAAAAACAAGGAACGAATAATCACTGTGATTCACCTTTGCCAGTATTACCAGCGATCAGTTTGACATTGTGTTGTGGATGTTTTTCCAAGATGGCGTACAGCTGTGCTAGTGAAGTTGGTGCGTACCATGCTATACCAGAACTGTTCGGTGGTATTGAACCTGGTCTCTTCCATTTGCAGCCATCGCACTTACCGGTACACTTGCTTAGCTCCTGAAGCAAAAAGGTGATGAAAGATAGCGTAGCCATCTTAGTGAAGTAGCACCACTTTATAAAAGTAAACGTAGCACACCGGAATGCAAGGTAACGTAGCAACACGTTATGAAAGGTAGCATAGTACCACGTTATGAAAGGTAACGTAGCACCACGTTATGAAAGGTAACGTAGCACCAAGTTATGAAAGGTAACACAGTACCACGTTATGAAAGGTAACGTAGCAACACGTTATGAAAGGTAACGTAGCACCACGTTATGAAAGGTAACATAGTACCACGTTATGAAAGGTAACGTAGCAACACGTTATGAAAGGTAACACAGTACCACGTTATGAAAGGTAACACAGTACCACGTTATGAAAGGTAACGTAGCACCACGTTATGAAAGGTAACGTAGCACCACGTTATGAAAGGTAGCGTAGCACCACGTTATGAAAGGTAACGTAGCACCACGTTATGAAAGGTAACGTAGCACCACGTTATGAAAGGTAACGTAGCACAACGTTATGAAAGGTAACGTAGCACCACGTTATGAAAGGTAACGTAGCACCACGTTATGAAAGGTAACGTAGCACAACGTTATGAAAGGTAACGTAGCACCACGTTATGAAAGGTAACGTAGCACCACGTTATGAAAGGTAACGTAGCACCACGTTATGAAAGGTAACGTAGCACCACGTTATGAAAGGTAACGTAGCAACACGTTATGAAAGGTAACGTAGCACCACGTTATGAAAGGTAACGTAGCACCACGTTATGAAAGGTAACGTAGCACAACGTTATCAAAGGTAACGTAGCAACACGTTATGAAAGGTAACGTAGCACAACGTTATGAAAGGTAACGTAGCACAACGTTATGAAAGGTAACACAGTACCACGTTATGAAAGGTAACGTAGCACAACGTTATCAAAGGTAACGTAGCAACACGTTATGAAAGGTACGTAGCACCACGTTATGAAAGGTAACGTAGCACAACGTTATGAAAGGTAACGTAGCACCACGTTATGAAAGGTAACGTAGCACAACGTTATGAAATGTAACGTAGCACCACGTTATGAAAGGTAACACAGTACCACGTTATGAAAGGTAACGTAGCACAACGTTATGAAAGGTAACACAGTACCACGTTATGAAAGGTAACGTAGCACAACGTTATGAAAGGTAACGTAGCACAACGTTATGAAAGGTAACACAGTACCACGTTATGAAAGGTAACGTAGCACAACGTTATGAAAGGTAACGTAGCACCACGTTATGAAAGGTAACGTAGCACAACGTTATGAAAGGTAATGTAGCACAACGTTATGAAAGGTACCGTAGCATGACGTTATGAAAGGTAACGTAGCACCACGTTATGAAAGGTAACGTAGCACCACGTTATGAAAGGTAACGTAGCACCACGTTATGAAAGGTAACGTAGCACCACGTTATGAAAGGTAACGTAGCACCACGTTTTGAAAGGTAACGTAGCACCACGTTATGAAAGGTAACGTAGCACAACGTTATGAAAGGTAACGTAGCAACACGTTATGAAAGGTAACGTAGCACCACGTTATGAAAGGTAACGTAGCACCACGTTATGAAAGGTAACGTAGCACAACGTTATGAAAGGTAACACAGTACCACGTTATGAAAGGTAACGTAGCACAACGTTATGAAAGGTAACACAGTACCACGTTATGAAAGGTAACGTAGCACAACGTTATGAAAGGTAACGTAGCACAACGTTATGAAAGGTAACACAGTACCACGTTATGAAAGGTAACGTAGCACCACGTTATGAAAGGTAACGTAGCACCACGTTATGAAAGGTAACGTAGCACCACGTTATGAAACGTGACTTAGTGCAACGTAATGAAAGGTAACGTAGCACAACGTTATGAAAGGTAACGTAGCACAACGTTATGAAAGGTAACGTAGCACCACGTTATGAAAGGTAACGTAGCACCACGTTATGAAACGTGACTTAGTGCAACGTAATGAAAGGTAACGTAGCACAACGTTATGAAAGGTAACGTAGCACAACGTTATGAAAGGTAACGTAGCACCACGTTATAAAAAGTGACTTAGTACAACGTAATGAAAGGTAACGTAGCACCACGTTATGAAAGATAACGTAGCACTACATTATGAAAGGTAACGTAGCACCACGTTATGAAAGGTAACGTAGCACCACGTTATGAAAAGTGACTTAGTACAACGTAATGCAATGCAATGATTATTATATATATTACTTCAATGTCGATAGGGTCAGCATCACCAGCAAACGTTTTGAAGGCATCAAGAATAGCACGATAACCTACAGAAAAACACAAAATCTTTTCATGCTTTAAATGTTAAATCATATTTGCATGTATAGAAGAATGTCGATTGTGGATGGATAAACAAAACAGACTGTAGGTATGCTGTTGGAAATGCACAAGCAAAATTACCCACAATCCCCGGGAAGAGGAGCTGGTATCATGGGTTTGTTAAGACTACTACTTATATCTCATGTAATACCATGTTCACCTCGGATTCTTTTGTCTTTCGCGAGAATTACAATCCCGAATTTCCCTCATGCATAGACATGAGGGAAATTTAGAAGACAAAGAAATCCTTTGTCTTTTACTAAATTTTCCTCTTGCATATATTATACAGAGGGAAATTTAGTAAAAGTGTAACGAGGTAACTAACTCAGGGATCGTCTGTTCTGGTCGCTCTTTATTATGTTTCGTACGAATTGTGTGTTTGTAAGGCTACAGGACAGGCTTTATATAGCTAGTTAACATGATTCCTTGTTTACCTAAATAGCAACTAACTTGGTGGTATTGTTTGGGTTACGTTTCTTAGGAAAGTATAAACATCGTATGGTCTTACAGTCAAGGTTACGATGCTAAAATTAAAAGCTAGACTGTTGAAATAGCTAAGAACACTAATAAAAACTTTACTAATAAATTCGTAAACATTTGCATCGTAACAAAAGACAAAGGATTTCTTTGTCTTCTAAATTTCCCTCATGTCTATGCATGAGGGAAATTTAGAAGACAATGCCTTGTCCACCTCGCAGGAACTATCGAAAGTCCCTGCAACTCACTAGAGCAAAACGCGTCCTCCTTATAAAAATTGCTGATCGCTTTCAATGTGGGAAGCGTTTCTCCGTTCTTGTGCATCGTGTTTCGCAGCTTTGCGCATGCTCGCCCGGCCTCGGGACTTCAACAAATTTTCCCTCGCCATTCGGGGAAATTTAATCGCTAATTTCCCTCGTGCCATGGTATTACTTATAATAAACCCTACAGTTGAGTTTTATCAATAGTCATCATTCATCGATAAGCGTCACTCTCTTTTCTCGCATGTGTTGCAACACAGTAATAGAAATAGGGTGAGCACGTGTGGTAGACCGTAATTAGATGAAATATCAGTATCATGAATGGTTTCCTGGCCAATACATATATCTCGCTTCCAAAATTCTCACTGCAGTGTTAAACTCGATATTCATATTCAGTGTATCCCGTGGAAAGACAATTGAGGAGTTCCATTAAAACCAACAAAAATCATAACTGTAACTGTTGTTAAGTCACTTGCAATCGAGCAAGAAAGTAAAAGACGGCCTGTCTTATGCAATTGTCACGTACCTGTGCAGCGACATATGTTGCCATCAAAATTGTTCTCGATTTCCTTCTTGGTCGGCTTGGGATTTTGCTTCAGGAGACTGAATCAAGCAGAAACATCACATATAGCCTTTTAATGACAATATCTACCAGTACATGACGATGATTTCATATAAAGCTTGGTTTTCACTTGCGTCAGAATCAGAGACGAAATCGGAACCGGAGTCATACATCTTTCGTCGCTGTGAAAACAGGAAAACGGAGGCGGAATCAGTATCACATGCAAGCTCGACGGAATTGGAGTCGGAAGAATCGGAACTGTTTCCTTTCCTTCTGACTCCCATTTCGTATCCTTCGCTTATGACATGGGAAAATCGGAGTATCGGAAGCAGAAGCAGAAGGGAAGAGCCAACCATAGCCCTCTTTTCCATGAAGTGAAATTGGACTCCATATCCGTTTCAACTTCATATCGAGGCTTCGGATTCCGCCTCTTGCATTTGATTTCCACTTCGATTTCTTGTACCAATTGTAGTATGACTCAGATTCCGATTCCGTCTCCGATTCCGACGCAAATGAAAACCAAGCTTAAATCAGTGAGTATGCACTGGACAAGAGTGTCAACTAGTTGTACCTGTACATATTCATGACCATGCCTGGTGAACAGAAACCACATTGACTTCCATTGTGCTCTGCCAGTCGTTTCTGAATGGAGTGAAACCCTTTCTTAAGGCTGTGAACAAAGCATATATCCTTATTTTAATAAGTCGCTTTATAAGTCATAACAGCAGCTCTTTTTGCTGGAGCGGATGGCGTGCATGGATATTGACGTCCTAAAAGGCTACTGGTCAATTGAACCGGAAGTCAAATCGCCAAAAGCAAATTCCTCGTGCCTACAATCTTGGACATAAATGTTGAGACTCTGAGCACGCTTATACATTTCTTGAGTATGTTTGCTGTAATACATCACTTTGACGGTCTTTCAATTATCCCCCTCCCCCCCAAAAAAAAAGCAATGTTGTGTTCCCTGAAGGTGTTTCTCTCCCATGAATAACAACATTGATCGAGGGAGGGGGAGGGAGGGTCAGATATTGATGTGTACAGTCGTGAAACTATGCAAAATTTGAAGAGTCTCAACTATTTATGTCCAAGATTGTAGGCATCCCAGAGGGCCAGCTACTTAGACTAGGAAGCCAAATCTTTGGGAGACGTTTTACTAGAAAACACATGTTATTGTATGCTTCCTTGCAACCGCTGACAACACTGGTTGTATATGAAATATAGAATATTCATGATAATCTAAAGCATGGAAATGCTTTACATCGGAAAAAAATAGTTCCGTTTTTGCTGAGGATTCCAAACAATATTTCGACTTTATTCAACTCATAATTATGTGTAGAAAGACTACAAAAAAGCTACTGTAATAGAAAATATCTAGTTCCCTCGTGAGGCCTCTATTCCTTCATTTATTCAGGAATGACTACATCAAATATTATATAGTTGAAAAAGCAATGTACAAAGAATGCACACGATGGCAGGGTACTCACCTGCCGATTCCCTCAGTTGTTGTGACTTGACAGCCATTAGCAGCATACAGTGGAAATAGACACTGTAAACAAATAAACAAGCAAAAAGACAACCATTATGTCGGGCACGGCTCAAGTTTAGTTTTGGGGTGGGTCGTATCTCGTATCAGCGTAACCCATAAGATCATGCTAAGACTATCCTTGACGTTTCATCGGTAAAAACGGTTTTCCTTAGAATGTACAATGAAATAAAATCTTACACTTACAGAGTTTACGGACAGGGTCATTTCTCGTCCAGTCAGGGCGTCAGGTCTTGTCAAAGCAACAACACAACAACCGCAACCCCCTTCGTTGCACATCACCTTTGTACCTATAGGTATTAAAGAACAAAAGATTATCACCACTGTGAACAACACAACAACAACCCCCTTCGTTGCACATCACCTTTGTACCTATAGGTATTAAAGAACAAAAGATTATCACCACTGTGAACAACACAACAACAACCCCCTTCGTTGCACATCACCTTTGTACCTATAGGTATAAATTCATTGAACATCACTAATAAGCGGTTTATAACAAGCGTTCAATTGTTCACATGAACAGGAGGGACTCCGACTGGAATGGGGCGGGGATGCGCGTCGGAATTTTTGAAAATGGCCCCTAAAAGGTAGCAAAGTTCTATCCAGAAGGACGTGGCAATATGGTTTTACCCATAAAAGGAACCAACTCAAATACGAACACTCGGATACCTTGTTTTTGAATATCCGTGAATGACAACTTTAATTCTTAGAATAAAAAAGTCTAAGAGAACCTGGAAGATCTCCAGCTTTGACCCCTAAAAGGTACGACGAGTATCCCCGCCCACCAATATATGGAAATCCCCTCCGAGACACATGAACGCAGGCTAAATACAATTCCTGACGTGTAGAAAAACAACCAAATGCCCCCTCCTCCTCGATCACAAGTCAAATGGTCGGCGCACTTTATAATTTACCTTTAAATCCTTGCTGGCTTCGTATGAAGGCATTCAGGCTGGTATTAGGGTTAGCGTTATTGACATTAAACTTTACACCATTGATGTGTAGAGTCAAGGTTGACACTGATGGTGGAGCTGAACCAGTTTGAATAACACCATCATAACACTTCTCAAGAACCTTGCGATTACAATCACTGAACAGTGATGCACTATATAGATAGATAAGCCAAACAAATAGATAAATAATCTGCTTGCATGTGTAAATTGATAATGTGGATGTTGTTCACGACCGAAATAAAATCATTTTTGCATTTGATGTTTGAAACAGCTAATTTCCAATAAAAATTCACAACCTCATCAGTACAAATGAAATGAAATGAAATGAAATGAAATGAAATGAAATGAAATGAAATGAAATGAAATGAAATGAAATGAAATGAAATGAAATGAAATGAAGTGCAATGCAATGCAATGCAATGCAATGCAATGAAATGCAATGAAATGCAATGAAATGCAATGAAATGCAATGAAATGAATTTTTATGTAACGGGGTATTCTATAATTGCTCCAATATTCATCAAGAAGCCCAAGGAGCAACAATTATTGACCCCAAAGATAAACGATCGGGAATGCTCGTCGGAATTTTTCAACAATACCCCTAAAAAATACCCGACATTTAATTTTCAAAAGGACGTGGCTTCACAAATTTTTCTAAAAGAAAAAGAAAAACTCTAAAAGATACTAAAATCAAAAGTGAGGATTTGGCAAATCTCAAATTTTAAACTCTAAAGGAGACCAAATCGCTGATTTTTACCCGTAAAAACTACGACGGACATGCATCCCCTATCTGTTAGTTCCCGGAGTCCATTTCATAAACTTTGCAAATCGATTAATTTAAAGTCTGTTCATTTCATAAATTCTGCAAACTTTTCAAAGTTATTGCACAGCAGGATTTTCCATAAGAAATTTAGAAACTTCCCCTAAATAATTTGTTTCAGTTAGAAAATCAATGTCAGACAATTTGGAGTAATATTCTGTTTGGATTTGGTTTAGTTACAGTCAATACACGAAGCGTACAAAGGGCATTCTTTGAAACCCGGACTCAGACTCGGATTCGTACTTTGCAAAATAAAAAAAAATTAAAATAATAATAATAATAATAAAATGAATAAGAAAATAACAAATATAAAATAAATTTATCTATGCAAAATGTATTATTTGCTTTTATCTTCAAGTCATAGTTTTACTAGTTTTCCCTTCACCAGAGATTTATTTCTTTTGCCATCGGTAGTTTTAACATATTTTTAATTCTTGTTTCTTCATGCATTTATGAAAGACAAACGAGAAGTAAACAAGCGATAATAAAAAATATATATGTGCGCCGTGACCAAAAAACCAAAATACTAAGAGTTAATAGCCTGCGTGCAGCCGGTTTTTTTCACGTATTTACGAGAGAAAATTCGGTCTGTCACACAGGCTACATTTTAAAAGCTATTGTGGGAATGAATGAAATTGAGGATCACAGAAGTGTAATATATTAACAGAATGAATTGCTTGACTTGCCATAGTTAATCAACAACGGTACTTACAAATACAAACATAGACACATTTATCAGTCCTAAAAAAACGGCGATATACTGTATTCGGTCGCTATAAAATCCGGGAGCGAGTTTTGAGCCCCAACAGACATGGAGTAGATCAAACGTACAAACAAATGCTCTCACTTTTCATTCCGAGCGCTAAAACCCGCGATCTTGTCTAAAAGTACACACGAGTGACCACGAGTGAGCACGGATGACCACGAATGACCACGAGTGACCACGAATGACCACGAGTGACCACGAATGACCACGAGTGACCACGAATGAGAAAATGAAAAAAGCGACAAATTAAAAAGAGAAAATATGAAAAAAGTCAAAAAAGGCATATTCAACACACACACACACACCCAAAATACAAAATGAAATAGCAAAAAATAAATAAACAAATACTAAAATAAATAAACAAATAAATAAATAAACGGTCAAATTTTCTCGTGTTATTACTAAATAAGTGAATGAATAAAAGAATTCAATGGCAAATATGAATATAACTCAATTGTGACCACATGCCGGTGGATACGGTGAGTGTGGAAGACTTTCAAAATGGGCTGATTGCCACCCATGATGAGACGATATATACAGAAACAACACATCAAACGAGCCATAAAACATGATGGTGTAAATTCCCGAGCTGAGGAATTAGATCAATATGAATTACCCTGCTTATGAAAGTCTTCCATGGTAACATGTGGACCCACATTTACCAAACAAATGCGTGTGCATATACTAGAATAACAATGTGATGAGTTGAAAACTAGCAAAAACAAACGACCTGTCATGCCAAAATGATAGCAACAGGAAGATATATGACATTTGTGGTTTTGTTGTACCATATGAACAGTAAACTGGATAGAATAGAAAACTTGTGGTGTTATCCATAACAAATCTCCTTTTTCTAGTACTCCTTGTTCATAATTTATAGAACTAATTACAAAAGACCAATTGCATGCTTTTCATGACAAACACGTAATGATTGCAAACAAAGAAAAGATAAGAACCGTACACTAAATCCTGGTACGTGTGTATTATCAAAAACGATGTAATTTTCAGGCTTCATATAAGCAACGAGAATCAAATATCACTTGTACTATAGTAACTGTGATACAATAAGTAATATCTTAAGCTACATTTTTTGGACTGCACCTCTTGTAGCGAGATATTGATTCAAATGTGATTTAACAGTATGTTAAAATGTTTCGTCATATTTTGGAAACGTTATATCCACTCGTTCCTGTTCCAAGCACTGAAAAGCATCAAAATTAATATTCATGTTTATTTTTTTATTTGTGTTAAATATGTTTTTTTCACTTTTATACTTTTTCATTTTTTCAATTTTCTCGCTAGATATTCATCAATTCTCTCTTTATTACTTTGTTTATATAATAATTTCTAATTAATTTATTTCATTTTTTATTTGTGTTTACTATGTCTCATTCGCGTATCCATTTTCTCATTTCTCTCATTTTTTCACTTTTAATTTCTCGCTATTTTTCATTTTCTCATTCGTGGTCACTCGTGGTCATTCGTGGTCATTCGTGGTCACTCGTGGTCACTCGTGGTCATTCGTGGTCACTCGTGGTCATCCGTGGTCACTCGTGGTCACTCGTGGTCACTCGTGTGTACTTTTAGACACGATATAAACGCGCGACCTTTTTTCAAATATAAAAACAATTAACACAGTCATTATTCAAATATCACAAGATCCGACGCGCTGGCGATTCTTTTACGAAAGACCCCGTGAACCCGGACTCTTCCTATAAAGTTACTGACCAGCAACTATTGATGTAATTTGAACTTTTATTTATGCATAATCGAAAAAGTCGCGTGTTTTATCAATAAAGTACGTTTAATCTGAAACGGCCGTAACGTAAATTCAATGAAAATAAGCATTTTAGAATGTTAAGCATATCTTTATGACAATATCCAGCGAATCGAAAAGTAACAATTTCTAATTTTAATGTAGATGTGGAAAGCCGACGACAGATAGATATCATTGATTCAGTTGAAGACAAACAAACATGAATGCAGCAAAAATTGCTGAAAAAATAGGATTGAACTAGCGTTTTATAGTTGAAACGATTCAGAAATATTTTCTCCATCAAACTACGTTTGCGTTGATTATTTCTATTTCGTTATTTTGCTGTTTCGCCACTTTGCTATTTCGCTATTTCGCATTTTAGTAACACACATTAATAGGGGACGGTTAGAAGTCTTAGAATGAAATGGGTTCACGTTCAACCACATTAATTCAATGTCATGTTGCTCTAAATCTGTAGCTCTGCTCACCTTCAAGTTAACAGTAGCAAGTCACATAATACCATTCGCAAACAAGTATTATACGCAGATAAGTATTATATCTTAAAACAAGTATTATTTGATTGAAAAAGTACTATATTTTGAAACAAGTTTACAAATCAAATTATTGTTCGGTTTCTTTTCATCCAATGAAGTCTTAGATCTGCAAAGAAGTATTATATTTTTAGCGAAGTATTTTTGTCTAGATCGGCGCGCCATACTTGTTTATCGTTTTCCAGGATATGTCAAAGGTCATTTCAGATATAAAGCAGTTATAGAAATGCGTGTCAACAATCAAGCATTGGTACTCTGATTGGTACATATGTTAAGCTCGATATTTACGTGCAAAAACCCTTGGCAAGTCCACATATTTACTATGGCAAATCAAGCAATTCATTCTTTCAATATATTACACTTCTCTGATCCCTACTTTCACTCAATCAAACAATAGCTTTTAACATGTAGTATTTTGGTTTTTGGGTCACGGCGCACATATATTTTTTATCATCGCCTACTGCTCGTTTGTGTTTCACATGAAGAAACAAGAATTCAAAATATGTTAACATTATCGATTCCAATAATCAAATTCGAAAACAAGTCTACAGATTTCAAAATAACATATTTCAAAATAAAAATAGACAAAACAACGACTCTCTTTAGGCCCTTCTCTTTAGTCAAGAAATGCTTCAGTGACAGTTTCTGGACAGTGTAATCTTTCAGGTTAAGTTTTTTCAAAGTTTTCTGTTTCAAAAGACGATTTCGACTGCATTAGATGTCGATTTCCAAATTTCAATACTCAAATTCAGTAATCAAATCAATATTCAAATAATGAAAGCAATCTAACGAACTTTTGGCGGGTACGATTGAGGCGTTTTGACTGTAAAACTTTGTCAACACTTTGGCTTTTCGAATATTAACAAAAGAAAAATCAACAAACAAAAGACCAACAAATGACAAATACAGGAACAGAAAGTGTCATACGTAATGTTAGTGCAATTTTTGTATTCATTAAAAAACTGGCTTCTTTTTTATACTTACATGCTCATTGTAGCTGTGTGACGCAGTTCTGGCGTTTATGAATAGTGCGGGTTAACTTCGGTGCACACTCTAGAATGACGTGTAGCTGCGCTCAAAAAACGCTGCCAATTGATTTGTTACGGTCTCTTCAATGAATTATATAAAAAATGGTACTTGTTTTCGGGCACGCAGTGTTATCAACTAAACTGTTAACCTCGCATTAGTTTTTAGGGTATGTTATAGTTGTGGCGCAGCACTGTCTGACAAACCCTGAAAGTCGAGGGATTTCACTTGGAATTGAATTTGCTGAAATCGGGAGGGGACGGGAGGGTGAGCCGTGAGTGGGGTAGTGAGGGGGGAGGGACTCTATAAGACCCCTGTAATAGCAACGGGTATGCTCGTACATAAAAAAACCGTCAATAATGTCTTTTAACAAGAAGCCTCTTTTAGCTAATTCAAGATCCAGCGTATCTTGCGTAGCGGCTGTTTTATGCACTTACCAACGTGCGCTGCTCCCCCCCCCCCCATCCCCCGCTAATGTTTGAGCTAGCCAAGGGGCATTCACATTTGGACAGTTTTGATGTTTTTATTAAATCTATCATTGTGTAAGATAGGACTGTAGGCAACAGGGCTAAAGATCAAATAATATATGGTAATTACGGCAATTGTTAATATGAATTATGAGAAGAAATAGGTAAACCCAGCTCCACAACAGGGAATTTTACATTAAACCGATCAAAGATGAAGCTGCTGTACATGATGATTACTTTGCAAACAAAGACACTTTTCTCCCCAAAAGAAAAGTCGATAATAACATCGCACCTTCTGGATGTAAACAATTTGGGTTATTTCTTGAAAAACTAGTTTAAAACCGGTTCTCCTATTGTTCATCGCAAGTTGATTTGACATTGGACGTGCTGTTACATGCTGTTAGGATTATTAGGGTGGACAATTTGACTTTCGAGAGAGGGGAGGGAGCCGGAAGATTTCGCGTTTAATAAAACTTTCGTGCAGGCCCTTTTCTTGGCTTCGAAAAATATCAGCGACAACTTTATTATAAACAACATAAAAAAATCTACTCGACAAACTAGCTACCAACTTACAATCATTCTCTTCAAATCAAACAGTGCACCATCTCCACTGCAGATCTTTCAAACTATGTATGGAACAATTTATTTAAGATATTTAAAAAAGAAAAGAAATCGCTACAGTCGAACATTTCAAAAAAACACTTTACCAGCTTTTATTTTTCTGAGATACCTCATCAACTCTTCTCTCTGGACACATACTCTATAGCTTATGGATTCATACTAATGAATTATATCTTTTACCCTATCCAATAAAGTTTGTATTACTAATGATTGTCGCCAAATAATTATATGACATGAAGCAATCAAGCCATTCAGAAATGAGTTTGGTATATATAAATGGTTTGAGAATTGAATATTTTTGCCTCAATTCCTGTGACCCAACAACCGCTAGGGTTTCTGGGCCATGTTTGAAAATAAGACTCTGGAAAAGAAATCGAATTCCCAACAATTTGAAGTTGCCTTTTATGATATTAACAAGCAAGAGATTTTGTGTTGTTGAAATACCAACTAATCGCGTGTTAAGCTTGCTCCTGCAACACGCTCCCGCAACATGTCCCCAGAGCAAGCTCGCTCGTGTGTACCAACGATTTCACGTGAAAAAATGTGTTGCGCAACAAAACGTTTGCTCCCTGGTTTTGCTGTGTACCGGTTTTAATACGAGGGAGCAAAACCAGGGAGCAAAAGTTTTGTGGCTCAACATATTTTTCGCGTGAAATCGTTGGTACACACGAGGGAGCTTGCTCCGGGAGCATGTTGCGGGAGCGTTTTGCGGGAGCAAGCTCCCCCGTGTGTACTGGTCTTGAAAAATGACCCAGGAGCATGTTGCGGGAACGTGTTGCGGGAGCAAGTTCCCTCGTGTATACCGGCCTTTATAGACATAAGTCAAGATGTCTGTGAAATGAACCGTTTAAGCCGGTATTTCTTGCTTCAAATACTTTTTTATGTTGCGCCGCATTTTCCATCTTTCGGCCAACCACCAACCCCTTCCCCTACCTCCCATAAAGGCCGGTACACACGAGGGAGCTTGCTCCCGCAACAGGCTCCCGCAACATACTCCTGGGTCATTTTGCAAGACCAGTACACACGAGGGAGCTTGCTCCAGTAACACGATCCCGCAACATGCTCCCGAGCAAAGCTCCTTCGTGTATACCAACGATTTCACGAGAAAAATATGTTGTGCAACAAAAACTTTGCTCCCGTGTTTTGCTCCATCATATTAAAATCGGTACACACGAGGGAGCTTGCTCCTGAAACACGTTCATGCAGCAGTTTTGCTCCTGGAGCTCTGCTCCCTCATATCAAACCAGTTTGAAATGAGGGAGCAAAACCCGGGAGCAAACATTTTGTTGTGCAACAGATTTTTTTCACGTGAAATCGTTGGTACACACCAGGGTGCTTGCTCCGGGAGCATGTCCCGGAACAAGGCTCCCTCGTGTGTACCACCGAAAAAATGTGTTGCGCAACAAAATGTTTGCTCCCGGGTTTTGCTCCATTTGTTCCGCAACATATTTTTCGTTGGTACACACGAGGGAGCTTTGCTCCGGGAGCATGTTGCGGAAGCGTGTTGCAGGAGCAAGCTCCCTCGTGTGTACCGGCCTAAACTGTTGCATGATCGTGTTTCAGGAGCAAGCTCCCACGTGTGTACCGATTTTAATATGAGGGAGCAAAACCAGGGAGCAAAATTACAAATTGCAACAATTTAGTAGTAAATAGCACTAATTAAACAAAAGAAAACAATAGAAGTAGCATAAAATAGCACTACTTGTAATTAATTATGTTGCAGCATATACCTTTAGTGCGTGCACTCTGTTGTTTACTTTGGTTTAATTAGTGCTATTTACTAATAAATAATGACAACTGTTGCAAACACCTAGTGTTTGCTTTTTTAAATAATATTGCACAGTCTATACAATTAAATCGCTGGTCATACAATGCTACTCATATCGGTCAGAAACATTAACATAGTGTGTTATACACCAGATTGGCTGTAGTTTGTGTTAAACACAAGGAAAAATGATGGATTTCAGCATTTCAGTACGGTGATTTATATTATATAAATTCATGCCATTATTGTTTTTGCATTTTTTTTTGTGTGTGACAAGCACACCATATTATAATGGTTGTCTATGGTTCATTCGACTAGATCTAATACTAGCTATCACCAACAAGTACTGCGTATTAGTGTGACTTATGTTTCAAATGCAATGAAAACGACTCAAACATTCCCTAGTTATGAAAACGAGTGAAACATTCCCTAGTTATTACACCTTTGGTGGTATATTTTTAGAAACAGTCTCTTGTATAGCCATGACCGTCAATTAGTTTTCGTAAATTAACTCGTCAACTCTTATAACAGATGCTTACGACCAGTAGTTGCACTGGGAACATTGTTTTTCCTTTTTGTGTGTCTAAGAAGTCATGTACATCTTCCACTATTCAGACCTAATGGTTATTTTATGACTCGAAACTTGGCTACTAGTAGCACACGTTCAAACTACACAGTTCATGTATATTAGGTTTTAGTTGCTGTGTAACACACTAATACTCAAATAGAGCCATCACTGTTGCTTATTGTAAGGGATTTAAGTAGCCTCGATGTGATGAATGAGCGAAATAGACGCGACTTGTCTGTCTGTCGATGCGAACTGCAGCCGTCTCTGGATACAATGAATATGGTGGAGGACTACCGCGATCCCTGTCAGTTTGGTTGTCTGCAGGGGGCCATGCCGGGTTATAGTGACACTGGTCATCATCAGGGTTGTAGATTGGTGCCGTGGGTGTCACAGTGCTATGTGTACCTCCTATAGGTGGTATGACAGGCCGATCTATCGTAGATGGTGTGTGTATTTGTGTTGTTGTTGGTGGAGGTGTTGAAGCATTAGGATTCTCCTCTTGACCTTCTCTTGGTTGAACCTTTGAAAAGAAGACACCATCATTTTAACATTACTCGATATTACGTGTTATGCAAAGATAAATAATGGTAATTGAACTGAGTGGAGTGCAATTTATAATGGTAATTGAACTGAGTGGAGTGCAATTTGGTCTGAAATCGAACGAGCGAAAAACTAAATCGCACGACCGCGTAGCGGGAGTTCGATTTGATTTCGCAAGTTCGATTTCAGACCAAAATTGCACGACACGAAGTTCAATTACCACTTTATTATATCAATTTTGAAATCACGGTATTCAAGCAAAAAGGAGTAAAAGGAAATTAAAAAAATATTGAAAGAATAAAAACTAAAAAGCAATGAAATGAGTAAATTTAATTTTATTTAGAAAACAAATGTTGTTTTTTCTAGCGGAAACGGAAAGTGATCTGTAAGTTTACAGAGTTTATAGTTCTTAATGCATTGAAAAGTCATTGAAAAATAGTTCAATCTTCTTCATCTGACTCGAGAATGAAAGCTCTTTGTCTTTTAGTTGGTTTGGCACTATTATCTGGTACATCCTGGTTGGAGTAGCTGTAGAAATTACAGTTCGTGTAAGTGGGTCGTTTGTTTTTCGGACGTTTTCTTGCAGTTTGTTTGTTTGTTTGACTCAAACCCTCTGATGATATGAGAAATATTTGTTCTTTGATTCTGAACTTTCACGATCATGGCCAGTAATTTCGCATATGACGTTTCGCAGCTGTCCTACTTTTTTCAACTTAGCAACAAGGGTGCTGTGGTCAGTGCTTGGCCAGATTTTCCAAGTTGACATTAGTTAGAGCTCTTCCATTAAAGTCTCCAAGCTGACCTTTCTCCCATAGTGCAGACTCGTGTAATGGCTCCAGTGGATGAGACTAATTTGGTCTTTTGCCTTGTTCTCGTAGTTGCACTGCCTTTGCGTCCAGAACTTTCTGCGAGTTGAGAAACTCTCGCGAGCGAGTGATGCTGTATTTATAGCAATTTTCTTTGAGGTATCTTTCGATTCCACTCTACATTATTCTGAGCGAATCTGGCTCGTTATCATCATCATTCTGGCATTTCACCTCGGTATAAAATTGTGTGAGTAATTCGTCAAGCTCTTCCGGTTTCATGGTAACAATGTTTACGCTGCCAAGATGGCGGGACAATCACCAGGTATTGAAAACGTCCATCCATTGTTTTGTCGAGCCTGAGGTATCTTTGTTTGCAGCTGATGACTTTAGTGCTTCTATTTCATCTCTTGACATTAATGGAAATCTGGATTCGTCTACAAATTGAGTAGTTGTTGCTGTTTTGTTGGCTACATTGTCAGCTACTTGTACGACGCTGGAGACAGTGGACTCAGGAACTTGCGGAACTTGTGAACTCACTTCAAACGAAGGCAAATCGAGGAGAAATATGCTTTCATCATCATCATCAGTTAAAAAATCAAAGAAGCTGAATTCATCCATTATAGAGGTAAAATAACAAAACAATGGACAAAACATTTTCATCTCAATAGCAAAAACACAAAAAACACTGATTTTTTTGTAGTGATGATGATGTCAGCATTTTTTTTCAGTGATACTATTGGCTGGTTAGGTTTTGTGTTTTGATGTGATTGGTCAATTTAAAACTCATGCTTTAATTTGATTGGTTGTTTAAGAATGCGATTTATGAACCAACAGGATGCGATTCGTGATTAAATCGCACTGTTTACAACCAATCACATTGCTCCATTTGTGAGTGATTTCAAAATGGATATAATAAAGGATAAAATTTGATACACCAACTATGAGTTAGCTTGTGTTGTATTTTTTGTAACAATGACGACTCCTTACAAATGCCATTTCATTGGAAAAAAAGTATGAATGTGTATATGAAAATATTTCATGCTTGCGTCTCATGTTTGGACTATTTAAACAAAAGAACACAATAGAACCACTGTTTAGTGGTATTTATGCTGCACAAAATTAGTGCTTGCACCCTATAAGCCTGAAGCGTGATGACGTTTTACCTCCTTCTCAAGACCAGAATTCTTTTCACATTCCTTTTGTTCACCAATTATGACTATAGCTCCTGTATTCTCGATGGAATCAAAAATTTGAATATGAAAGAATTTTGAAAACTATTATGGTATAGAGATGGGGGTAAAACGTCATCTCGCTTCAGTGCTATTGATCTGTGGTTGTTTTATTTGATGATATGTAATATATACGATATGTATGGAATACACAATTTCAAGCCAAAGGCGAGCCATTTTATATTCCATACAGATCGGACGCGAATATTGTATATTACTTATGAAATGTCTAGGTTAAGGTAGTACCGGACCCTTGCTACTGCGCATCCAGCTCGCGCATGTGGATCGGATAAAATTTCCTGCGCAGCTAAATTGAAACCGTACGTTAACGGCAAAATTTGGCCATTTGCGGACATTTCACTCAAAATTAACTTTGAAACGCTTTATATGGACCTAAATAGAAGTTAGTGCCCATGCTTTCCCGGCCAAAACATCGAAATTACAACAATTTTCGCGGGTTTTTAGCTTATAGCTCCAAAAATAACACGGGGATCCCCATTTTTTTCTTTTTCATTCGATTCTACATATTTTATTTTTTAGATAAAGAGAGAAAACAAGAAGTTCATTTACCAATTTTCTCAAATTTCAACATTTTTACACCCGCACGAACATATAATTTGGCCGAATACAAGGAATGCTGCTTTCTACAATTTATTTTTTACACTACTTATAAAATATTGGATGGATTTTTTATCTTGATATGTTTTCTAAACTCAATACCTATAATTCGAAACAGTTTTTTGCTTTTCTTCTTTAAATGGATGGGAGTGATTTGAATTTATTGATTGAGGTACATTTTCTGTAAAAACGTGCAAAAAACTGAAAAATCGCACTTTTTGACATCTTATACCTCGAAAACCAATACGGTGACCACATAATTTTTTTCCAGTATTTGAATGCCCCAACAATTATCTTCAAATGACAGAATTTAAAAAAAAAATCATTGACGATTTCTGAAGATCCGGTACTACCTTAATGCTGCTATTTTAGATTAATATTTTTGAAATTAGATTTAATTTGGCCGAGGTATTTCAAGATAAACCTTATGCAAATCAGGACGATTTCTGTATCAAATATACAGATGCCGTCACAAGGTAGTGATTTTTCATTGTTCTGGGCTCATTAATTATTTATGAATTTAATAAGATGTCTTACTTGCTGGTCGCCAGTCACTTGTTCTGATGAATGTACTGTAGCTGTGTCGCAACAAAGAGACCGACAACAGCACAAAATACACCATATTGTAAAGATGAGAATGAGTCCATCAATTGCTAAGGCACAACCCTCAAGACTCGTCCGTACGTAGCAGTTGGTTGTTATCTTCTTGTTAAGAGTAACGCATTCGTTGCTGTTAATGTTTGTATAACTAGTCTTGAAATACATTGCAAAGTCAAATGAGAAGTAGCCAAGAAAACCCGCCAGAGTAAGAGAAAACTGCATGAAAGTGCAGATCTACAAGAAAAATATTACCGGTAATAAAATTGAAATGCATTATACTAACTGTTTCAGTAAAATGGTAATCTACCAAACCCAGGCTAAATTATAGAATACCCTGCCACTTATTAGTCATTGTATAACAATTGAATAAATAATTAATGCGTTTCATGCATCAATCAATCAATCAGCCAGCCAGCCAGCCAGCCAGCCAGCCAGCCAGCCAGCCAGCCAGCCAGCCAACCAGCCAGCCAGCCAGCCAGCCAGCCAGTCAGCCAGTCAAATCAACGAATCCTATATAGCTTTATCATTTAGCGAAGTATTGTTGACATAAGTCACTTGCCTTGCATATGTTTTTAGTTGGTCTTAATGCAGGTCGTCTTTTCCTACTTGCACAAACACCTACTCCTCCAGTAACAACGGTCTAAAATATGCAAACAGATAAATGACAATAGAAAACCCCTTACCATTATTCACGATTTAAACTTTCAGGATACAAAATGTGTTTTGAGGGATGGGGAATAACTTTTTTAAGTTTTTTTCGCATTAAAGAGTCGCGGTTCCGGTAGATTTAGGCAGCGTTTACACGCAGCCGGCTATTTTCGTAAACGCACACTTTTTATCCGTTTAATTTTTAGGCTAACCGTTTACACGAAAACGCTACTTAGCCGGCAATTTTCGAAAACGCTGAAGTCATCACTTTGGTTCAGTCATAATGAGATAGAGTAATTCAAACATTTATTCACCAAAATGCTTACAGACGCTCTACAAGCTACCGAAAGCGATGCGAAAACGATAAGTGTTTACACGAAAACGCTATGTAAACGGCTATATTTTTAGCCGGTTAAAAAAAAGCCGGCTTCGTGTAAACACTGCCTTAGCCAAGATATTTGGATAAAACTACAGTTGTTAAATGGGTTTTGACTGAAAACTTAACAGTTATCTAATTTTATAACTGAGATATTAATTACAATTTCAAAAAAAATCATAGTGCAAATGGGGCATGGAAATTATTAATTTAATTTGTAATTTAATCGTTAAATTGGTAGCAGAAGCTGTTGATTGCCTACCGTTCAAAGTTCATTGAGATTTACATAAAAAACAGTATGTTGGTAGTGGCTGAGATTTGGGTACACTCCATCAGCAATCTCCTTCAATTCAGCTGGTTTTTTTACTTTACTCCGACGAAAAACGTTTGAAACGTCAGTTTCCACTATAGCCTTACATGTAATGGTGTATTAACTTACAAACTTTTCCACATGTCTTGTAATTTTTAAATGCAACTAGACGATCTGCGATCGATTACTCGTGCCCTTAAATAATAGTGATGAATGATAAAAAATGTTTTTGGCATATTGAAAATAATGAAACAAGGGATATAAAAAACATGTTTATTTGTGTTTTCAAGAAATGGTTTTTTCATAGGGGAGGGAGCGGTTTTTGATTTTGGAATTCCGAAGGGGAGGGGGGATATTCGATTTTGGATTTCCGAAGGACCTGGGGGATTTATAGGAATTAAAAGGACCGGCCAACGAGAACGGTTACGAGGAGAAGCTAGTAGATTAAACAATTCGTTATCAAAATAGTTTTCTCAAAAAATTGCTTCGAAATTGCTTATACCAAGTCTAATAGCCAAGCCTAATACCAAGTTAGCCTAAAATTACTTCGGAAACCACATTGGGCGTGGATTATTTATGTTAGTTTTTCGGGAAATTAAAAGTCGCGCACAAATACACTCGATCACGAACATGCCGTTCTTTTACTTAGCGACCGACATGTAAACAAACTTTTCACACCTTTGTATTCTCAAGTTTTTGCATAGTTAATTAACTATGCTTTTTGACTTTTAAACATTCCTGAGACACTGAATTTTAGAAAATAACTTAATCTATGTCTTGTTTTCTGTTGAAATGAAAACAGTTGAGGAAGTTATGAAAGCCTTTTTTTTAGTTTAAAATGCAAATTTGTAAAGCCTTCGAATGGCTTTTCCATAGTTAGTAGAGGGGAATGGTTATGAAGCCCGGCAAACTTCAAAGAGACAACTCTTTGTTATGATTTATGCTTGGTCACGTGGTTCTGAAGGTGCACACGATCAGCAGTCTGTCTAAAGCAACAAGGGAGTAATATGACAACAAACTATATTCTACGTCGATTTCAATGACTTATGTTGTTTTTAGCAAAGTTTAAAGTAGTCAGATTTTTAATGAACCATGTCAGGTCGTAATTGTGAGGTATTTGGTTGTGGTTCATGTCGAAGAACGAAAGGAATTTGGCACACGAAAGTTCCCTTCGCCCGTCTGTCAACGAAAAGCATATAGTGAGGCGGATAGGTGCAGAAATTAGGCCGAATTGTTCACTTTTGGGTTAAAATCACCAAACTTTCAGAAAGTATAGTTTAATATGCACTTGTAAAGATCTGATATGGTGCCACTTAAAATTCTTCAGTTGGCAGGAATTATAAGCGGTTTTATTAAAAAGCCGCCATTTTGACCGGAAGTGGAATTCAGGAAAACCGGAAGTGGTTATTTTTATGTCTTAAAATGGTTGTTTTGAGCAGTCTGCGTTGTTCTTTATCCTTTTTGACAACAACGCTTTTTTGTTTTCCAATTTATGCAATTTTGATGTAAAAGAGAATTTAATTTGGATGTAAAGCAAAAAGCCACCATTTTGACCGGAAGTGGAATTCAGGAAAACCAGAAGTTGTTATTTTTATGCCTTAAGAAGGTTGTTTTGGTCACAATCTGCGTTTTTCTTTATCCTTTTTGACAACAACGCTTTTTTGTTTTCCAATTTATGCAATTTAAATGTAAAAGAGAATTTGATTTGGATGTAAAGCAAAAATTAGTCATTACTTTACAACGTGAAAGAAAATTAATCAAAATCAAATCTGATAAAAATATGCCTCAAAACAAAATGCTTAAAAAAGAGAAGAAAACACTTTTGCATAAAATTGAGCATACATGTTGAGTTCTAAGGTTGTTAATCTAATAAGATAAAGTATGGAGAGGGACTTGTTAATTTTCCCAGAACTGGATACTGGATATCATTAAGAAAATAATACAACTGAAAAGCAAATCGGTTTGAATGAATGTATAATCAAGGGAACAACACTGTATAATTCCATAAAGAGAAACGAACGTATCTTGTTTCGATCACCAACGTCAAAAGCTCAGAATCAACTGGCGTCCCTCAAGATTGATTGCTCACTTTTTTTCTTGTCTGTTCATGTTCTGTCAAACTAGACAAGGTGACTTAGAAGAGTTCTTAATGCATAAAAATAAAGGATGCCCTCCATCGCCTGCAAATCTAAGTTAAACTTGAATCATGGAATTCGGCTTATTCCATGTATTCACTTATTATGAAAAGAGTTGTTCCTTCCATATGTCCGAACTCAGTTGCACCATGTTGATGTTGTAGATAGTGTATTTCATGTGCGAGTCGGGGCCAACATCAAGCTAAGCTACCCCGTAATTAGAATGCGTTTTTGTATGAGGACAACAACAAGCACACAAGAAGAACAAATCTGTGGTTAGACTGCTGCTACTCAAGGAGAACAAGTGCAATTGCCTTTGACACATCTGGTCTTTCATCTTGCACGAACGAATAAGACGACAGGCGCTTCATGCTTCATGCCGCAAAAGCTATACACGAGGGCCACCAGAAAATACTCTTTCGCGCAGTACACACAGATATCCCTGCGCTTAGCGTGACTACATTCTCTTAGCCCTCTTTTTGTGATCAGTCCTAGACAGAGTTTTGGGTTGCGTTAGGTACAGGCAAACACCTGCGCTACATTGCTGTTCATGGGTTAGCTAAAACTCTTCGACCTCAAATGTCAAGAGCATTTCCAAATTCCATGCTTTTACTGGCTGCAATACTTTTCTCTTTAGTGTTATAGGGAAAAAACAGTCTTTGAAGCATGGAAATCTTCTCCAGGTTTTACAAGCGCTTCCAAATGCGTGTCTTTTCTCCATCTCAAATCAATTGCGTCTAATGCAAGGTACGTGGTTGTTCTGTAAGATCGAAGATGTGAGAGTGTTAAGGAAGTCAGAAAGTTCCTGTTCTTCCAGGAGGGCAAATCTCTTAAATCCAACCCCCTACCAAGGAAGCCTTGATGCCATAGCCACAGCTTCCAAGTCTTCAAGAGTAGGGCTGGACTCGCACACCAGACGGATGGTAAACACACTGGACATCCTTACCATAAGTCACCAAGTCATGCCGTGAACTGATTCGCTGTAGCTGTAAGAAGAACTGTTCTGTAAGATGTTCTTGTTTTCAAGCTGACCTTAGCTGTACTTTGCTTTGTTCATGCACATGTATGTGATGTTTACATGTATTTTAAACATTTGTTTGAGTGCACAATGAATGGAGCTATAATTTTGGACAATATGACTGCGCGCATTTATTTTATGTTATATACATTTTTGATATTCGTGTGCATTTTTCATACATGTGGCCCCCCTCCCCCCACTCATTATTATGGCCAGTATAGCAGCTATCCACAGCTTCATTACTAGACCAAAACAACATTGTTCTGGGGGATGGGGGCAGTAACAGCAAGAAGACCAAAGAATGTACAAAAAAATGCATTTGTAATGTAATGTAATGTAATGTAGTGCTTATATAGCGCATTTCACTAATGTCTCAATGCGCTTTACAATCTTTAATAATTATAGTATGTAATCCGGTTTTACAAACATGAGTTTGATTAGTAGTTAGTATGTAATAGTGTAGGCCTATCACCGAGGATGGTCGTTACCTGCATCCTCAGTCGTTCTTTTACGTCCCCCCGTTACTGGTTAATGTGAAAGTGTGGCGAGACGCGACCTCCAGTTTATCATCCTTATCCGAGAAGACGCGAACCCTTACAATCGAAGAACATTCTCCTCAATTATTTAAAGACCATGAGTGATGGTCCGGCTGAGGGTTCGAACCCGCAGCCTCCCGGTTAACAGCCAACGCTCTCCCAACTGAGCTAGCCTATTAATCGGTTTTGTGTCAAGTGTTCTGTCCAAGATTGTAGATTAGAGCCAGTTTAGAATGGAGATGTTACGAACCTCCTTCGCTCTGCTAGCCTAGTTACACTCCTTGGCAAAATATTTGTTGTGAAGCCCCAAGAGGATACTGTGTACTTAAACGTACAGCATTGCCAGCCATCCACTAAATCCCGACCCAGTATGGTAGGGAAGTATAACTTCAGGTGCCAAAACAGCAAAGGACAGACGCATTGCTGAAGCCAAATAGAAACAATCGTTTCACAAGGCCAGAGCATCTCAAACTTACCATATAAGACCATATATGCCCTGTATGGGTAAGAGGTTTTAAAGTCCGGATTGGCCTAATAAACCATCTCCGACGCACCGCTAAATAAGACATGAATTTACGTGTGGTCGTTGTTGATATTGATAAACAAACAACAAACAAACATTATATACTCTACATGATACCATGATAGCAAATAACATATATGTAAGACAGCTATAAGGCTCATTTCCAAAACATAAAAATTCTGTTATAAGTGACTTTTATCGTTAATAAATGATAGATTTTCATACTTTTGATTTGCATGGAATTCATTGATCTGAGGGCCAATGAGGTCTTGACAATAAAATTTGTAGACATTTATTGAACAAAATTAACATTTGTACTTCGTTCAACTATTAATAATAAAACAGAATCGTTTAAAATTACAATGGGCAAGGTTCTGTTTTTAGGCGTTCTTTGATTGGAAATTCTACTTCCGGTTGGCTCTGATAGAAAGTCCTTTTCAATTCCAATTTCCAATTCAAATGATTTCTTCGTACATCTAAGCTTAATTATCTAGAAAACAATTACATTAAACTTATATGTCAATACTATTTATCAGGAAATGCATAAAAACTGAATTTAGGCACATTTTTCGTCATTTGAAATTTTACTTCCGGTTCAAAATGGCCGCCATTTTGAAAAATCGCCTAAAATGCCGAAAACATCGGGTTTTGCGGTGGCACCATATCACATTGTATTTATATCATAAAAACACATCAGATTGCCAAGTTTCATCATTTTAACCAAAAAGCGAACAATTCACGCACCTATCCGCCTCACTAATAGGAAATAGCGCGAAGAAAAGTCAAGAAAGACATGAGAAATGGACGCCAATATTCGAAACCAGATCAATAACGATCGAGTATATACTTACGAAAAGCATTGTGCACCCGAAGAAGTTGAAATATCTAAGTATTTCTTGTGATTTTGCTGTTTTTGGTAGCATAATTATAAATAATCGTGGCGCATATAGCAGCCTATAGCTAGCAATTTATGCTATCGCAACAAAAGGGAAAGAAAAAAACAACAACAAAATAATGCAAAATTATTGATTTGAACAGAAACTTTAATATTCTTGTTAGTTATTCAATAATAACAATAAATATAATTTTTGTTGCTCTTGATGGAATAATAAGGATTGTTTGGCAAATGAAATTTCGGAATTGGACACCATTAAATTGACAGCACTTTCAAACGTTTTTAGTTATACCCGTAATATCTACAGCATGGATATTAGTTTTAGATATTTATTGTCGAAATTGTTTGGTATCAAAGATTTTCTTTGTATATTTTGAAATATGCCATATACCTTGCTTTTATCACTCGTGTCACGATCGAGCCTTAATTAATTCTGCGTTAAGCCAACTCACCAGATTTGAAATTAACTTTACTTGAATTTTTACTTTGATGTTTCTCAGAATTTTTTTTACAACATAAACACCAAAATGCTGCCGTCCGGCTATTTTAATTCCTGACAGAACAGCTTGTTCAGGCTGCTTGTAATCGGCTGGCTGCAACGGATGTTTAGTTGCTCAGTCGTAGCGTGTTGCAGAATTTCTGAAAATCATTACAATTTATAAATTCCAGGTTGAGCCTACAAGAAATAGCACCATTAGATGCTTGATATAGTAGTAAAATATAAATGTTTTGCTTTTCTGGTACAAAGATTATGCGAGTTCAGATGATTTTGACACGAAACTCAGCTTTCTCATGAAAGTCATTCGAGTTCTATGTCTATTGTCCCTTCAAACTCTCACCAAAAATAACTATAAGAT
Source organism: Diadumene lineata (assembly GCA_918843875.1). Classification (NCBI taxonomy): domain Eukaryota; kingdom Metazoa; phylum Cnidaria; class Anthozoa; order Actiniaria; family Diadumenidae; genus Diadumene; species Diadumene lineata. Next base: position 8,927,118 of record OU974076.1, on the reverse strand, counting down.
GATTATGCGTTCAACATCAATACAAATTAATATAAAAATTAGGTAAACCTAATAGCGGAGCTCCAACAATATGGCTATAATCAATATAATTATTCGGATAACTTTAGTTGGTGCGAGCACAATGTTATATAATTTAATATGTTTTTGTGGCAAAACAAAAATGCTCCCTTTGCAGCAACTTTAATGTTAAGTGTTTTACAGAAATATGACCTGAACACCTACCCCTACTTCAGCTATTAACCCCCCTCCCCCTTCCTTTCTGCACAAAAATGAATTAATGCACCCTGTCACTTTGATAGCCTTTGCTTATCAGAACACCAGCAAATATAGATGACATTTGTAGTCTTTATTGTCTACAAAAATTAATACAGCTACAACAAATCAGTAACGTAAAAATTATAATTAAATCTATAATTATAATTTAAATTATTTACAAGTGCCTGGCTGATATGAACAACCGGTCGATAAATAAATAGCCTGGAAAAAAACAACAACTATGTTGAAACATAGTGCCCATCCATTGCAAACACATTTTACTCTGGGGTTGAGAGCAGTAAAAACATATAACAACAAAACTCAAATTAGGTTGATCATATTATAATAGATATAGCTGTTCTTGATTTGGTTGTCTTGTTGAAATACTGATTTAGTAAATAGCAAAGTAATTTGCATATTTCATGATTTTTATTTTTTAAGAAATGATGAGTCAAAATTTACAAAATAGCTTCTTCACATAATTATAATAACTATGTAACTATATAATATGGGCAGCTTTGTATTAAAAACAAGAAAAAAATTAAAAAAAAACTTGATATATGCAATTAATATAGTTATTTACTAAATCAGTATTTCAACTCCACAATCTTTTTAAGAACAGCTGTATGTTGATGTTCAATAATATTTTAAATTCAGTTAAAATTGTACATTGTTTTGCAACCTGTTTTGAGAGATCATTATTTTCTTATATCTTTATAATACAATTGTATAATAAAGATATAAGAGATAAAATATCAATTTGTATGTTTGTGGTCTTTAATAGTGAAGAAATGCCCAGTCTGCCTTCAGGAAAATTGCCATTTCTACCTGTGAAGAATCAAACAAACAAAATGACTTTATTGACTTTGTGAAATGCAATGAAAATTGGAAGACCTCTAAATTCACTTTGTGTCAGAGTGCAAAATTTATATATGAAATCTCACCATTTAAGAAGAATTAATGAAAGTATCATGTACATATTTTACCATTTTGGGTTATTTCCTCTGCCTCTCTTATCAAATACAAGCAGCAATTTTTCATTTATTCTTCAATATCAAATATAACTGTTACAGTTTCTGATTAAAAAAATACTAAACAAACACACATAACCTGCAAAACACTGATAAAGAGATTACAGCTAAATAAAGAGATTACAGCTAACAAAAAAAAAATCTAATTTAACATAAAAAACTGAGCAAATAAAAAAAAGAGAAAACAATTTAATGTTCAATTTAATGTCAAAAAGAGAAATGATTTTAAAACAATGCAGTAGTCAAGTGGGATTTGAGCCAAATTAGACTCCACTGTCTAAAAACTTTGGTTTTGAGCTAATATTGCCATTTTGTATCTTTTTTTCTGTTGATATGCAAATCTAAAAGCTCACAAAATTGCAAAATCTTAACTTGTAAGACTTGTAACTTGTAAAATATCTGCTCATACAATGGGAAAATCACAAACCAAATATAGAAATTAATTTTAGTTATTAATAAGATAAACATTGTTGCTGTAGTGGTTGGTTATGTCCATGAAATATGACAGAATTTGGATTTTTTTTCATTCATTTGTTTAATTGGAATTGATGAGAAATTATATTTATGTACTAAAGTTTAATTTTAGTTTAAAATATGTTTATGTAAAAACAATAAATCTGTCAAAGATTAGCAATGCTAAATAATACAATTTTATGCTAACTGCATTGTTTTCCATTGTTGAATCAGCACTATATTGTTCTAAATAGTAAATAGTATCTATCAATGTCACTTATCTATAAATGTAATTTGTTTACCCTCATACACATTATTACAGATGTAATAATGGTTTCAGTTGTACATATACTTTGCAATAACAGCTCATCACTACAAACTCATGTTCTAGAATATTATGACTCATCTCTTATCTGAGTTTCTCAAAATGAATTAAATGAAGCTTTAAGTTATTTTCTCAAATAAAAATGTCAAAACTTAAGTAGTGGCTTTTTTAACAAATTGCATAATATTTTCTTGGCGATATATATTTCAAGGCAATTCTTAAACATAATTTCTCAACTACAGAAAAACTAGAAATTTCCGTGAAGTTAGCATGATCATGTTGCATAATCAAAACATAACGATTTAAAAACATCAATTTTGTGCTTTTAAAAGCGAAATTTCGAATATAACTACCAAAATAACAATCACAAATACAATACTTTTATTTGTATGTGTTCGATTTTGAGTGATTTTCAACGGCTTTGGCTCTACATACGTAAAGACGTGAGACTTGGAATTATAACGTGTTAAAAATTAAACTCTTCAATATTTGACCTCAAACAACTTCACAACCTCGCAATAATTCGACTTAAAATTTTTACAGGACGTTAACATTAGTTCACAAAACCCATCACAATTTAAATTATTTAAATCTACAGAAAATCTTACGAGTTTGAATCAGGTAAACTTTTGAGTTTTTTGGTTTTATTCGAATTACGGACCTAAAATAATCTTTGTCAATGCGTGAAAATTTATTTCTAAAACCATTACAGCATTGCTTATAGGCTCTAGAAACCATCACAATGTCATTTGAACCTTTTATGTTTACGAGTAAAGATAAAATGACTCTCCAATCTTGGATATTCATCGATGTAATATGATATTCTGCAATGAAGCTTTATCGGCTTGATGCAAAAATCATGCCTACATATCTTTCCATAGCTTTTCGCGTGCAAAATATAATCCAATAAGGTTTTTTAATCTAAAGCCTACCTACTTACCAACCCATCACAACCAAAAAATTGCAAATTTGGCATTTTTTTGTAGCAGATATTTTGAGCTACTTTTAGCACCTACAGACAATTGTACAATTATTCCGTACACATTAAACGAAAAATAAAAACTTTAGCACACAAAATTTATATGCTTTTCATTGTCAAAACCTACTTTTCAAGTAATTTGGGATCAAAAGTGGTGTTTCCAGTGTATTTCTTTTCTTCTGGTAAATATAAATTCAGCGCATAATACTCTTTTGAAATGCGGTTATTTTTCCTTGAAAAACTCTCTAAAAAAGAAAACCAAAGGCGGGTTTGAGGAGTGTACTTTCTAGATAAAAACTACCTCTGCACAAATATTTTATTTAAACCATAATATATTCACAATATATTTTCATACTGGGGGAACTGGCTCCGATAACTTTTCATAAAGTTCGTCCAGTTCTCCAGCGTATAGATTATTTCTATTAATTTGTACTTAATTTGATAACCTTTAATTTGACATCATGTATGTTTTTTTTCAATTATTGTATACTAGTATAGCGTAAAAACTATGCACATAATGTAACTAAAGAATGGTACAAACCGACAATGGTGGAAATAAACATTCAAATAAGGTTTTCAACAGAATTATAGTAAATGGTTTAAAAAACAAGCACATATGTGAAAGATTTGTTTCGGATACCGTAGAAAAAAAAAAGAAATTTAAACTTAGATAACTTTGAAAAAACAGCACTGAAAAGGAAACACAGTCGCTATTGGTAAGAAGTATGAATATTATCCTCCATTTGCAAACTATGTCAATCCATTTGTGTTTTAATACGCCCCTATAGACAACTTCCTAACAACTTCAATTATTCTTTTAATATTTTAGTTATCTTTCTTCAGAATAATTTCAAACCAATTCAACTTGTGACAATCATAGCATGACATGTTATGTTCCAATTTTTTTGGTATTAAAACTTTTTTGTAAATTTGCGAATTTCGATGCGGCCTTTCTCAATGGTCAGGAATCTTAAAGAGAAAACACAATGTTTCTTATTTTGCAAATTCTCATCCGTACCTGAACTAAATCTTTCGATATTTTGTTTTTGGATACTTCGAAAGTAGCTTTATTTGTCACAAGTATAGCATGATAACTTTTTCAATTGTTAAGAATCAGAATAAAGATTATAAAAGTGGCATTGTCATAATGACTTTACTCGTGAGATTTTAAAAGTCGAAATCAAAGTTACTTAAATTGTAAATTGTCAGCCGCATTTTAATAAAATCTTCCAATTCTTTTTTTATTCAATAGTTTAAAAGCAAGACTACTTGTCACAATCATAGCATGATATGTTTTCTCATTTTTTGTCAGATTATAAAAGTAGCATTGTCATATTGACTTTACTCGTGAAATTTTAAAAGTCGAAATCAAAGATACTTAAGTAGGCTCCATATAGTTATGGGGCGTCTAGGATCTTAGAGATTTACTAAAAATCAACTGCCCACAGAGCTCATGGGCGCCGGATCGACTATATATTTCAAACACGTTGAGTCAAAGATTCAGTTTGTGCACAAATGATCACGTGACTGGTCACCATAGCATAGTGTTTGTCGGGTTTTCAGCTATGTTACTGTAGATTTCAACGGTTGCCACTGGCAACTGTCGACTACATTTTAGGTCGGTGTGCGCGGTTGAATTTAGTACAGCGCACGTTTTCGAACCAACAACAGCAAGAACAACAACATCAATCAACAACATTCCAATAACATCCAAAAACGACAACAGCATAAGTTCAACTACAAGTGTAATAACACCTATAATAATATACTTGCAAAAAATTCTCGCTTCTGATTGGTCAAGAGCAGTGCTGTTCAGGCGTAACACCAGTGCAGAAAGCTGTAACAGGCGCTGTAACACCAGTGTAGAAATTTGTAATACCAGTGCAAATTACAACTTGATTCAAAAGACAAAATACGCCCTAAAACTAAATGTTTTTATAATTTTTTACTATCTAGAAAATAATTTCAATTTTCTAAACATTTCTATTTGCAAAAAGTTTGAAAAATAGTCAAGAAATTTGCAAAAAACTGAGCGAGATCTCGTTGAAAAGTTTTCAATTTTCACCTTGAGCGCGCGCTAGATGACGACATCATCACGCCATCATTGGCGCGCGCTCGTTCGAATTTGAATCAAAATCTCAACCAATTGTTTTTAAAAATCGACAAAATGGTTGAATTTTTTGCAAGTATATTATTAAAAGGTAATAAGATGGTTTCTCGTTCAATTTGGATTAATTTGCACTCGTTTGTTTTTCAAAGAGCCAAATTACATTCGCAATACGGGCTCATGCAATTACGAACTCTTTGAAAAACAAACTCGTGCAAATTAATTCCAATTACAAATTGAACTCGAAACCATCTTATTACCTATACCAAGTGTATCAGTAATCAGTGAAATAAAGCTGTACGAGTTGCGTTCGTAATGTGTATGTATTCATTGATCTAAATTCTACAGTTACGATCGTGATAAACAACAACTTTGATCTTAGGTTGGAGCTTGGCCTCTTGTAGATACATTTTTCGTTTGTTTACATTGAATTGATGTACATCTGCAAGGTGGTTGGCTAGTCGAACTAAATACTTGGAGCCACAGATTGGACAATCCCTACAAATCCGCTTGTACACCATGTTAACAGCTGATTACAACTAGATGACAATGTACAAATCTATTGCAGATCCCCTTTACAACAAGGCCAAAAAAGCCAAAAAATAACAGGCCGAAGAGGCCAAAACACAGGCCAAAAGTGCCAAAAAGGTCAAGACACAGGCCACTCAGACCTAAAGGGACGAAAAGGCCAATTCCTCTCTCCGGCTCTCGATATGGAGAGGTTTTCAAAAAAAATTACCGCTTAAAACTAGCGTTTTTATTGGTTCTACATTAAAAATTAGCTTTATTATGACAGCCATAGTTGCTATGGTGACCAGTCACGTGATCATTTGTGCACAAACTGAATCTTTGACTCAAGGCTCTGTGTGCAGTTGATTTTTAGTAAATCTCTAAGATCCTAGACGCCCCATAACTATATGGAGTCTCCTTAAGTAACTTTGATTTCGACTTTTAAAATCTCACGAGTAAAGTCAATATGACAATGCCACTTTTATAATCTGACAAAAAATAAGTAAACATATCATGCTATGATTGTGACAAGTAGTCTTGCTTTTAAAAAAAAGAATTGGAAGATTTTATTAAAATGCGGCTGACAATTTACAATTTAAGTAACTTTGATTTCGACTTTTAAAATCTCACGAGTAAAGTCATTATGACAATGCCACTTTTATAATCTTTATTCTGATTCCTAACAATTGAAAAAGTTATCATGCTATACTTGTGACAAATAAAGCTACTTTCGAAGTATCCAAAAACAAAATATCGAAAGATTTAGTTGAGGTACGGCTGAGAGTTTGCAAAATAAGAAACATTATTTTTTTCCCTTTAACATTCCATTGAAAAACGCCGCATCGAAATCTTCAAATTTGCAAAAAAAAGTTTCCTCACAAAAAATGAGAAAACATATCATGCTATGATTGTGACAAGTAGTCTTGCTTTTAAACTATTGAATAAAAAAAGAATTGGAAGATTTTATTAAAATGCGGCTGACAATTTACAATTTAAGTAACTTTGATTTCGACTTTTAAAATCTCACGAGTAAAGTCAATTATGACAATGCCACTTTTATAATCTTTATTCTGATTCCTAACAATTCAAAAAGTTATCATGCTATACTTGTGACAAATAAAGCTACTTTCGAAGTATCCAAAAACAAAATATCGAAAGATTTAGTTCAGGTACGGATGAGAATTTGCAAAATAAGAAACATTGTGTTTTCTCTTTAAGATTCCTGACCATTGAGAAAGGCCGCATCGAAATTCGCAAATTTACAAAAAAGTTTTAATACCAAAAAAATTGGAACATAACATGTCATGCTATGATTGTCACAAGTTGAATTGGTTTGAAATTATTCTGAAGAAAGATAACTAAAATATTAAAAGAATAATTGAAGTTGTTAGGAAGTTGTCTATAGGGGCGTATTAAAACACGAATGGATTGACATAGTTTGCAAATGGAGGATAATATTCATACTTCTTACCAATAGCGACTGTGTTTCCTTTTCAGTGCTGTTTTTTCAAAGTTATCTAAGTTTAAATTTCTTTTTTTTTTCTACGGTATCCGAAACAAATCTTTCACATATGTGCTTGTTTTTTAAACCATTTACTATAATTCTGTTGAAAACCTTATTTGAATGTTTATTTCCACCATTGTCGGTTTGTACCATTCTTTAGTTACATTATGTGCATAGTTTTTACGCTATACTAGTATACAATAATTGAAAAAAAAACATACATGATGTCAAATTAAAGGTTATCAAATTAAGTACAAATTAATAGAAATAATTTATACGCTGGAGAACTGGACGAACTTTATGAAAAGTTATCGGAGCCAGTTCCCCCAGTATGAAAATATATTGTGAATATATTATGGTTTAAATAAAATATTTGTGCAGAGGTAGTTTTTATCTAGAAAGTACACTCCTCAAACCCGCCTTTGGTTTTCTTTTTTAGAGAGTTTTTCAAGGAAAAATAACCGCATTTCAAAAGAGTATTATGCGCTGAATTTATATTTACCAGAAGAAAAGAAATACACTGGAAACACCACTTTTGATCCCAAATTACTTGAAAAGTAGGTTTTGACAATGAAAAGCATATAAATTTTGTGTGCTAAAGTTTTTATTTTTCGTTTAATGTGTACGGAATAATTGTACAATTGTCTGTAGGTGCTAAAAGTAGCTCAAAATATCTGCTACAAAAAAATGCCAAATTTGCAATTTTTTGGTTGTGATGGGTTGGTAAGTAGGTAGGCTTTAGATTAAAAAACCTTATTGGATTATATTTTGCACGCGAAAAGCTATGGAAAGATATGTAGGCATGATTTTTGCATCAAGCCGATAAAGCTTCATTGCAGAATATCATATTACATCGATGAATATCCAAGATTGGAGAGTCATTTTATCTTTACTCGTAAACATAAAAGGTTCAAATGACATTGTGATGGTTTCTAGAGCCTATAAGCAATGCTGTAATGGTTTTAGAAATAAATTTTCACGCATTGACAAAGATTATTTTAGGTCCGTAATTCGAATAAAACCAAAAAACTCAAAAGTTTACCTGATTCAAACTCGTAAGATTTTCTGTAGATTTAAATAATTTAAATTGTGATGGGTTTTGTGAACTAATGTTAACGTCCTGTAAAAATTTTAAGTCGAATTATTGCGAGGTTGTGAAGTTGTTTGAGGTCAAATATTGAAGAGTTTAATTTTTAACACGTTATAATTCCAAGTCTCACGTCTTTACGTATGTAGAGCCAAAGCCGTTGAAAATCACTCAAAATCGAACACATACAAATAAAAGTATTGTATTTGTGATTGTTATTTTGGTAGTTATATTCGAAATTTCGCTTTTAAAAGCACAAAATTGATGTTTTTAAATCGTTATGTTTTGATTATGCAACATGATCATGCTAACTTCACGGAAATAACTAGAAACGCGAGTGTAGAGTAATTTTGTTTTCAAAACTAATGAGGACATTTTGAGCATTTTAAATTGTACATTTTGTACGTAATCAGCCGGCAAATAAATTTACATGATTTAAAAGACAGACATTTTACTCTACAAGGCATTAAGGCTTATATAATAAGGTAAGTTTGTAAACAAAACTTGGCTAAAGAAAGACTTCACGATGAGAATTTCAGAAGTAAAAGTGTATTGTTGGAGAGAAAACACTAACCTGCACTTCTCCAGTGATAATACTAATTTACAAAGGACAAAAGGTCATTGAAATAATTGTGCAAATCCATAAAGGACTGCTTTTACAGCCAACGTTAATACAGCCGACACTCCACACAAGTAGTCCGCCATTTTCTTATACGACAGATTTGCGGTTGCTATGTCAACGAATCGACCACTGTTCTTGCTTGTGAAATAAAATCGATTTATTTTTGTAAATTTTTCTTTCTTTCTTAGTGATTAAATCAGTAAAGCAAAAATAATACTACGTTTTCGCTTCTTACCAGAGACAGATGACTACTGATCTCTTGCTTTTTTCTTCTTCCAAAGCCATTTGACTCAGTTGAATGAATCCTGGAGCGCCTTCAGTCTTTTCGTATCTTGTCCTTTTCCTTTTGATTTTTTTTCTGAGGATTCCTCCTTTTCTAAAATTGGCTAAAGTTTTCTATGATTGCCTTTGTTGACCAGTTACTATCTGCTTAGGTAAAATTTCTTCTACACTTGTCAGTTGACGCTTTCTTTCTCGCTCAGCTCGCTTTGCTTTTCTTCGTTGAAAGTCCTTCGTATTTCTTTTCCTAGTCTTTGTTGTTGTTGTTGTTGTTTTTTTACTCGGTCAAAACACTTTTAACCAGCGGCTTAGCTTTACCAGTTTCTTTCTTCTTGTCCATTGTAGAAATATTTTTTTTTTAGTTTTAAACAGTGAAAACCAGTCTTTTTAAGGTTTTAGTAAACTGAAAATAATTTGCTAAATTTTTTTTTTGTGTGCGTAGTGTGTCGAGGACAGCAAATTTCCTACCGTCCTATGTCACGAGTCAAAAATTTGTCAAAGTTTTGGCGCGAAAACTTCGGCTCACTAAAACTGGTCAGCAAGTTTGCGCGTGAGTGTACACGTACGGACGTATGTATGTATGTACGGACGTTGTACGTATTTTCGAATTCCGGGCTTCCTGTGGTCGATTTCAAATGAGCTCGATGGTTTACCATATTTTCTTAATTATGGTGCTCCGCTATTAATGTTTTGTGGTGGGAGAAAGGTTTTGACGTCAACACAAGAACAACGAAAGGCAAAATTTAGTGTCAGATGTCCGATCAACTAGTCTTCTGGCGGTGAAAACTTTCTTCATACACCATGCTCAAACAAAACTTCTAACAAAATTATGCTGACATCTTCAACTGAAGCCGTAAAATGCTCTTCCATTTCTTCATATTGTTCTAGTAAGTCTAAAAACAGCCTCAAAATCATCGCCAATCAAGGACAAATTCTCTAAACCGTCCGCCATGTTTGTTGTTATGATCGAGAGTGTGCACCCTCGTGATCACGTGACGTCCCTGTTCAACCTCAGATGAATGCCTTTTGTTTCTCCCTTTGAAGTTTGCCGGGCTTCATAACCATTCCCCTCTACTAACTATGGCTTTTCGCAAGTATGCAACTTTTCAGACATTCCGTCTCCACTCGTCTCGTCTTGAATTTTCGAAGCGTTTTTTCCATATATAAAGAACACTTTTTGAAGGCAATATAATTTACTATACTACAATTTTTATACTCTTGGAATGGAATAACAATTGTTTTATTTCCTAGGTCAAAAGTATGAGTATTTTCAAAGTATAACAAAGCAATATATTGTTTACGTTTTCATTTTCACTAGTACTGATAAGCAAACCATTTGTATAAGGCTGAGTTGACATTTGCTCTCAACTTTCATATTGTCTTTACAAAGCTTTTCAAAGATTTACTGCCAATAGAGAACGAATTCTAAATTATTATTAAGACTAGTGAGAACTGGTTTGAACGTTAGAATTGCTATCATTGCTCAGGTGATCGCGAAACAACCCGTTTCGAAATGTACGCTCATCGTTTTAGCAGAGAGTTTCTTCGGCATCTTCTTCGACCACATGGCAGGCAAACACGTTTTCTTCGACAACTATATCAATGAAAGTATTATGGTTTGTTCGAGCAAGTGATATTTAATGGCTACAGGAATCCCAATACCTAGCAACATGACCACTGGCCTAGCAACCAATAGCAACCTAGTCCCCAGTCTACTCTCTTTCGCTATCGAAGGACCCTGGGAATGAAGTCGAAATCTCGGAGAAATACCACGACGACGACGGAGAATGGCTTGCATTTTTAGACTCGTTGCCTACGGCACGAGTAATTAATGTGCGATTCAAAATCATTAAGTTTGTAATTCAGGCCACCCCCGTCAAATCCCACATATGAATGGCGTCTATGACAAGTCAAACAAACCGAACCAATCATCTATAGATCAGATGTGTCTGTTTTCAAAGATCTATTTCGCTTGTATTGTTTCTACTAAAATATATAGCGTCATTAAAATCATACAATCCGGCTGGGCAATAATTTTGTATCAAAGTAAGGCTTACCATTGCTGTGCTGTGCTGAGCTGATTTTTTTTAGTTCAAAGAAATTGTCTACCTCGTTTTTTCAACGTTAAAGTAGCTCGTGTAGTTACATCAATCGTATTTTTTATTTCCACAAACGAAACATGAATGGTTTAAACCGCTAAAGCATCTTTACAGTTCTTTATACTTGAAAACTGATGTCATGTAGTGTCTATGAAATATGTTAGTTACTCAGTCACTCAGTCACTCAGTCACTGGTGCAAAGTGGTTGCGATTGTTTTAAAATACGCATATGAAATCCCCGAACACATATCCACAACCGGTTGGCTGCTTACTTGGTGTAATTCCTTTGCAGTTGACCTAATGAGTTGTTAATGATCACTTGTGCGTAATATGCAAAGGTTTCGTAGTTCAATTTCTAGTGATTCCACTAGCGCTTGACCACTAGTGGTTGACCACTCTCAAAGGCCCCGCAAAATGCTCGTCAAACGAGCAGCCTGATGGAACAAGACTGCACATTGACATCAACCTGAAAATCTAGAAGACCAATTCTCAAGCTAACGACGCTGTTAAAACATATGGGTATTTTCTTTTATAAATCAAGACATCAACATTACATCTAAGTTGGATGTGTACTAGATGTACTTACCCACAGCGCAATAAATAATGGATAGCCAAATATCCAGTAAGTCTTGAGCGCACTGAATGACGATGCAACAACATGTTTCGATTGTTCATATTGTGCTACTTGAATTCCAAAGTATATTACACCGACAAACAAGAAAAGAACCCCAAGAAATATCAGGCTTATAGATGGACATCTTGTTCCCTTGACCGACATAGCAACTGAGTGCAGACAACGTTACTATGAACTATCAAGTTACTTCCTGGTTGACATTTGACTGTCTAGGGATGGGTGGGCTGGGGTATTTTTCGCGACGTTTTAGGAACTAGCTGTTTGGCAGCATAGACTTTCTTGCTATTTATACGCATTGTATGTGTATACATATTATTTATTTTTTATTTGCGCACATGGGGATATGAAAAGTCAGTTGTTAGGGTTTGTCAATCAGCCGGTTTAAGTGGGTTTAGAGGTGACAAACCCTGATAACAATTGCGAGGGAGTCTTCCGAATTTTCGGTTTTTAGTTTCAACCTTTTAGCATTGGTTTATTAGTTACATCCCTAGAACATTTCTGTCTGCCCATGGTTTTTCGATTCTCACTGTAATAATTATTGTACAGCATTTCTTCTTCTTCTTCCGAATTACCCCCGTCTCTTTCATAACAGAAAATCCTTATCGACTGTAATTTAATACGTGCGCACTGAGTTGGCTGAGACGCGCGCTCTATGAGAGCACAATGCACATGCACACACCTCAAATATTTTGTTACCATGAAAAATACAGAAAATCTGCCATAAAACTTTGATTGTATTTTATATAAAGGTTCAAAGGTTTTTATTTTACACATATATATTTACAATATTGAAAGAGAAAAAAAAAAGAAAAATTATTGTGACGGAAGCAAGAAAACAACCCAGAAGGGTTAAAAACTACTCTTTCACCCTATATAAGAAATAGAAAACTCGGCAGCAGTACTCTGTGGAGTTATAGAGCACTTGGAAATTTAAGAGGACTCGAGAAGCGAGGAGACACACGATTACGATTTGGGTCCACATTTGATTACCTGAAACACTGAATTAGCCAATATTACCACAACGCAGTTGCTCACATATCTTAACCACTAAACACGTTTTAATTGTAGGAATATATGTACAAGTGCAAACACAAATTAACTGACAATGCAAATCATACTAATGATCTGTACAGAGATACTAGAGATAACACTACAGGAATTATTTCTTGGTTGGTGCGATGATTCCTTCCAGTTGCGTCTGTAGAAAGGAAAAACATATGTTAATGTGTAGATCCATGAGGTAGGGTAGGGTAGGGTGTACTGAAAGACTAGCTACTGTGGTTTTCTGATGTTATTACAGAATAGTCCAGTTTCATGTTCTTCGTTGCTCAAGTCTCGATGGTATGTGATATATTCTTTTGTACGAGGTACATCCCGTAGGAATGCACCAATCCAAAAACAATATGGTTTTGTCTTGATTCTTTTGTTAATTTACCGAAAATTCAAGTTTAGCCTGAGCAATGAGGAACATGACAATGGTCTATTTGGTAGTACTTCTTTTCACAAACCAAGCTGCACCTCTCCCCCCTCTAAAATGACAACCATGAGCCTATCCTAGCCTTCAACATAGGTCTCCTCTGTGAGTAGCTCAAGGTAAGAAAGCCAGCATCCCTCCCTGTTTTAGTGATGCTATTGGTGATATGTCTGCTAATCAAATATCGTGGTGATAGTACCATTATTGATGATTATAACAGTGGTGTTGATCATAATATGCAGATCAAGATCACCTTCTAAATACATTTTGGCCAATCATGACCCATTTTTGTAAGGTCAACATGTGTAAAATAGTTTTTTTAAATATAAATCTAAAAGACATTTTTTGGTGGAAGTTTACACACAAATAAATAAATTAATAAATATATAGATATAGATATTAATAATAGATAGATATTGATGTTACCTTAAGCTGTTGATTAGTTCTTTTAAGGAACTGTATCTCTTCTGCGTGTTTCTTCTCTTCAACGGCTCTTCTCTCTGCTTCTCTTTTCTCAATGGCATCACACTTTGCTTTCAGCTCATTGACTTGTCGTTCTAGCTCACGCTTATCATTCTCCAGTTCACTGATCTGAGGATTATAGAACACTAGATATTACTTTGCTTGCAGGATCTTAAGTACCCTGGGGCCAGCTACACAAAGCCTGCGTAGGACTATCCACCAGATAAATTGCTATCCAACTTAGGTTTTGTGCAACCAGCCCCAAGATTTCAGAAGGACTTTTGATCTTCTTCTTCAAGTCATTAAGCAATTCTCATTTATCATATGACAGTTACTAAAGCAAGTTGTTGCTTCACGACACATAAAATTCACAATAAAAGAAAACAAAAATCTCTATGCTATCAAGGGTAGATCATTGATAGAACGCAGAGACAGATGGATACAGGCTTACACCTATATTATGCAACCAAGGTGCTATAAAATTTCAAGAGCCTTGGCAATTTAAATTTTAGATAGACAAATATTTATACAAAGACGGAGACAGACAGACACACAGGTAGACAGACAGACAGACACAGACAGATTGATAGACAGACAGACATTGAGTGACAGTCACATAAAAATATGGAACAGCAACACTTATATGACAACAAAGATAACAAAAATAGCTAAGGTCATACAAACAAACAAGCAAATAAACAAAGGCAGAACAAACAAACATAAGACAAACACTTTGTATATGCAAACAAATATCACACAGAAAACAAGAGAAAAAAGAAATGAGAAAAAAAGGAAACTGATGCTACCTTGCTCTCCATATCAGCCTTGCCTTGCTCAGCTTGCAAAGCTTTTCTCATTCCAAATGCAACACTATGGTAACAAAGTGATTAAAAAACAGTGAATAAAAACATGCTGACTTGTACATGGTAAATGTGAAACTGTAATCAGTAAATAAAATCCCACAATGCTAGTGAATAACAACATGCTGACTTGTACATGGTATATGTGAAACTCATTGTAATCAGTAAATAAAAGCCCACAATGCTAGTGAAAAACTATCAACCTTGTTCCCAGGGCCACTCTGTTCACTCTTTTTCAAAATGGTGGTCGCTCACACATTGACCCTGGTACCAGCTGGTTTGACATGTGACTGTTGGCCATATTGATTTGATTGGTCATGTGATCAAAAGATTTAGATCACGTGTCACACCAGCCTGTGCCAGTGTGAGCGACCACCATTTTGAAAAAAAAAAAGAGCGAGCAGAGTGGCTCTGGTGACGAGGTTGAATAACTATTTGTTTTGATCCTTACATGCTACAATCCTGGACAAAAGTACTTTGTATATAGTGCAATATTTGCAAGTCTTTTTGTGGTTATTTGAATACATAAATTGCTTATATATTCCCATGTAGATGATGAACACCCTATTTCAATGGTGATGATGCTTATTGTTGTTGTATCCCAGTTAGTTAAGCACTACATTACATTAGTGTGTGAAAAATAAACAACATTGATGTGGAGGAGGGGAGGGCAGGTTGATCTGTGATATGTAAGAGGGCATCAAATGATAAGTACATACCTGCTTTCATAGAGTGTTTGATAGGCAGCGATAGTCATACGAATCTCATCTCGCACTCTGAATACAAACAAATATCAGAAGACATTTAGAACACTCAGTCGGAGGAATAACAAATAGTTAATGCAAAGTGTTTACAAGCTTCTCACCTCAGAAGTAAAAGACCTCTTTCAGCACAGTTAATAGTAACTTGACGAATCAGTTCATCTGAAAATCAGGCATAAGAATAATAATTCAACAATTATAATAATTGTGCACTTCATGAGTGTCACAGATACAGCCAGTCTACCAAAGCTGAGCCCAAGTATATACAGATCAGTGGTAAAAATATCTGGCTGCCACAGAGTGTTGAAGTGTAACATCATAAATGTTAAATTTATGGTTTATTAAATCTTGATTCCCAATTTGCATAGAATGAAAGGGACTCAAATTTGAAGTTTCATGAAAAACGGTTGAATAGTGCTAGGTGGAGATATGACCATTTTTCTGTAGCTTTGGCTTGGTTCCAAACATTTAGAACCAAGGAGAAAATGCAGAGAAATGTATGGCGTAATTATATATTTAACTGGTCATATTTCAGCAGCTACTCAACTGATTTTCATGAAATTTGAAATGTGAGCTTCTTTCTATAAACATTCTAATCAAAATCTCTAAAAATCAAACTTTTTTTGTGACATCCCACTTTGGTAGTCTATTTGGTAAACAGATGGATCAAGCCCAACTATACATGCATATGTACACTCAGATCTTCTGGATGATCTGAGTAAACGTGTTTATGATAGGTGTATGTACTTACCAAAACACTGTGAGTATAATTCTCTACGTACTGGGCAGATACCAGTTTCTCTAGCTTGCCGCTGTTGGAGACGCATATCAAGTTGCTCCTGCAATGCAATACAATATTAACACTCTATACCAGGATACACTGTGCAGCTTGACCGCTTGATAGCCATTTTGGTGATGATGACAATGGCGTTCAATTGGCGCATTTGAGCATGTAGCAGCAATATCAATTTATGTTAATTGGTTTGATGACAATTACGGTACATTTTTGTACCCTTCATTTCAAACACAAAGCAAAAATAATAACAAAATATGTGCTCACAATGGGCTTTGGATTTTTCATGCAGATCACACAAAATGAAACAACCCTTTGCAATTAACATTTCTCTGTGATTCTACCATTGCTGTAACTTACTATTGTAATTTTGTATACAGGTAGTACGCAAAATTGTAAGGTCCATAGAAAATGTAATGCAGGTAGAAAAATGAGGAAGCAGTCTATTACATAAAGTCAACATCTTGAGTCAGAGCCTAAAACCAGCACAATGGGCTGGTTGCTCAAAGCCAAGACATTGATATAAACTGGATAAATATCTATCCAGTGGATGAATTGTGTGAAACAAACAAATTCTGCAGTTTAACACTATATAACTTTTACAAAGTGGATAGTTTTATTTATCAAAGGAATAGAAAACTTGGCACCAGTGCTCTATGGAGTTATAGAGCACATGGGAATTTTCAGAGTATTCAAGAAGCGTGGTTGTGCTTCTCCTAACAATTCTCTCATCCTATTAAAATTCATGCATGCTCTATAACTCCATAGAGTTATTTTATTTCTTTGACAAACAATGAGCACACTTATTTAATTATTGTAATGTCAGTAGTGCTTTTTAATGTAATGTAGTGCTTAATGTAGTGCATTTCATCTTGACAATCTCTAATATCATTATACATGTAGTAAATAATAATACCTGTAAGTTGACAACATCCAGCCTGGTAGCAGGAGTGCTAGATACTTGTTGTACCCATAGTTGACCATTCTCTGTCCATTCCCTTTTGTACAATTATTACAGGAATGATATCAATATGCTAGCTACACTAACATTCAAAATTATTTGGGAAATTCATTGTTTTTAACCACATTTTTTTGTTTAATATTTTTCAAGCGCCTCCCCCCTCCCCTGTCGCAATGTTGGGTTATATTGAGTAAATAATTGAATCACCTGTTGCAGCATTGAAATTAAAAGTGTCGGTTTGACCATATTTTGTGATGATCCAATCTCAAAAATCCTAAATATCCTAGAGTTGGAGGGAGGCGGATAATAAAAGATACCAGAGAACTTTCAAAAATTTGTGTGGCAACACATCCCTGATTTTGAACCCTAAAAGCTAAACTGATTATCCCTGAAGCTCTAAACATGTACAATGGGAGTCCCCCCTCCCCAGGCTCAGATCTTTTTGTTTTAGTCACAACATCTTAGTCTCAGATTTCACTATTTGGCATCCTTGTGCTTATATGGTACAACTTATGAAGCCCTGCAGGGTTGCCTGGATGCTTGGGTGTATTATAGTCACAAGATGGATTATATTTATGTTAAGGTAAAAACTAGTAAAAAATACTAGGAGGGACTGCGTCAGTGTTTCTAAAGAAACAGTTGTAAATATAACGATAAGTTGTACACCGTAGAGTGATTTGAGTAAACTGACATTTCAGACGTTAGTCCTTCGTCGGAGTAATATATTTATGTTACCTTGGAGGTAGGATAGCATTTAATATTTCATCAGTTTGTTGGTTTTTCTGTGCATCCATAGGTGGTAGTTTACTTGTTTTTGGTGGCTGTGGGACTGGGCCTGCCCCATTAGTAGGACCTTGCTGTTGACTCACCTTCAAAGATCTTGCCTAGGAAAACAAACACACAACTAGCTATTACAGGGTTCCCAATAGGTTCAGAGGGACGCATTACTGGCCGTATTTCATAGCTGAGCCAAAACAGGCAGGATACAGGGCTAATGAATTGCAAGTTTGTGACCAGCTGCATGAAAGCTGAACAGAGTTATCCACTGGATAAAATTCATCCACCCAATAGATTTTATCAGAATTTATCCACTGGATAGGGATTTATCCAGAGCCAAAAAAATATGGATTGAGGTAGATTTTCCACAAAAACATGTGAAAAACTGTGAAATTGCTCTTTTTGTTGTCTTATTCCTTGGAAAAGGAAGGTATTTTACCATTACAATGAACTTCACATTACAGAATTAATGTAAAAGAATTCATTGACAAATTTTGAAGACCTTGTTTCATGTTTTCAGATCAAAATCAAAACATTTTAACTTCAAACTCAACATGTTGTGATTTAAACTTCACAACAGCTCTTTAATTGTATGTTTTCATGGTAATAGTTTATATTTTGGGGAATAGTTATCTATAGTTTGCTGAAAAACGTATTTTGTGTTGGAAAGATAATCTGCACACATACGTTGCTGTAGTCGAAGCAAGTACTTTATTCGTCACATCAAATATCGAAATACAATCTCCATGATTAAGGGAACGTGAGTATGGCACATCATTAGTTATGATAAACTTGAAAATGTCGTTGATAACTCAGTAAGGTTTTCATCTGGAAATATGAGCTCACATAATATATAAGCATTTCACACAGATTCTTGCTTTATGCTTGACAAGAAAACAGCAATTTTGTACAAAAAGACTACAATTCGCGCAATCAAGAACATTAATTTTAACTTATAACAACGTTTAAAAGCCTTAAGTAGACAATGATCTTAGGTTATACGGATAATATAAATTTTAAAGAAAAAAATGCAAACGTTCACACAACAACTTTGAAGCGGGGACCATCAGCAAAGCTTCGTTTTGTTCAAAGTTTCTAGTGAGTTTTGTTTCAAAAACTTACCCTTGGCGACTTTTTATCGGTGTTTCTACTAACAAGGACAGGATTGTCGTACTTTACAAGTGATGAATTTGGAGGAATCATTGTAAATTTAGAGTAAAATTGCAATCACTTTGTTGCTCTTTGCTTCGCTCGTGAAGATCTGGTTGTTTGTTGTTATGGATACGAGATTGTCACGACCAAAGGCACTGGGACTCGCCAAAGGAAGACCGCCTGATTTTAACAATATGAATCCATGAACGATAAATGAAAGAGGAATATGGGTAAATAAATAACACAAATAGATTAACGAATGAATGATTATCGATGTCGATAAAACGCATGAACGCATGAACGTATGAATGAATGAATGAATGAATGAACAAAAATAAATGAACAAAAATGAATGAATGAACAAATGAATGTATGAATGAGTAAAAATGAATGTTGAAAAAATAAATCACTCAATAAATAGTAAAAAATAAAGATGGCCATCAACAAAAAAGATCAATTATATGAATCTACTTTATTATAAGTATAGCGCTGTTCACTAGCTGTTCACAAACAAACGCGTCACAAACGAATCCCGAGGGGGACTCTCAAGTAAACGTACAATTTTCAACTGAATACACCTAAGAGAAGGGCGTGGGCAAGCTAAATTCAAACCCCTAAAAGATACCAATCAGAAAATAACTTCAATGCTGCATAGCCTCCGTTGAAGACGTCTTATTTGGTTCGCCAACAGAAAAGTTTCCTCAGCGTTTCTTTCGGCGAACCACACAAGACGTCTGCAACGGAGGCTAAGTGATGCATAAGGCAGCGGCGGACCAAGGAATTTTGAAAGGGGGTGACTGAAATTGTAAAAGTTGACTGTATACACTATGCTAAAATCAAATTTTATCAAAAAATTAGATTTTACTGGTCAAATAAGGGGGGTTACTAGTCACCCCTGTCACCACCCCTAAATCCGCCTTGTAAGTTAGTGCTTTCCTTCTTTCCGAGTCGAAAGTGACTTTTAGTACCTCAAAAGCAACTAAATTTGTTTCACAGCGTAAACTTCTATCCGGGACACCCTAAAGGATATCAAATCGATCGGCATTTTTTACCCCAATGTACCAGTCAATGTACCAGCCACCTGCCGTGGACACCAACCTTTTCGACCTGGCCGTGTCTCATCATATATTCATGTGTATTGTAGGAAGTTGAAATATGTTACTATCTAATTAGTGGTATTTATGTTGCACACTTTTAGTGCGTGCACTCTATCAGCCCAGACCGAAAAGTAAGCGTCTGCGCACTGTTCTGTACGACACTAGTAACAAGCGGGAGTTCCTGCTTGGGCTGAATTAAAACGTCCATCCAATCGAGGTCTAAAAATGTTCCTGTTCATATTTGTATAATATCTACCATTCCCGGGCGACAGCCGCGGTTGCAGTTCACCGAATACAGAACACAGCGTTTCTCGTTTTTATTATTTTCAATCTCTGATCTTATACTTAAACTGATCTGATATTTGAACAACATCTGTGGTTCCAGCAGGTCAGTATGCGGCAAACGGCCATATATCTTTTATGTGACTATTTTATGATCCCGTGTCTTCAATGTAGTAACTATTTCGAGTGAATAAAACTACAAAGAAAATCCAATTTAGTCAAATGGCACACCTCCAAAGTTTAATGTGGTAATTTCTTTTTTCTTGTCCCACTAACTTTCTTTGCTGGTCGGTTTGTATTTGGACTTGGGGTATCAGTTGCATTAGACGCGCTCGATAGACTGGGATATAGTGCAGTTTCTCCAGTGCTCGGAGTTCCTCCAGGGTGTATTTCCGCTACCATAGTAATGCCAGGATACTGTTCCAGTGCGAGGTCATTGTCAGCGTTTGATTGACAGGCTGCCTGAGGCTGTGTACATAAACGTAAGTGCTAAGAAAATGTCATGCCACGTAACGTAATGTAACATAACGTATGTATAGTAAGTTGAGGTGAGTGAGGTGAGGTGGGGTAACGTAATGGGGACAAAGATCATGGGCGGATCCAGAATTGTTTTCCGGGGGGAGCACAATCCTCAGGAGGGGCTGCACTACCAAGTAATCATAAAATACTGAGTTTATTTAGGAAAAATATTTGAGAAAACAAGGACTTGAAGTCATTTCAGGAGTGCGCACCCCCTGCACCCCTCCCCTAGATCCTCTACTGAAGATGTCCATATAAATCACAGGCGGACCAGGCCAATTCTCTGTGGCTTATTAATCGAAGGGTCGCGAGTTCGAACCCCATAGAAATCACTAAAAAACATATTCAGTCTATTTCTTTCTTTTCTTATTCTTCTTTAGATAAAAAATCCCCTTGTTGTAAATAACTTTTTTCTGAAAACAAAAATAAATAAAGAAAAAATATCCCGTGGGGGGATAAAAATATAAAACATGTTAATTTTTTTTCAGAAAAAAGTTATTTACAACAATGGGATTTTTTTATCTAAAGAAGAAGAAGAAATGAAAGAAATTGACTGAACATTTTTTAGTGATTTCTATGGGGCTCGAACTCGCGACCTTTCGATTAATAATTAGGGAATTGCCCTGGTCAGCCTGTGTTATAATCACGAAATACTGATTATGTTTAATGTTCAATGTCCCTCCAGCATCTGGAAACCAGCACTGGTCTACCAGGGATTGGACGATATATGTACTCTGACTATATTTACCCCAGCAAATGCCGGTTCCCAAAGTATCTTGCCTAAGGACACAACGTGATCGCCCGGTCTGGGATTGAACCTGGGCCAGTGAACCCGAAGTCCGAAGCCTTTAAAACCACTAGGCCACCACGTCTCTCATGAATGATGCCTAGGGTATAATAAGATAATAATATACTTACTTCACTCTCAATGACAGATTGCACCAATCTTCCTTTACACAGAGAACAGTACGAACACAGCCAACACCAACAAGACAAAGCCAGTATCACAACGGCAACCGTTAGGAGAATTCCAAGTGTAAACACCCGCACATAGCAGCTTGTCCAGAAAGACTGGTTACGAGTTTCACAAGAGTCAGTGCCAACGTCAGCTCTGACTTGCTTTAAGTAACCAGAAAAATCGTAGATGAAGAAGATCTGGGCAATAACGAGTATGGTGGAGAACAATAAAAATGTTGAGATCTAGAAACAAACAATGTTTTATTTATAATTCTTGCTTCTTGAATTGATGATGAACTAACTAAATCATAGATGTAGCAGATCTGGACACCTGAATAAAATGATAAAATTTGAAAACAAACAATGTTTTATTTCGATGAATTAAATCGTTTTGTTAATCGATTTGTGAGACCATGATACCACCGACTTTTTTACATACCTTACAAGGGCTTCTTGGTCTTTGTTTGGATGTAGCTTTGATTCCAATAACAGCAGTGACGTCAGTCTACAGAACGATTGAAAGAAAACTGATTATGGTCACACGTTGATAATGAACAAAACGTTATATTCCGTGATAAGGTTACCTAATACTTCTTGTATATGGTTAGTTTTTATGATTGCACTAAGAAAGCTTGTATAATATAAAGGTGTATACCAATCCAAGGTTTACTACGATTCCTGTAAGATGCTCGGAGAGAAATACCCATCAGGCGATCGAAATGCATCATGGCGTCATATACTATACAGCTAATAGAATGCTTTGATTTCTTTCTTTTGAAAGGCGTTGAGCACAAACTGTGCACGTACAGCGCTTTTTACAAGCCATTCAAAATTGAATTGCAATCCTTGGAAAGAGAACGTTGACAGGAGCAATGATTTGAATTGCCTTGAAAGGTTCTGTTAAATATTTACAAACGAATTGAAATGAAATGAATGGGGGGACCCCTATGCAAAAATATCGCGTATGCTCGTCGGAAATTGTCAATTATATGTTTCCCGAACACTCGGATTCCGCACGTCCTGTAAGCAGGGCGTGGCCAAGCTAATTTTCAACCTCCAAAAGATACATAGTTCAATTTTTTAATTTGAATGGCTGCAAAAGGTAAATACAACATATTCTTTGATACTTTGATAACCGTAATTAAAAAAAAACTGCTTCGAAGGTCTTCGAAGGTCAGTTCTTCAAAAAGATACTTTGTTTTACAAGCGTAAGCTTCTATCTGGACATCCTGAGAGGCTTCCATAGTTCTTTTTTGGGTGTGAAAATATTAACATCACACAGTGTTTAAGAACAAAAGATCGATCCAGCCTAGCGTGCTTGAGACCGCCCAAAGGTGCGAAAAGAGCACAAAATCTATATTAGTGCATGCGAAACCTTAAAACGGTGATAAGTTCTTTTTTGATATTGTGTCATCAAAGGGTTTGCAATTGTACGCGTCTACATTTTTCGTCTGTCTCCTAGAAACCCTCAATGACGCACTTCACTACTTTGGTCAGTCTTTTGATCTGATATCCGATGTTCTTTACATCTGTCAACTTTACATCCAAACATTCCTCTTTGCTTTTATTCCTTCATGTTACCTTTCAATGCCATGCTAGCACGGTTACTCCTTTAACAAGGTACACAGAAATTTGTACACACGCACACTTTTTAAAACTAGTTCTTACCCAGATTCCGATAAACACTGGATAGCCAAATTTCAACAAGTAAGCAAGGTAGCCATTAATGGCAGCAAAAAGCTCTTTTTCTTTGCTAATCTCAGCTTTATAATCACGGACCTTTAATCCAGTATAAAATATAGATCCGACGAGGAACAAAGATCCAAAAAAAGCAGTTATTTCTGCCGTTATACGAGAATTTCCCACTCTCAACGCCATTGTATTTCTATTAGTAAAACCGAGTTCAAGTTACAGGCAAATGTGATTATTGTTATCCAGTCGATTGTCCAATCACCAGAGGGATGGGGTCAGACATGTTACCATGGAATGTTATCCGGTATGAAGTTGAAAGTCATTATTTTGAAATATACGGCGACAGTTACTTTAATTCAAGTAGAGTCCTTCGTCACTATTCAAATTAGTGGTATATACACCATTTATGATTTATTTGAGGGTGAACGTGAAATCATAGAATGATGATTTTGATTACAATGGTGGTGTTTGTCATGAAGTTGGAAATTGTAATGATGGTTATGACGAGGGGTTGTCCCAAGACCTGTATCATGCAGTCATTTTTAAAGAAATTTCATATCTTTCGCTCTGATAAGGGGTTCCAGCCCCCACAAACCCCCCCCCCCCCCCCCCCCACTTCCTTTAGCTTGGCCCTCAGGTAATAGTAAGTAATAATGATAACGTAATGATAACGTTTGTGGTAATGGTGTTGGCAATAGCGATAATGATGTCCACGATAATAATGACAATAAATAAATTTTTATCCAAAAATCTTTTTACATTAATTACAGCTAAAACCGTTGTATCGCGACCAGTTGATTTTCGAATCTTTATTTGATTTGGGTTTTTCTGGGACGTCAATCATCAGATGGCTTTGAACATGCTGCATATAAGTTAGACCGTAACAACAATTCGACAGTTTACTCAAGCTTTTCTTAGTTTTTCTTGATAAATAGCCGAGATAAATAACTTGAATTGAAAACATTCAAACAGCTTTCACATATTACGAAGAGAATGAAAACAGTCCTACTGCATTTTTTTATCGTTTTTTGGGAAAACGTTTGATTTTCATGAACACTGCCTGAACGTTTCGACAAACGACTGATTTACATATTTCATTGACGTCTCAGAAAAGGAAAATTGACTAAAAAATCTGAACAAAGTTGGTCGCGATACAACGGTTTTAGCTGTAATTGTTTCAATTTGTTACACAGGATGGTTAAACTTTAATACAATGCAAGTCTGAGTAAGAATCAATCTAAAGTATCTGGTTGATGATGATATTTTTACCTGGGATTCTTGCTTAGAGCAAAGCAAGAAAACCATAAAATGAAAACAAACTAAATACTCACTAATAATATCTATTTTATTTAGTAATTATTTTGTCACTAGACTCAATCAGAACACAATACCTGGACAAAAGAAATAGTACTGTTCTGGTTGAGAGATAGTGACAAATAGTTATTAAATAGCTACTACTTGTTAGTATTTCATGGTTTTCTGTATTTGCACCACTGAATGTACAGAATTAAATACATTGTACAAAACTATGCAAGGTTAACATGTAGTGAATGCCTGAAAACAAGATGACACTGTCTGTGTGTCAAGAACTGGTACAGAAGAAGGTAGTGAGAACAAACAACTAAACAAGATGGAATGACAAGTGTATGAATGACAAGTGAATATCATTCAAGCACAATGTGTATCATAATTGTTGCAGGTTCACAAATGATATTACATTGCCACAATTGAAATCAGGTGCCCCCTGGATGAGTTTTATCTAATCTTAGCATTTATATTAATTTGAATTTTAACTGTTCAAGAGGTGGCTTTTAATTTTAAACTAGAATTGGGAGATGTCTCGTCCAAAGACAAATGTCCTAGCCCAGTCAAAGGGAACTTGAAAGCGTGCTCTCCAACTACCCAGCTTAGTCAAATACACAGACCTCCATAATAACCAAGACTTAAATCCCTGTAGTTTGCCTTTAGGGAAATCAGCCAGTCCTTGATAACCACCAACATAGGCCAGCATACCAAAATTAAGCCATGTAAACTCTTTCACTTCTGACTGGTGTCCTATAGCATATAGAGCCAAGGATTTAGCTAGGTACAGACCTTGCCTCTCTGCTACTTGGGCTGTACAAGGATATGGGTTTTTTTCAACAAAAGAGCAATCTCCCAGGGCAAATATGGATGAATCTGGTTGTTGTTTGATTCTTAAGAAACCATCAACTAGAAGCTGTTGAGCTTTGTTCTTTGGGAAGTCTAGAGATGCTGAAATATTATAGATATATTACTAAATATATGAATATGGCAGATAAAGGATTCTTGACGACGGTCATCACATTAAGGGCCCATATGATCATGTAGCAATTATCGGAAAAGAAAATTGAAATCTGACACTTCCATAATGGTGTTATCCCTCAACAAACCCTGCCTTAGATCCCCTCCTGAATAAATAGTGTTTACTGAAACTTATAAATTTCAAAATCATCTTGGAGTGTGGCATATTTATAAACAAATCATCATCAGCGTGTGTGTGAGATATTTTTACCCAGATTACCAAATTCCTTTTGTTCAAAGAGCTGTCTCAGCCAGGATGCTTTATGGCCCTATGGTCTATCATGTGCTGAAAGAGGATTTTTTGGGGTGACCAAAAATGGCCACTAGAGAAATAAAATCTCCTCAAATTCTCTCACTCACACCAGACAAGTGAATTCTTTAGAGTTCCTTATTGGTTAACAATTGATTGAGTTTTGAACTGTAATTTGCAGCTTTTACTCATATATAAACAATAACAGAGGTCTGCAAAGCATTACGGTTGAGACAACTCCTTTAACATCACTATCACTCACTGGGGCATCACAGAAACCTGGGTGGGGGGAGGGGGAGTAACAGGTACACATGTAAGCATATATTACACAAAGGTAGTTTATTATGTGTACTTACCTGTAAACTGTCTTGGAGCTAGTCCCGTAGACCATACTACCATACCACATGGAATAGTCCTGCCATCTTGAAGGGTCACACCGTCCTCATGAACTTCCATAACACTGCTTTGTACCAACTTAAACTGCTCACGTTGCCTCATCTTTTTCTCTGCAAATTGACGGAGCTTTTCATCAAATGATGGAAGTATGTGCTGTGCTTCTATGAGTGTCACATGGACATTCTTCTTCTCATGAGCGTATAGCCTAGTGACATCTTCTCTTACAAAGTCATACATCTCTGCTCCAAATTCAACCCCTGTAGGACCCCCACCAACAATTACAAAATGCAACAGCCTCTTCTTTTCATCCTCATCTATCCCAGCCTGCATTGCAAGTTCAAAGTTTCTCAAGATTTGGTTTCTTATTTTCCTAGCATCAGCTATTTCTTTAAGAAAGAAGGCATGCTCATAGACCCCAGGCACGCCAAATGTATTACTAACAGCTCCAACGCCAATAACTAGTTTATCATAATTCAAGTCCAGTTCTTCGCCATTAAGGGTACTTTTACAAATAAGTCTACGTTCTTCTGGGTACAGCTTTGTAGCTTCAGCAAGTTGAAAGTGGTGCTCATCTCTAAAACCAGTGTTTCGCACTGACTCGATAATGCTGCGAAATTCAAGAGTCCCTACAGTTGTACTGCATAGCAAAGGAGTGAAGAGAAAATGGTTCCTTGGACTTACGACTATTACATCAAATATCTTTTTGTCGATGTGCTTCAAAACACTGTAGCTTCCCCATCCAGTACCAAGAATAACCAGCTTTTGTCTTGCAAGAGTTTTACTAGCACTAAAATATCGCACACTATTGAGAGCTAATCCTGTCCGGGTAGCACGACAACATGGCCGACATACACATAACATTATAGTTGACTAAAATATATCAAAACAAACAAAAAATTGTTCCACACAATCTTTCGTATTCACTTTATGACGAATAATCACTGTCCAGTAATAATAACCTATGGATTTACCGCCACTTTCCAAAAGCTTGTTGTGTATTTGAACTTTGCTCAGAATGTAAAAATGTCCTGTTCCTGTTGTATGAATGAAACAGGAAGCCCACTTACTGAATGTCGTGAACCATCTCGAACAGCAAATATGAGCAACTACATCATATCAAAGTAGCAATTATCACAATTACGGTGAAATGGTGATGTTATATGTTCAAATAAATATATAAACAAATAACTTCCAAAGATTAACCAAGTTATATTTGCTATTTGGGGAATAGTGCCTTAGGGTACCCCTACTAGGGCCCATCCCACTTTGATTGACACGATTACGCTATCCCAAGATTAAACATCAAGAAGTCGACGAAGTTGCTTTATAATATTCACTAAAGGTAGTGTTTATGATCCCAAACAGCGTTTTTGAGAACATTTAATTGAACTTCACCACATCAATGACAGTGTGCTTACCATCCAATTCACATCATTCCAAGGAAATCGTGACTTGTGCGAGATGTTGTTGACATGATTTGAACTCTTTGATCTGAGGTAGGTGTAGAAATCGAAAGTAGATTGAAGTTTTCGATATTGTTTGTACTTTGATGGTATATTTCAACGATTTAATGAAAGGCGTTAGTTTGACTGTGTTATTTCTAGATGTTTAATAACAACAGTTTATCCTAACTCACTAAAACATGCAGTTTTATGTACTCTAAAGATTGCATAAATTAATGAATTCCATTGGTGTTAAATAGCCGTGGTGTTGGTGTGCGAATTATCAAAAAGAAAATACAAAATATCATACCTTTTTGATCAAAACTAAACGTTT
This sequence comes from Diadumene lineata, assembly GCA_918843875.1. Lineage (NCBI taxonomy): Eukaryota > Metazoa > Cnidaria > Anthozoa > Actiniaria > Diadumenidae > Diadumene > Diadumene lineata. Next base: position 8,898,702 of record OU974076.1, on the reverse strand, counting down.
TTTTAAATGACTAAATTCTTACATAGATTCATGACTCCAATAACTACTTTTTAAAATTGTATTATTTATATACTTATACTGTAACAGTACACTTTCTCGCTTTTATAATTATGTAAACATTTATTTGGCTTTGTATCTGTATTTATACGTTTTGAAACATTTGTTTATTTGATTTCTGTAGGGGATATTCATTTGATAGTTTTTATCATATTATGATCATCCTTTCAGCTTCACACTAACTTCCTCTTTATAGCTGTGTGATCATGCATGTTTTATATTTGAATGGTGTATGATATGAGCTTAAACTTCATTGTTAGATTTATAAGATTAGATATGACTAGATACTAGACTGCATCGTTCTCACAACATTTGAAACAACTAATATCATTTAAAATTAATAGATAATAACTACAAGAAGACAAAAGGAAAGCAATGAAATTAGAGTTCACTGCTGAGCATTTGTTCAATAACTCTTTCACAAGTTTATGTGAACGTATGTATAATCTGTTTGTTTTTCACCATATTACATTTGACTGTGATGATTTTTATGGAAAGGCTATGCTGAATGATTTAAATTAGACTATATGCCAAGATATAACTGGTAGTAATTTGGATTGTCAGTACATGTATTTGAAACTTTGCCATCTAATTTCAAGGTTCGATCTTCATAATCCATTCCCTGCTGAGAGGCTGATCTTCATTTAATAACTTAAAAACCTGTATATTCAGATGTCTGAATATATTGGATAATTTAATATATATACATAGGTTAATCTTTGTAGTCATTAATTTACTTTAGAAATGGATGCCAATATTATTGAAATTGATGATTAATCAATGTTAATGATAGCCAATATTGCTAAATGATAGCAACGCTTTTAGTTGAGGCTTTTATGCAGTCTAGTTCCAGACATATTCTGTCACTTGTCTGTGCCAATAAGTTTAACCAATCAAGTTCCCAGACATGTTTTGGGTATCACACTAGGTTTCTATTTATCTATTTCTGTCAATGACTGCATATATTTATCTATGATGAATAGCCTCACATTACTGAAACTTTTAGGTACAATTATTACTTACTGAAGTTAATTTATGCTATTGTTAGATTAATCAGTTGATTGATATTGCCTGTTTAAATAAAGATTTTATGTACAGCCACAAAAAACAATGCAGAACTATTCAGTTTGCACGGTATTGTGTTTGGTTTATACTTATGTATAACTTAATTTTCTTAATGTAACAATTTATGTTAGTGACCCAAGACATGTTTGTTGGTGATCATTAATAAGCATGAGAGGGTATCTATGAGAGGTCTGACTGTAGACTTGTGGTTAAGACATTAGACTTCTGGTCCACATTGCGGACCATGTTGTGTTCTTAGGCAAAATACTTTATTCTTAGGCAAAATACTTTATTCTTTCAGTGTCTCTCTCCATGTGGGTGTATAAATAGGTAGCGCTGTTTGCTGGGGGTAAATATAGACATCATATATGTGTGTTGTCCACTTCCTGTTAGACCAGCACTGTGCTGGTTTCAAGATGCTGGTTGGACTTTGGATGTTAAGTACTAAAATAGACACTTTTTTACAACACTCTTGCAAGTATCTTCCCTGCTAGTAGAGTCTCTTGTGTTTGCAAGACCATGCTAGCAGGGATTCAAGTATCTTTAGTCCACCATCATTATGCAATACATGTAGATGCAGAGATATCAGTTTGTTGACATAGAGATAAGCTCATTTGATATAATTTATGACCCTAGAGCAATACAAATTCACTACAGCTGTAAATGCATCTTTAAATCCTGAGACAGAATTTGTCCTGATTTGCAGCTTGAAATATGTTGGGCAAATTATTATTTAAATATGTAAGGTAGTTTAGGACCCTTGTTTACCACCCCCACAGTTCCAAACCAAGCATGGTGACCCCTATTTTTTTATTTTTGCTTTTGTTTTTCATATGTGTCAGTCCTTATGTAGAAAATCTTTTAAAAAATTCTATCAGCAGGAAGAGTGGATTTCAAACTACCTCAATTTGACATTTTTTAAAGCAAAATAGATTTTATTACATGGGATATTAATAAGTTGCTTCTGATCTTCATAAAGTTTAGAACAGCTCACTTGCAGTTCTATGTCTAAATCTTGATAACAATCTTCTACTCATATTGTATATATTACATTTTAAAAGGCACACTTTAATAATTAAAAACAAATTGCAATTTTTGTTTCAAATATAACATCTATAGTTGAAGGTTGGACTGCCTTCTTCAAGTGAAAAACTGTTATTAATATCATAATCTAGTAAAGTTGAGAAATAATTGAAATCAACTAGATATACTATTGGTTGATGTGTTATTATTATTATTTTCTTTCAGTTGGTAGTACGTATATTTGTACCTGTTGTAACCATCAGAAGCCACAATGATGGCCAGCAAAGATAGCTCAGATGTTGATGAGAATGAATCCCAAGAACTATTTGATTCCTTCATGGAAATAACAAACACTATTGGTAGCCATGAAAGAAAGGCTAGTTGGACAGAGCCATGTATTAATAATGAAAACACAACTGGGGTTAATCAAGATGATTTGACTGACAACAATGATGTTGAGGATCAAAAGGACTCTACACTTGAACAACAAGCAGCAATATCAACAGCAAGAACTGTAAATACTGTAGATTCTTCTGCTGTTAATGGTCCTGAACAACAGAATGTAACAAAGAGGCTGTCTAAGGCAGTTGATGAGCTGTCTGACCTTGAGAGGCAACTAAGCTTGATGATATCTTCTGGTAATTGTGGTAGCCCAACACAGAAATCAAACCAAGATTCAAGTGACGTTATTAATGACACAGTTGCCAAGGGTGTTGTTGCTGTTGACACAGTTGCCAAGGGTGATGGTTGTGATGACACAGTTGCCAAGGGTGATGTTGCTGTTGACACAGTTGCCAAGGGTGATGGTTGTGATGACACAGTTGCCAAGGGTAATGTTGCTGTTGACACAGTTGCCAAGGGTGATATTAGTGATGACACAGTTACCAAGGGTGATGTTAGTGATGACACAGTTGCCAAGGGTGATATTAATGAAGCCACAGTTGCCAAGGGTGATGTAACTGATGCCACAGTTGCCAAGGGTGATGTTACTGATGACACAGTTGCCAAGGGTGACGTAACTGATGACACAGTTGCCAAGGGTGATGTAAATGATGACGAAGTTGCCAAAGGTGATGTTACTGATGACACAGTTGCCAAGGGTAATGTTACCGATGACACAGTTTCCAAGGGTGACGTAACTGATGACACAGTTGCCAAGGGTGATGTAAATGATAACGAAGTTGCCAAGGGTGATGTAACTGATGACACGGTTGCCAAGGGTGATGTAACTGATGACGCAGTTGCCAAGGGTGATGTAACTGATGACACAGTTGCCAAGGGTGTTGTAACTGATGACACAGTTGCCAAGGGTTATGTTGCTGTTGACATAGTAGCCAAGGGTGATTATAATGACACTTTAAAAATCTCTGAAAACCAAGCAAATATAACGCAAGACAAACTTCAAGATTGTAGCGAACATAGCATAGACAATTCATCCAGCAATTCAGCAGGCAAACCATTAACTACAGAGGATTTGTCATCACTTGGAAATGGTTGTGAAACCATAAATGAAGATTCACCTAGCTTGCTAGAAAACGAGACTACGGCTATAGGTAAAGTTGATTCAACATCTGAAACTGCAACATTTCACGATCAGGTACATGTGGAAGACAGTGTAAGTGATGGAACTGAGGTAAATGGAGAACAGAGTGAGGAATCCTCCAATAACAAAAATGTCATAGACACAGCTATGCAAGGAAATGGAGAGATTAAAGATGAACAGCAAGGTAGTCATGAACAAATTAAACCAGTTGAGGTAACATCCAAGAATGAAGAATTGTCAACTCCAGTTGAAAATGAAAATGAAGTCCAAGATGATGCAGCAAATCAAAGTGAAATTGCCACCACACAAGGTACAACATCTGATGCACAGGTACTAGTCAAGGCAAATGACTCCACTCAAGTACACACTGATGTATCTTTAAGGCATGACAATAGTGGTGATCACCATGACAATGTCAATTACTCTACCAACAGTTTACCACAAATACATACTTCCACAGAAGCTGGAGATGCAGCTAATGTTGCTCATACTGATTCCTCCACCCATGAAATTGAGATTCTAATGACTGATGAAAGTGGAATTTCAGAACATAAAAGTCTAGATTCTCTAGATACAGAACAACAAGAAAATGATGACAGACCTGATTCTCCAGCATTCACAGACGAAGGTATTGACTCTGATGCAAGATCCATGGATGATTTAGATGATGATGATGAGGATGAGGCATTTGATACAGGGTCTTCCAACGACTTGACCAACAAACACAACCTGCTAAAAGTAGATCGTAACCGTATGGGTTCAAACTCTTCTACAGTGTCTGAGAGGGAGTTTAGGAACAGCACTCATGACAAACATGATATACAGGACCATGGTTAGTATAGTTATGTAGTTTACAAGTTTCATTTATAGATGTACACCAGTTGTGGATCTAGGGGAGGAGTGCAGGGGGTATGGACTCCCTCCTTGAAGGATTTTAAGTCCTTGTTTTATCAAATATTTTTCCAACCTAACCTCAGTATTTCATGTTTACTGGGTAGTGCACCCCCTCCTGGAAACAATCCTTGATCCCCCCACCCCCTGCACACTACCTTACAGCCAAATTTGTTGTATCGTGACCTGCCGTTTTAAAACTTTGTTTTGATTTGGTCATTTCTGAACTGTCAATCAATTTCAGGGGCGGAGTTTATTTTAGATTAACCAATGACAAAACATGTTAGTGCAAGCTCCGCCTATGAAATTGATTGACAGTTCAGAAAAGACCAAAATGAAAACAAAGTTTTTCAAATGGCAGGTCGCGATACAACAAGTTTGGCTGTAATTACAGTATGTGTTTGTTCACTAATGTGAGTGTATGGCATGAACTCAATCAAATCTGACAATCTAGAAAAAAATGAGCACAGTTATAAGTGACAACTGGCAGAGTGTGGATAAGATGTCATCTTCAAGACTAGACTCTCTCCCAGATCGTCATATTTTGTTCACATAATCATTGTGTTAAGTTTTGCATTATTATGATTTTTAGGAGTTGGATCTATAATAGATCTTCCTTGAACTCTTTATTTTCAAAATTTGTCTGTGTTGTCCTGTGCATTTTCATGTCCATGTCATTGTTGCACCCTCACCTTGAACACAATTCTTGTTCTGCTTATATTTTCATTCACTAAATTTACTGTGTGTGTTTTTTGTTCTCCAGCTAAAGTCAATATCAAAGGCTATCTGTTGAAACTGGGTGGTTCTGGTTTGACACCAAAGAACTGGAGAAAAAGATGGTAAGATCTTTGAGTTGAGGAAAATATCCATAAAAAGTGTTTGGTTGAATTACACAGCCAATCACAATTTATATTATTTTTTTGAATGACATGTTATGATTGGCTAAGCTCTGTCACACAATCTTTTTTTCTAAGTACAGAGGATAGATGTAAATGCCCCAAACTTAAATAATGACCTGCTGCAGTTTCTAACAGATGAATAGCAAACAGAAAACTAATATTGCGGGCTTCCTGTTGTGTAGGGGAATATATTTTGTTATAGTGTACAAAATCTCAATTTTTTTTTCGAAAAATGTATGTCATCTACTGGTCAGCAACTAGTTGGTATCACATGTCTTTCTGCGTGTGATTTTCCAGCCATACAAAGTGCAAATTGCTGTACAAGTTGTTGTAGAAAGTCAGTAAACTTTGTTCTCATATCTCTAAGTCTGAGGTGGAATTCTTGGTAAATGATGATGTTAAATGGCAATTTATTATTAACATTAATTTTAATTTGTAGTGTGGTTGTTCTTGCTATTCATAGTTTGATTTTTCATTAATTAAAAATACATTTTTACATTAAAGTACACTATTTGCTGGGCTATTCTTGTTTACCAGTCTTACTCTATGCTTTTCGACTTTCTACTCAATTGCACCCTTTGCAGCAGCTTACTTTTGATAAAAACCGCTAGTAATAGAGTATTATGAGGGGTTATGGGTTTTCATGTGTACTTTGAGGATCTAGTTGTCCAATCATTTTTTTCAATTCTGTCCTGGGTTAGATAATGATGTATTTTGCTACAAGATTCAAGCTACCCTGAGTTTAAAAATTGTGAACATTGTACTTTTATAATGATCTAGGGCCGGTTGCATGAAGCCTGAATAAAGTTATCCACTGGATAAAGTTATCTACTCCATAGAATTTCTTATAAATTTATCCACTGGATAGCGATTTATCCTTTGGACAGCGCTATTCAGGTTTCGTGCAACCGGCCCCTAGTTGTCAATTCAATTTCTAAATTCCGTTCTGTGTTAGATAATACCATTGATTGAATCATGTGATGTATTCTGCAGGTTTGTCCTCAAGGAAGATAACTGCCTGTACTATTACAAACATGCTAAAAACAAAATCCCATGTGGTGTGATAGTCCTTTGTGGGTATTCTATCACCAAAGCTCCAGATGCCAACAAACAGTATTGCTTCAAGTTGAATAAAGGTGGTGCTCGTACCTATCATTTCTGTGCTAGTGGTGATGATCATATGAGAGGATGGATGGTTGCATTAATGAAAGCTGCTTCTGCTGATTCAGATACTGGGGTAAGTCTTGACTCTATTGACGGCAATGAAGGGGGAAAAATTAATGATGATGATGACATTGGTTGCAAAGATCAATGATGACTGTGAATTTTGATTATGATGACAATGATTACAAAGATTGATGATCATAATACGAATCAATATAGATGATGATGATGGCAATGTTAATGAAGGTCAATGATGAACTTAATGAAGTTGATCATGATGACAGTGACTGTGAAGATAGTAGTGATTCTGAGGACGTGGACTATAATTTTTTTATAAATTCCTTGCATTGTCAGTCATCATAACTGATAACATCATGTTAATCATTATTGCTGTGAAAGAGTGAAACAATGAGGAATGTGTAAATTAAACCTGTCTTGATCATCATCAGGAAAATGTATGCAGTTTACAAGTCAGTCATTTAATAAACCACAACTTACTGCACACACTCAGGGGCTTAACCACATTATGATGAGTTAACAATACTTTCATTATATTCATCATTATCATAGTATTACCATTACCATCATCATGCATCTTTTCCGTTTCAGTCAAGTTTTCAAATCCTAGAAGGGAATGTCCATAACGTTAGTATTCCAGCCCTGTCAATCAAAGACCCAGAGTGTCATGGTTACCTGTCCAAAAAAGGCCTTAACATCAAGAAATGGAAACGCAGATACTGTGTCCTCAAAAATGGTTACCTGTATTATTATTCTGATATGTCCAATACCACAGCACTTGGGGTTGCAAAGCTTCTTGGGTATAGTGTGGTCTGTGGTGATATACAGGGGAAGCATTACTGTTTCAACTGCACACCACCGGTGGATTCTATGAGAGTATATCACTTCTCTGCCGAGACTGAGAATGACAGAGAAAGGTACTGTGATTGATACTTGTAATACAGTCAAACCTCAAGTATCCGAAATCCTCCGGACCAAACAAAAAAGTCTGGATAATTGAGAGTCCGGATAATCGAGGTTCGACTGTATAGAGTTCAAGAAACTACATTCTCCAACCACAGAGATTTTATAAATGGCTCCAGTCATCTGGTAGTTCCAGTTTTCTTCCATACCAACTGTAATTTATTTGTTCCCAAGACTCCCTCCTTCTGGGGATGTTGAAATCCTTCTGGGGTAGGGTAAGGCTATGTTTTGGAACTGCACATAGTACTAGATGATGACAGTAGAAAATGTGATAATTATTGTAGTAGGCAATAATGGTATTTGAATGGTGGTGTTGACAGTATTGTAAGTGGTGATGAATAAGTAAGTGTAATTGTGTAGATGATAATGACAATGTTCAGAGGGTGGAAGTCCATTCACACTCGCTACCTCTACACTAGATAAACTCTACATACGCCATCTAGTTGATTTTTGATGAGAAAAACTAGAGAACCTGGAGAAAACATCCTGGACATAAGAGAGAATCAACACTTACAACAAACTCCACTCAGCTATTATGATTCAGTGCATAAGTCGGGCGTGAACCCAGACAATAGGTGTGAGAGGCCGAGAGGCTTTAAGATGCCATATCAATCAAGAAGTTTAGCGCGCCTCTAGTCTATCATACAATTAACTGTATAGTGGCCATTTTTGAGGTCAACAAAAATGGTTGCAAGATAGATGATCATGGTGATATATGTTAAAAAAATGTCTCTGTCTGTCATATGATAATGATGTGGACATGTTAAGTCATGATCTAAGGAGCAATCAACATCAGTGGGTGAGTAAATAATGTCTTCCATTTGTTTTGTCAGGTGGATGAAGCGCATGGAAGAGTCTATCAAAAGAGGTGACAGCCCATAGTAATTTATTGTACATCAACTATACTGCTCCAGGCAAAGCTGTAAAATCAGTATGTCCAGTGTGGTAATTACACGACCACGATGGGACAGGAGGTACCATGCAAGCACTAGAACAGTACATGATTAGAACAACATGAAGATTCAAGCTACACTGAGTTTCAAAATTGAAAACATTTGGATTTTTTGACACCTTTTTGTTCTTGAGCAATTTTTTTGATTTTCTCTCTTATATATTGCAGTCCACCCCCATAAACAATGTTGAATGAGGCCTTACTTCATATCAAGTGTATCTGAGCAATCATACCATTGATATGGGGGAGGAAAAATGAAAACAAAACGAATTCTGAAACTTGGTGTAGGTGCAACAGACTTCTGGATTTAACAAGTCTACAAAATTCTAAAATGACATATTTAAAACATACGCTGTATTAGCCTCAATCGCAGGAAAAATAACAAGAGTCCAGACAAAGCCTCCATTCTTTCTATTGTTTGTGGACAATGCGAGCATTTTCACACAACATTCTTAATACAAAAGAATATATCTTGCTATCGAGGCTAATACATTGTAAAATAAAGCATGAAACTGGCTTACTAAGATTTTCAAAGTTTTTTCTGTCTCAAACTGCAACTTCTTGTTTCAAATGCATTAGACTGGTTCCATTTCAAAATTGAATATTCTAAAGGAATAATCAAATCAAGATTCAAAATAATAATGAAATCAACAATAAACCTTTGGTGGGTATGCTTGAGGTGTTTTGACTGTAGGTAGCTCCCTTTTTTATTCCAATGGATACTAAAAATAATGCTAGTGTGCTCAAGGCATCAATTAAAAAATGTATTAAAACTAGCCGATCCGTTTTATTTAATAAGAACATTTCAAGTCATTGTTACTAACTAGCACTTGTGTGCACTGGATACTGCACTGCAATACAATACAATACAATAGACTTTATTTAAAGAGGGTAGTACTTAACAGTTTTGAGATAAAACTGATGACCCTGTGGCCCTCTGTAATAATCAATTGACAGGTCCCCAAACCCCAAGGAGTAGAAGGGAAAGGAACATTGCACTAGTGTTAAAGTGATTTTGCCGTTAAGGCATCACTCTACTATGTTTTACTTTTAATGGAAATGGGGTCTTACTACCCCAGCTATGTCTTGTTAATTCACAGCCCTTCCCTGTGAGTTGGCATTTCAATTGACTGTAATGCATATGATGTTCGTGCATAGTACTGTAGTTCTAAGCCAATTCATAGTTTAAAAATCACTTTTAGTACGCATGTGATTTTCTCCTGAATTGCTTACTTTCTTTTGTATTTTGAAAGAAAAAAGAAGGCAAAACAGAAGATTCAGGATAAAATTGCACACACATTGATATCAGTTTGTTACAGCCAAATTCATTGTATCGAGACCAGCCGTTTAAAAACTTTGCTTTAATTTTGGTCTTTTTTGAACTGTCAATCAAGTTCATAGGGCAGAGCTTGACCTAACACGTTCTGTCATTGGTCAACTTGAAATAAACTCCGCCTCTGAAATTGATTGATGGATCAGAAAAGACCAAATCAAAACAAAGTTTTCAAGCGACGGGTCGCAATACAACAAATTTGGCTGTAACTATGAACTGGTCTACAGTGCGTGTTTTTAGTGTAACTTCAGGATTTTAAATTACAATGTATATTTAACAATGACACCACTATTCAGCTAAATCTTTTTAACTGTGTTTACATTATTCAATTGCTAGGATTTTTATAGCCTGTGTACATCCATTCCTACTCCTCCCCCTGCGGGGAAAATGTGTGGAGAAAGAATTTTCCCCAGAAGGAGGTGAGGGGTGGGAATGGATGTACACAGGCTGGGGTTTTTATTATTTCTTACACATAACATACCTATTTTGATAGGATCTGTACATTAATAACAATTGATTAGCAGTAGTGATTTCTTTGCATAATTGTTTTATTTAACAAGTGATTACATGTGTAAATAGATATGTAGATTACAAATAATATTAGATTAGATAGCCTCATTACATTATCCAGCATGGATCAGTGGCTTCCTCAGCTTCTGGCCTCTTGGGAAGCTGATGCTATAATTATTGTCTAAGATTGGTTGGTACACATAGGCATAGCTATATATTGAAGTAGTTGATTGTCCATGTTTTATTTATATTGCCGAGCTTGTGCGCTAATCTTCAGGTCAAAAATAGTTGTGTTTACAATTTGTTTCAAACTATGTAAATAAAACGTGGAACAAACAACTACTTATTGACGATATAATTATTATTATTCCTATCAATAATTGTTTTTATGAGTATTAGTTAATCAATTTGTAGATATTTGATGTTCAATTTGCATGTAGCCTGTTTCATGTGGCAGATCTGGGGGAAGGGGTGCCTGGGGGTTGTGCAACCCCTCCAGAAAGGATTTAATGTCTTTGTATTCTTAAATTGTTTTCAAAATAACCACAGTATTTCATGCTTATTGGATAGTGCACCCCCCTGAAGATGGTGCACCCCCTCCTGAAAACAATCCTGAATCTGCCCTTTGATTTGTAAATCTGTATTTGCAAACTTTTATTTTGCTTGATAATAAAGATTTGTGATATTTTTCTAAATATTGACTATTTATTCATTTAATGTGTAATGTACTGACACCAATGGTAGCCCTAACTAGACATACAAACCTGGAATGTGAACAAAGGCCCAAGCCAAACAAGAAATAATGTGGCTGAGCATTCTTCAGTGATTGGGCATTTTGATATATTGAATTGGTCAGTACTTTGTTTACAGATGGCATTGGCGAGATTTGTTCAGTAGAAGTTAAACACAATCATGGTGATTTGGCCAGGGACTACACTATTTTGATTATGTCTAGGGAAAACTCAGCTACTGCTTGTCATGGTGTTCATCAATACGACTGGAACAACCCTAGAAAACCTTGACTGATCATTGGTAACAGATTACAATCATTGTCTTAAATTAGTATACATATGAAATAAAAGTGAAATTTGATAAAAATTATTTTCTGAAGTGACCAATACCATGGTATCAATTTTTGGACTGCTATATTTAGTCTGTGATTTATATTCTGGGAGTCAACAATGCTATGATTCTAACTTATGATCTACTAATATTCTATGATTTAATTTCTGGGAGTCAAGGACACCATGATACCAACTTGCGGTCTAGTCACAATCTCAGCACAGACTCTGATATTGTCTCTGGATTCCTGTGATGTTATATCAAAATGGTGGACAATGTAGGCCAATAACAACTTCTCCTCTAGAATGGCAAACCTTTGACCTACAGAAATAAGAGGTCAGATTTATTTAATGGCAGGCAAAAATAAAATAAAATCTATGAAAATGTTTGACTTGAAATACAACTATGCTCAAGTAGCCTTCAAATTATAGAGTTGTCTTTACACAAGTGGGAAATGCTACGGTTACTGTACGATACGGCAGATGATTCAAATGATTCCTTCAAAACTATGGTTACAATATGATACAGTACTGTTTCCCACTCATACGAAAACAACACTCACAAAATGGGTGATTACAGTATGTTAGGTATGGAACAGTGTTCTATTTTTCCTAGTGTTTTCATAGCTAATGCAGTTATAGTGAATTGCACAACAAATTATAATAATGGCTTTGTTTCTTTAGTTGCCATTTCAATAAAGTAGAACTCATGGCATGTACTCACCGATACAGTTTCTTGGCCCAGCTGAGAAAGGTACGTAAGCATAAGGATGACGTCCTTCACTGTTCTCTGGTAAAAACCTGTCAGGATCAAACTTGTCTGGGTCTGGCCAAACATTGGAGTTGCTATGAAGAGATACTGGTGCAACACCAACAGTAATTCCCTTGGGTACTGTAACACCATCTAGGAATGAAGACATAGATAGGAAGTGGGATTAATGGTATAGTAGGTAGGCTGGTTGCTTGGTAGGTAGGTAGATTGACTAACATGTTTGGATAGGTAGGTGGATCAGTGGTTGGGTATAGTAGGTAGCCTTGTTGCATGGTAGGTAGGTAGATTGACTAACATTTTTGGATAGGTAGGTGGATCAGTGGTTGGGTATAGTAGGTAGGCTGTTTGCATGGTAGGTAAGTAGATTGACAAGCATTTGTTTGGATAGGTAGGTGGATCAAAGGTTTGGTATAGTAGGTAGGCTGGTTGCTTGGTAGGTAGGTAGATTGACTAACATGTTTGGATAGGTAGGTGGATCAGTGGTTGGGTATAGTAGGTAGGCTGTTTGCATGGTAGGTAAGTAGATTGACAAGCATTTGTTTGGATAGGTAGGTGGATCAGTGGTTGGGTATAGTAGGTAGGCTGTTTGCATGGTAGGTAAGTAGATTGACAAGCATTTGTTTGGATAGGTAGGTGGATCAAAGGTTTGGTATAGTAGGTAGGCTGGTTGCTTGGTAGGTAAGTGGATTGACAAGCATTTGTTTGGATAGGTAGATGGATCAATGGTTGGGTATAGTAGGTAGGCTGGTTGCTTGGTAGGTAAGTAGATTGACAAGCATTTGTATGGATAGGTAGGTGGATCAATGGTTGTGTATAGTAGGTAAGCTGGTTGCTTGGTAGGTAAGTAGGTTGACAAGCATTTTTTTGGATAGGTAGGTGGATCAGTGGTTGGGTATAGTAGGTAGGCTGGTTGCTTGGTAGGTAGGCTGGTTGCTTGGTAGGTAAGTAGCTTGACAAGCATTTGTGTTGATAGGTAGGTTGGTAGGTGCACCAGTGGTTGGGTGTAGTAGCTTGGTTGGTAGGTAGGTAGGTGGACCAGTGGTTGGGTGTAGTAGGTTGGTTGGTAGGTGGACCAGTGGTTGGGTGTAGTAGGTTGGTATGTTGGTAGGTAGGTAGGTGGACCAATGGTTGGATATAGTAGGTTGGCTGGTAGGTAGGTGGGATTGTGATAGTGTCAGAAGAGATAGCAACAGAAGATGTCAAGATTGTGATGATGTCGACAATGATGATGACTAACGTCAATTGATGACACTGATACAGTTAACCTACCAATTACAAAGTCTTCAACTAGTTCTCGTGCATAGAAAGGAACTGATGGATATAGACGCAAAGCTTCCTAAAATAATGATCAAAAAAATATTACAAGTCAATGACCAGTAAAATGTGAGGAAATAAGAGAAATAATCTTGACTTCCATGACATAACACTATAAAAGTACTTAAAATATTGAAAACCTAAAAATATGACATTTTTCTTTGCCAATAACTATCGCTTTTGAGTCCAAACCTAGCTAATGTAGTGCTTTATCATGTCTTCAAGATCATATTCATTTTAGAGTTGAAATCTGCCTTTTCATGCATTTTGATTTCAAAAATCACCCTAAGTCACATCATTGAATACGTCCCTATATATTGATCAATATTTACCTTTATGACACATTCTATGTATTTGAGGTCTTTTAGAGATTCAACAGTTAAATTCTCAGGTCGTGATTCTGAAAGAAAATTTCAAATGTCAAATAAATGTCATAGTATAGGAGTCTGTGAGAAGACAGGCCAATATCAAGTAATATTTTGGTTGTTGAATAATTTATTTGCATCATGCCATTAATTATTATCAATGGTGCGCCTTACAGTGTTTGACTATCAGCCTAGCTGGATAAAGTTATTCATAGTAATCCATTGCATCAAACTTTATAAATTATATTCTATGTACATAAATACCATCACATAATCAACAGGAATTATTTATAAGTAATACTACATACCAAAAAAGTTGTCAACTTCTAACTGCACTTTCTTTTGTACATCAGGATGCAGGCCTAGCAGCATTACTGCCCATGACATTGCAGCTGCTGTAGTATCATGACCCTACACAGAAACACAACACAAACATATCAAGTGACATATACTATAGCAGAACACAATGACAGAAACATAAGACTTTATATTATTTTATATTGTATTATTTATAAAATGAGAATGAGTGTTTTATCGGCAGATATAGATGCAAAGCAAGCCTATAGCATATCTATAGTGCCCATAAAACAGGAATTGGAATTTTATAAATTGCTTCTAAAACTATAAACACAAATTTATATTTTTCCATCAAAAACTTGAGAATTTTTCAACTTTATCGGGAGAAAATAGAGTTTTAAGTTTATGTAAATGAAGACAGTTCTATTTCAGCAATTATAGAACTCGTCATGGGTATTGATTTGCTTTGAAAATCACTCATTAATCATTCACAAGTTTTAGAATGTTACATACAATATTTACAGCTTTAATCAATGTCAGTATGAAGAGGTAAAAACTGTCTAAAATTAACACATCCATTTTTGTCCTGAAGATGCGCGATTAGGCTTATAAATAAAACGTGGAAAAAACAACTAATTGAATAGGTAAAAACTAGTAAGATATACTAGATGGACTGCACAGGTGTTTCTAGAGAAACAGTTCTAAAATGTGATAAGTTGTACACCGCTTAGTGGTGATAGCATGTTTTGGACATTAGTCATTTGTCGGAGTAGGACTAGGAATAGGACTATATTGGAGTAGGACTAGGAATAGGACTATATTGGAGTAGGACTAGGAATAGGAGTAATGAAAGACTTGTCTGAAACTTCAGTATCACATACTATTGTCACTAAACGGTGTATAACTTATCTAAAAATTTTACTACAATAACAGTATGCATTAGCTTATAGTTAAAAACTACTATTAGGGCATGACATTTAAAATACAGCTGTACTGAGATTTTTAATTTCAGACAAATAAAGTTAATTTATTTGTTGATTGACTGAGCATTTGGACCAAAAAACAAAGCTGAATTTGTTATAAAGGACTATTAAAAATAGCTTTTTATTTAGTAAGCACTATTAGGTATTTCATCTCAGTACTAGACAATGTTCTTACCTCAAACATAAAGGTATCAACCTCTTCTCTGATACCTTCCTTGTCAATCTTTCCATCATCATAAGCATCAAGTAAAAGATCTAGGAATGCTAGAGGACGTCGTTTACGCTTGCCAGTGAACTCATCCAACTGAGGTTCTTCTTGGCTTTTCTTTCTGTCTTTACGCTCATCGATGCATTCATCTATTATCTACAACACAACAACCTGTCACTATTTTGAAGGCCATCACTTTGTGATATGATAATAAGCATTTGACAATCAAAATATCATTGTTGTTTTTTTTTCCATCTTGATGCCCCGTCCTTGGAGCATATCTGCTCCGGAAAGCCTCTTGTTAGAAGCTGATGATTAAACTTGATTTTGTCCATGACATTTCTGACAAGTACAATGAGATCTGGTGACAGGTTTTGTACATCAACAATGAAAATGATAGTGATGATTGTGATAAGGATGATGACATTGCTTCATGACGACAATGGCAATGATTATGATGGTTGTCCTGAAAAGATGATGTAAGCATTGAAATCTGAGACAACATTAAGAAGTCATAATTTAGGGTGATTTGTTTGTAAAATAGCAGGGGTTAGATCCCGCATTGTTCTCAGGAAGGGGGTGCCCTATTTTCAAGAGAAGATGTACCACACAGTAAACATGAATATACTGAGGAAATGCTTGGAAAAATATTTTGAAAAAAAAGGACTTAGAATACTTTTAGGAAGGAGTGTCATCCCCCTGCACCCCTCCCTAAAATCCACCACGGCATTTTCTCACACCATCAATTGATAATGTGTCGGACAGCGCATGTAGTTGTTATTTTCGTAGAAGTTATATTGGTATTGTTGGTGATATTCAATATTGTTTAATACCCTATTTGTAAATCCATGAAGAATTTCCAGACACTTCTTATGTTGTTTACCAGATTCAGTAAGATTATAGATGATGTCAGGCCAAAGCCAGGGACTTTTCTGACGCTCTTGAACCAGCTCACTAATCCTGAAAACATTTTAAAATGTTTTTCCATTCATCATCATTATTAGCATTATCGTTATTATAAATTGATGACAACAAAATAGCCGGTATTAATAGCTAATCATCACCATCACCCTCATCACTGCTGTCATCACCATCACCCTCATCACTGACGTCATCACCATCACCCTCGTCACTGCTGTCATCAACATCACCCTCGTCACTGATGTCATCGCCATCACCCTCGCCACTGCTGTCATCGCCATCACCCTCGTCATTGCTGTCATCGCCGTCAACCTCGTCACTGATGTTATCGTCATCACCCTCATCATTGATGTCATCACCATCACCCTCATCACTGATGTCATCACCATCACCCTCATCACTGATGTCATCACCATCAACCTCATCATTGATGTCATCACCATCACCCTCATCGCTGATGTCATCACCATCACCCTCATCACTGATGTCATCACCATCACCCTCATCGCTGATGTCATCATTATCACCCTCATTCCTACTGTCATCACCAACAATGCTGTCACCATGCCCACCACCCTCATCATGACATCATTTTAATATGTTTGTGTTACCTTGTAACAGCGTATACATAGGTTACATTCCCATCATTCTGTGCATTTACAGATGTACCCATGGACGTTTCTTAATGGAAACAAACATTCAAGGTGAGCAAAAAGTAAATAAGCTTGATTTCTTTTCTAAGGTTAATTAGCACTGGTTTTAACTTTGAAATCATCGATAAATTGAGCTGCCAATAACATTGGATGAGTCTGAAATCATGTTGAATCATTGATGAAGTACCATAGGTTGACCATCTGGGTGAGAATAGTCTTGAAAAAGACTGTCTGTGTGGTCTGATATTTCAGCAAACTGAACAGAAGCCTTTTTTACTTTTACACAGGTTGCTGAAATGTCAGACTGCACAACAAGTCCTTCTCAAGACTATTCTCACCCAAATGATCAGCTTTCTTCATCATTAATTGAACAATAATTGAATAGTGTAAAACCATGCTACAATTGAGGCCAAATTTTTCAATATGAGTCGTGACAACTTAAATAGGGTCTAAGGGTTTCTGAACTGAGAAACATTGATTTTGAAAGAAAGAAAAGTGAAAAACGAAAAAATGTGCCTCAAAGGGGTCTTCGCCAGCTAGACCCGTTTTAAGTTTTCACGACTCATATATATCTATAATCATAATATTTATATCATATCTAACTCATTATATATGGTAAAATCTGAAGCTGGTTGCACAAAGCCTGGATATCACTACCCAGCGGATAAATCCTTATCTAGTGAATATATTCTATACATATTCTATCCAGCAAGCTTTGTAAAACTGGCCCCAGTTTTCTTTGGATGTTCAGCTGTCTGTTGGAGAAGTCTAACCAAAAGATATATCATTCTTACACAGTTTATTTATTTATTGGTATTTTATTTATTTGTGGATTTGTGCTCTTGCCACTGGTGTACTTAAGAAATAAGACAAACAAGTCCCCTACAAGAATAGTACATCATGGACCTCTGGCTTAACCTCCTTATCCGAGAAGATGCAAAATTCTAACCATTAAACCAAATTTTGCAGATGTATCGGTAATAACAAAGGCAGCAATTTCTCCTCAATTATTGTAATACCCTGAGTGTTGGTCTGGCCCAGGGGATTGATCCTGTGACCTCCAACAAAATAGTCCATTGCTCAATCATCTGAGCCAATCAGGCTGCAGTAAAGGTATTATCATCATAATAAAATAGGTGATTCTCATTATGACATCAATTTAATACCAAGACCACCATTCATTGCAAATTTTCTTTCATATTCAAATTTTTAATATCTTTGGAGATTAGTAAAACAATTTGCACTTATATTTGTGATACAAAAAAAAGTCAGCAAAGCATTCTGACTGGTATTGGTAGTATATGACGCCATAATGTATATTGATAATCAACCTTTAAAAAGTGCTAATCCGTGTGATAATTACATACTAATTTAAATGCTAATTTATGTTAACTACATACTAACTCAGATCAGATATTCTATGAAGATTATTGTTGTTATTTAAAGACCAAAGTGTTACTTACTGCATATAATATCTAGAGCACACTTGGTTATTCTAGGGAAGATATCCAATGGTCCTTGATCACAACGATCCTGAGGGAATGTAAATCATTTATAAAGTGACTATACATTGCATACCTTCTGCAATATAGTGTAATCCAGGGCTTTGACTTTTCCCTGACCATAAACCATTTTTCAATGACCAAGGGACATACAGGAAATCCAAGGAATTAACATTTCATTTATAATATATCAGGATTTTTTGGAAACTTTTAGTTAAAAGTAAGATCGCATGACTCTCACTGAAAGAATTTATAATAATTTGAGAAAAATAACAACAATTTTATGACATTTCCCTGACTTTTTGAGAATTATCAAATTTCCCTGACCAAAATCATAATTCCCTGACAATTCTGAAATTCAAATTTCACTGACTTTTTCCTGACCGTTGGAACCCTGTAATCACTATTTATTGTGTTACCAACCTTTAAAATAGACACCAGGATTTTAGATTGCTCATCAAATACTTCTAAAAATTCATTCAAGATTTTAAAGTGAAATGTGGGAGTAATAAGCCGTCTGCGATTTTTCCATTTCTCTCCAGTACTGTTGATAGAACAACAATCAGGAAAATGTATGAAATATATAAATGACATCCATGAACATTTCAAACATTAACATTTATTTTTATACAGCAACTGATTGAGCAGTGGCGTAATCTAGGGGAGGGGTGCAGGGGGTGAATACCCCCTCCTGAAAGGATTTTATGTCTTTGTATTCTTAAATACTTTATTTCAGGCTTAATGGGTAGTGGACCCTCTGAAAATGCCCCTGTTAAGTGGTGATTCCCCTCATGATAACAATCCTAGATCTGCCCCTGTTAAGTGGTGATTCCCTTCATGATAACAATCCTAGATCTGCCCCTGTTAAGTGGTGCATCCCCTCATGATAACAATCCTAGATCTGCCCCTGTTAAGTGGTGATTCCCCTCATGATAACAATCCTAGATCTGCCCCTGTTAAGTGGTGATTCCCCTCATGATAACAATCCTAGATCTGCCCCTGTTAAGTGGTGCATCCCCTCATGATAACAATCCTAGATCTGCCCCTGTTAAGTGGTGATTCCCCTCATGATAACAATCCTAGATCTGCCCCTGTTAAGTGGTGATTCCCCTCATGATAACAATCCCAGATCTGCCCCTGTTAAGTGGTGATTCCCCTCATGATAACAATCCTAGATCTGCCCCTGTTAAGTGGTGATTCCCCTCATGATAACAATCCTAGATCTGCCCCTGTTAAGTGGTGATTCCCCTCATGATAACAATCCTAGATCTGCCCCTGTTAAGTGGTGATTCCCCTCATGATAACAATCCTAGATCTGCCCCTGTTAAGTGGTGCATCCCCTCATGATAACAATCCTAGATCTGCCCCTGTTAAGTGGTGATTCCCCTCATGATAACAATCCTAGATCTGCCCCTGTTAAGTGGTGATTCCCCTCATGATAACAATCCTAGATCTGCCCCTGTTAAGTGGTGATTCCCCTCATGATAACAATCCTAGATCTGCCCCTGTTAAGTGGTGCATCCCCTCATGATAACAATCCTAGATCTGCCCCTGTTAAGTGGTGATTCCCCTCATGATAACAATCCTAGATCTGCCCCTGTTAAGTGGTGATTCCCCTCATGATAACAATCCTAGATCTGCCCCTGTTAAGTGGTGATTCCCCTCATGATAACAATCCTAGATCTGCCCCTGTTGATTCCCCTCATGATAACAATCCTAGATCTGCCCCTGTTAAGTGGTGATTCCCCTCATGATAACAATCCTAGATCTGCCCCTGTTAAGTGGTGCATCCCCTCATGATAACAATCCTAGATCTGCCCCTGTTAAGTGGTGATTCCCTTCATGATAACAATCCTAGATCTGCCCCTGTTAAGTGGTGATTCCCTTCATGATAACAATCCTAGATCTGCCCCTGTTAAGTGGTGATTCCCCTCATGATAACAATCCTAGATCTGCCCCTGTTAAGTGGTGATTCCCCTCATGATAACAATCCTAGATCTGCCCATGTTAAGTGGTGCATCCCCTCATGATAACAATCCTAGATCTGCCCCTGTTAAGTGGTGCATCCCCTCATGATAACAATCCTAGATCTGCCCCTGTTAAGTGGTGATTCCCCTCATGATAACAATCCTAGATCTGCCCCTGTTAAGTGGTGATTCCCCTCATGATAACAATCCTAGATCTGCCCCTGTTAAGTGGTGCATCCCCTCATGATAACAATCCTAGATCTGCCCCTGTTAAGTGGTGATTCCCCTCATGATAACAATCCTAGATTTGCCCCTGTTAAGTGGTGATTCCCCTCATGATAACAATCCTAGATCTGCCCCTGTTAAGTGGTGCATCCCCTCATGATAACAATCCTAGATCTGCCCCTGTTAAGTGGTGATTCCCTTCATGATAACAATCCTAGATCTGCCCCTGTTAAGTGGTGATTCCCTTCATGATAACAATCCTAGATCTGCCCCTGTTAAGTGGTGATTCCCCTCATGATAACAATCCTAGATCTGCCCCTGTTAAGTGGTGATTCCCCTCATGATAACAATCCTAGATCTGCCCATGTTAAGTGGTGCATCCCCTCATGATAACAATCCTAGATCTGCCCCTGTTAAGTGGTGATTCCCTTCATGATAACAATCCTAGATCTGCCCCTGTTAAGTGGTGATTCCCTTCATGATAACAATCCTAGATCTGCCCCTGTTAAGTGGTGATTCCCCTCATGATAACAATCCTAGATCTGCCCCTGTTAAGTGGTGCATCCCCTCATGATAACAATCCTAGATCTGCCCCTGTTAAGTGGTGATTCCCCTCATGATAACAATCCTAGATTTGCCCCTGTTAAGTGGTGATTCCCCTCATGATAACAATCCTAGATCTGCCCCTGTTAAGTGGTGATTCCCCTCATGATAACAATCCTAGATCTGCCCCTGTTAAGTGGTGCATCCCCTCATGATAACAATCCTAGATCTGCCCCTGTTAAGTGGTGATTCCCCTCATGATAACAATCCTAGATCTGCCCCTGTTAAGTGGTGATTCCCCTCATGATAACAATCCTAGATCTGCCCCTGTTAAGTGGTGCATCCCCTCATGATAACAATCCTAGATCTGCCCCTGTTAAGTGGTGATTCCCCTCATGATAACAATCCTAGATCTGCCCCTGTTAAGTGGTGCATCCCCTCATGATAACAATCCTAGATCTGCCCCTGTTAAGTGGTGATTCCCTTCATGATAACAATCCTAGATCTGCCCCTGTTAAGTGGTGATTCCCTTCATGATAACAATCCTAGATCTGCCCCTGTTAAGTGGTGATTCCCCTCATGATAACAATCCTAGATCTGCCCCTGTTAAGTGGTGCATCCCCTCATGATAACAATCCTAGATCTGCCCCTGTTAAGTGGTGCATCCCCTCATGATAACAATCCTAGATCTGCCCCTGTTAAGTGGTGCATCCCCTCATGATAACAATCCTAGATCTGCCCCTGTTAAGTGGTTGGACGGAGTGTGAGTGCTAAGTTGTCTGATTTCTTCACTAAGGTTTCAAACCATTATTTTTATTGAATTCAAGTCGCATAGGTTCAAAATCTACATTTAGGTTTACACTCAATACTATACAAGTAAATCACAATAAATTGATATCAATTGCAAATGACAACATTAAACAGTTAGTGTCTCTTTTCATGTTAGACCAAGAAAAAGGATTAATTACCCCTATTATGTCAAAATTGCAACTGATGTATGAATTAAAGATGAACAAGGATCCAGTTTCGCTATTCTTACCGAAACAGATGCTGATGAAAGAAATCAACAATAATTACATATAATGATGATCGTAACAGCATGTTGCTTACCTTGTGAGTAACCCTATATGAATAAAATAGAATAGAATAAAATAGTCAATTCCTCTTGTAATGAACAACAAGCTTTAATTAGTTGGAATGCAGAGAGAAATGTATTCCTATTTAAACATGAGGACTGGGAGCCAGTATGCTAATGAGTTGTTTATATGAAGTTGTCAGAACATTGCGCGACTCATTGTGGTCCAAGCTCTTTTAGAGTGTTATAATAATTGTGCTCTGTATTGAAGAAGATTTAAAATTTAATTTGATGAGACAAGCTACGCTGTCAAGGTGGCATTTAATACTGATATTAAATAAATTGTTGGTCAAATGAGCCTGGACCCGTCAAGGCAATAAGTTGTTATATTGTACTCAAGCGAACTATAGGAATGTTTAATCGCTCATTACATTAAAGATTTACATTTTTCATTATAATTGTGTACAGATGGATGTCTGATTTACAAGCCAAAATGTTTTATATTAATTGTACTTAAAAGATAATGAGCCTGGGGGCTAGCTAAGGTGAAAGTAAATGACAAAAATAATCAATATTAAATAATCTACCTTTTAATATCCCATTATCAGGATTGATACATTAGAGAAGTTTTAAAGGACTTAGGCAGGGACTTGCAATTATCGGTTATTATCATTATTGAATGTTTCATTAATGACTTTTAAAATTCACAAGTAATAAATGAACCAAGAAAATTAGAAAATCACTACCAAGAAGGCATCTGTATATCTTATACAGAATTTGTCCTGATTTGCATATGGTTTAGCTTGAAATATTTCATCAAATTAAATCTAATTTCAAAAATATTAATCTACACTAAGATTCAAAATTAGTTGGGACATTCGTTGTTTTAAACCACATTTTTTTTGTTGAGTGTTTTTCAGGCCCTTCCCCCTCCCCTGTCACAATGTTGGTATGATTGATGATGATTTTGGTATGAAATGAAACCTCAGACAACATTGTTTAGGGGGGAGGGGGAATTAACCGGGATATTGTAGAGTGAAAAAGAAAAAAAGTGTGAGAGAACAAAATGGTGTTGAAAAAAATGACAATGTCCCAACAATTTTGAAACTTAGTGTCTGGGATTATAATCCAGCTGTAACTAAAATAATGCGCATGCTACCAAACTGAGATACTATCACAATGTGTATTTCATTGAAACACATTTTGTGAGAAAGTTTCGAAAAAATCTGTAAGGGCAAAAAAAAAATATTCATAAAAATCCTATTTTTTGACAATTGAATGCAACAGCAAAAACAAGAAAAACCGCCCGCAAATACACTAGTATAGATCTAAAAAATGTTAGTTTGCCTCATAACCGTCAATAGTGGTTTGTGTTATAATGAATATGGGCAGTGATGTTAAAAAAATACCAATATAAGAATTTTCACTAGAAATACAGCGAAAACGTTGTTTTTACCGGTGGTGAAGTAGCTACAATTTTCAGGTCAAATAAATTTTTCTAAAAAACATTATGCATCGATTTTCATAGAAAAGCAAACAACTGATTTTCTTTTAGCAGAATGCAACAAGAACGATAGTTTTGTACTCAATTCCAGCGTAGTTGTCGCTACATGTATTTGCAATTGTTAGAGGTTGTTAAAAAAAACATTTACTTTGATATATGCATTCGTGGTGTCCTATAGCATCGATGGGCTAAAATTGAATTCAGTTTGGAGAAAATTGTATTTTATTCTGTTGAAATCACTTGTCTTGTGTTCAACAAAGAACCCTTGCAATCGGTTAAATTGTTGTGTTAAATAGTTAACGATCACAGAATTGTATTTGGGATCCATATAAGATCTCATAAACCTACATTTCATCGTTGAAATGAGCAGAATATGCATTAATGCTCGGAAAAACTCTCGTCGCTTCACGACTCGCGCGCTTCAGATTGTCAAAGTGACTTTGTGATACAAATTGCATTGTTATACAATCGTGCCGATTGATTTTTTCATTTTAGTTTTTCCTTGTATAAGCAAAGACTTCAAAAACATAGTTGACATAACGTAAAGCAGTTGTAAACGTAGTGTCTATAAACTTTATAGCCGAATCCAAGACTCGAATTACTATCAACAAGGCTTTGATTGACACCGAAACTATAGCAATAGCCTAGCGAAGTGTGCGACATCTTAAACGGTAAAGCGTTTATCTAAAGGATTAGAAGTCTATAAATGTTTATATTCTATACTGGGATGGTAAAATGTGAGTTCTCAGCTGGCATTCACTCAAATGTTTTACAAATTTGCGAAGTGAAAGATCGATTTGTATTACATATAAAGAGGTGTATTCGGTTTAAAAAGCATCAATACTTTTAAAGAATTTCGACGTGAATCACTGGTAAAATGTGGTTAACTGTACTGCTGTGACGGTCGATGGTCATATGACACCAAATACATTTTGTAACACAGACGATTTACACCCCTAGTAATGTTGTTTACTCACAGCTTGATATGATCCTATTGTTGTACTGTACACATGTGTACATGGACTTTATACCGTTACATTTTTTAAAAGAGCAGTGATTTATTTTTCGATAACAATATATAATTGATGGATTTTGTTTTGAGTGATCATTTACATTTCTAATTATCTTGTTTACAGCAATTCGCATTTAAAACAGTTCAGCATGCCGCAAAATCATGATTTCTCCATTTCACTGTTGGAAATTAACGCGCGTGATTTCACCGTCACTATGTGTGTGCCATTCTATGAAATGTTTTTTCGCTTTTTTTTTCTCGAATTTGTTAGATTTCTTAAATACAACAACTAAATCAGACCTTTTCCATTGTAGTTTACATCTTAGAACAATTTCATTCTTTTGTGTTGCTTATTTACTTAGATTTTTTTGTTTTCCATCCCAGACACTAAGATTCAAAATTAGTTGGGACATTCGTTGTTTTAAACCACATTTTTTTGGTTGAGTGTTTTTCAGGCCCTTCCCCCCTCCCCTGTCACAATGTTGGTATGATTGATGATGATTTTGGTATGAAATGAAACCTCAGACAACATTGTTTAGGGGGGAGGGGGAATTAACCGGGATATTGTAGAGTGAAAAAGAAAAAAAGTGTGAGAGAACAAAATGGTGTCGAAAAAAAATGACAATGTCCCAACAATTTTGAAACTTAGTGTAGAATAGCAGCATTAATCTAGACATTTTATAAGTTACTAATATACAATATTCATGTCTGATCTGTATGGAATATAAAATGTCTCGCCTTCTGCTTGACATTGTATATTCCATACAGGTCGGCCGCTCATATTGACTGTATATATTACAAAATAGTTATCTAACAATACCTGTATCTAACCAAGGATGCAGGAAATGATATGGAAAGGCTTTGGTTATTTGACGAGAACTGCTTAACAATAACTACAAAAGAATAAGAAAACAATAATTTGTGATAAAATAAAATATGACATGATGATTTTTTTCCAATGCTCTCCCAGGGCCGCTTTTTATCCTTCTCTTAACAACTGCATGTTTTGACAAAATCAATTTTAAAACGGTAAAGGTAATAGGTTTTAAGATATTATTAAGAAATAGGCTATTGATAGGTATAACCTGTGTTATATCTAGAGTTTCTTTGGAAAAAAGCAGATGCAATGTAGGCTATTGATCTAGGATGTTGATTGATTTATCTAAAACTAAAGAGCAAGTTGTTAGAGGTAGTTCTGACGCAGCTCTTCCACCAAGAATTACAATGTCATGCAATGCAATGCAATCCATTAGACTTCTTCACAATAATGGTATGACACTTTTGAAATCTGCTAGCTCTTACATTGTGGGCCAGCTGTGCTAGTTACTCTAAGCATTTATGTAAGATTGATAATTCACAAAACAGGACAGCAAAATTTTCAATTTCAAATTACATTTAAGTCAAAGCTCAGATAAAAAGATATGGGACAGCATTATTTTGTAAATGCTAGGCACCCACTTGCTCATTTACTTTCTCCAAAAAAAGACCAGACAAAACAAGATTATATTTTACCTAGGATAAAGACAGAGTGCTTTAAAAACATATTTTTAACAGATGCCTTTTAATAGAATGTAGTGTAAAGATGTTTGCATACATACCTCAGCATATTCAGGCTTATACATGTACAGAAAAGGTTGAAAAGGACCCAACCAAATGCACATACATCCTTCATCTTGATATTCTTTAGACCACCACAGTATTTGATTACGGAAATCTAGCAAACAAACATTTAATTAACTAACGATTGATAAATGCATTTAATGTATGAAATGGAATTCAGAATAGCCTTATGAATATTGGGATTAATATATTTGATGATTGATCTAATAACACAGGGGAGGCAGAAAAGTAACAGCCGTGGGGTGGGAGGGGTGGGTGGGGGTGCACTATAATCCAGTACCCCACCCCACCACCAACTCGCATTTCCTTATGACACAGGAAACCAGCATCCAAGGCAATTATGTATTATGGGTATTATGGCACGTAGCATCTAATTGGAAGACTTTACAAACCAGAAAATCACTGTCGACAAAACAATTTTTTTAACTTTGTACACTCATGCATTAATATATTTTATCCCCCCTCCCCAGTTCCGCCGTCCCTGTAACAAGTGTCCCTGTAAGCAGTAATTTTTTTCAAAAACATTGTATATGAATTTGCGTATGGTGACCTAGCATGTATTAGCGTGACAAAATAATTCCAACGGCAGAACCTTATATAACATAACCTTAAATAGCGGAAAAATGGTTTTTGTTAAACTAAAAAAAATTATGTAGTACTGCTCTATTATACCACTAAAATAATATTCTGAAAATTGCAAAAAAAATTTACTGCTCAGTTTTCAAGTTATTTTTGTTTTTATTATTAAAAGTATGTTGTATATTTTCATGACGTCATCAAAA
This sequence comes from Diadumene lineata, assembly GCA_918843875.1. Classification (NCBI taxonomy): domain Eukaryota; kingdom Metazoa; phylum Cnidaria; class Anthozoa; order Actiniaria; family Diadumenidae; genus Diadumene; species Diadumene lineata. The sequence continues at coordinate 8,871,480 of OU974076.1, read as the reverse complement.
TAAAATTTCTTAAAGTTTGAGGTGTGTGCATGCGCGTGGTCATTCAAGAGCGTGCCTGCTGAAATTTTATGGAGCCACCTTAAAATCATAGTTACTAATAATAATTCAAGAGGATAGTGTGGCAGAATAATTTGTGAGCTCACACATATGTATTTACGCATCACCCATCCATGCATGCCCCCATGCGGTGCATGATGACATATGGTGCCTTTGAGACACTAGGCACAAAAATGCAAAGAGTTTTTTTGGTGACATCACACTTTAGTACTCTGTTGTCCATAACCTTTTGGCCATGTGACTTCTCATGTCATACGTACATCGCACGATGCATTAAAGCAGGTCTTAACCTAGCAATCCTCTACATAGTTTATAAATGAACTAGACACTCAGAGAGTGCTTACTCGGTGTACTTGCAAGGAGAGATTTGTAAATTTGAGGCATCGAAAAATCTTTCGTGTAATAGCATCTTAGCGTCATTGAATTCGTGGCAACTATTGTGGTAAATATTTTCGGGGGTAGTTTATACACAGGTAGCCCAAGCTTATTAACAGTGTTGTTTAGCAGCAGTGTTGTAGCTAGACAGACAGACGAAAAATATATGGGTATTTGATATGGATTGCATGGGTACTTTTAGGTCAACTTTTTTCTACTTTAAAATCAATAAACTTCAATAAAACTCTTATCTTGTGTCGCTGATATACTTAAGAGTGTCGTGTATGAATTTGAGCACATTTCGTTGGGTTTTGAGGCGAATACTATCAAAATTATAGAAAATTACATTTATTGACATAACAATGAATCTTAAATGACATTGGTATATTTTTTACAATATATTTACGCATTCTTTTCCTCATTTGTCTGCTTTTATTCATTATACGGGTTATTTGTTTGACTGGAATTCTACTTGGTTCTCGATCACGTTGTAGTGCTCTAAGTTTGATGTGTGTTCCATCATCTATAGAAATAAACTTGGCATAACGTGACCTTAATTCCAATCTGGACGTGCAATATTTATTATAAATAAAACATGAATCAACTAACAATTCTAAAGTTTTCTCAAAGACATCACAATCATTTTCTAAAGACGCGAAGAAATGGTTGAATTGTACTACAACATGGCGTAAAAGCAGGTTGGCAACTATGCATGACACAGCGGAAAAAAAAACAGACAATAAACGAACAAATTAGCACTAAAACTACTTGGCACAACAGTACAAATAATTGATAAACAAAACACAGTTATCGTTGTCACAAACCAGCAAAGAAACGAATTTGTCTTCGAGTTATGCAATTCCAACATGGCGTCCTTGTAACTGTGAACAAGAGAGCTAGTGCTTTCATTGTTTGATTTCGTTTGAGTCTCATTATTTGTATTCATTTGAGTTTCGTTTGAGCTTTGGAGTTCGCGGAACGAGTCGATTCGAAAATGACGCTCTTTGACATCTTTTAGTATGAGTCTATCGCGAACGGTGTGTGCATTTGCATGTAATTTGAGCGCCTCATCATCTGCATTCGTTTTCGTCGACATCTTGTGCAGAACTGTGCAGAAAATAACAAGTTCAGTTTCGGCGAAATGTCAATCAAGTGTCAATCAATGATATCTACTTCCGGTAAATTTGGGCTTCCTGTGGGCTCCACGGCCATGAATGACATGCGCAGTAACTTGCAATTTTCAAAAATTCTGCATGATACATACATAGATAGACCGAAGCCGAAACCTTAACTCGGGGCCCCCTTGGGGGGTACCCCGAGTAACAAGGTCTTTTCATACGATCTAATATCAAAATGCATACATTAAATACAATATGTAGCTCTTGTTTTCATACTAAAATAGAAAGTTCATTTAGCGTATTTATATGCACGTAAAAACTCAGTGTTTTGATTGTCCGGCTGAAAGCAAACGACAATATCTTTGTGATTTTTTTTTATTATCGAAAGTAAAATTTATTAAATAAAAATAAAGGTTAAATATACATACCGCACGGATCACGGTGAAAGTCCAGTGTATTTCCAAACAGAAAATGTTTTTTTGTTGGAGTGGGAAAGTGGTCCATGACGTTGAGTCGTTCCAGTTTGGATTTCCATACCCAAATTACACAAGCAACCACTAAGACGAGCGAACTAACGACAAGTGTGCTAAAGTTGTCAATGATAGTAGACGTCGACGGAATATAATCCATATTTTTGCATGAAAGTGGACGAATTTTAGCCTGAGATGGGATGAAGACACTGACAGCCTGTACGCAACCCTAAATAGCACTACAAACACTAAAGCGAGGCAATGGCACTCAAGGTCGCGCACCAGGCCGGGGGACGACAAGAAATGGCGAAATTTAATGACATTCAATGACATGAGAAAAACAGCATTGAATAAAAACTTATTAGAGTTTTCTTACTTCAAGTAATTCAATCTATTTTATCATATATATATATATACATATATATATATATCCCAGAAAAACATTGATACAAAATCACGCGATTGCACAGCAGGGACATGATCGTACATACACCCCCTTCTCCTCCCCGAGACAGAAGTTGGTTGTTCTTGGTCAAAGTTCGTTCACCGTCTTTGTTTGCTGTCACTTTGCTTATATTTCCAAATTATTTCGTGAATACGCAGATCGACTTATTCAAAACTGTTCAAGAATTTTCTTTAGCTTTACCTATTCTCGTCGCTAGCGTGGAAATCCATCCACAATATTGATAAACTAAAATGACAACAGCGATGGATGTTGTTTCTCAGGCAAAGGAGAACGCAGTTACATTCCTTGCCACCACCATTCTAGGCGCTGTTGTTTTTGGTGTGTTTCTTGTATGGAAGAAATGGGATTACATGAAGACAGTTCGAGCATGTCCCGGTCCTTTGACGACATTCCCCTTTGGAAATGCGTTACAGCTCGAGCTTGACGGCGCAGGTAAGCAAGCACCAGTTCCAAGCAGCTGTGTTTTGAACTTGCTAACATGGTCCAGCTTTTTTTGTAGTTCTCCATAATTATAGCTTTCTATTTTTTCTATTTATGGATGAGAGTTTGTGAGGAATTTGTTAATCTTATATCAGTATGGCCATTTTTTTTCTTCTATATTGCTCTTGTTCCATTTTTAATCTTTAACGTACTTTTCTTTGATCTTTAATAATTTCTTTCTTATTAGTACTTCTCTTTCAATACTTCTTTTTTTACCTGATGAGGCTTTCCATTTATTTATTTTTATTACTTTTTAGTTTTTTTTTTTCCGATGTTTTTTTTTTTTTTTTTTTTGTTCGCCGCTTTTCTATTTGATAGTACCATGTTTTCCATTTTGGGAGTAAAATTCGAAAATTCAAAATAATTAATTACTTGTCAATAAATATTTCTAGACATACACAATTCTCTTGATTTTGCTATTTTCACATAAAGATATAAGTGGATATAAAAATCATGTTATTATTTGATCAGAGAAACCTTTTTTGCTAGCCAGTAAATGCAAAATGTCTAGCATAGAGTCCGGGGGGGGGGGGGGGGGGAGAGTGGTGGGAGAGGTACTACCCTATATCGACTATATGGGGATGATCCGCTGAACAGGGTATGGTTTTTTCGACCTTGGTGTCATGAACAGGGTATCCAATTCTACTCTATTTCCGATTTAATCCAAACTTCCTGTCATACTCAGGGCCCAAAAATGAGAGAAATTATTTTGCATTCAGGAAATCAGCAAGAATAAGATCATTGACTTTAAAAAAAGATAAGAGCAGCATGTGTGTCTGAATTGATAAATTTATACAAATCATATAATGTTTGTAAACAATTGTAATTTGTCATAAACAGGGTATGGAAGTTTGGTATTTTTTGTCATAAACAGGGTAACTCCTACAAGATCCCAGCGGAACACCCCTACCCAGATCTATCTCAAGGGGGTAATTCCCCCCTCCCCCCCAGATTTTTTCTTTAAAGCACATAATCTGAAAAAAAATTTGAAACATGCACAGAACTGTGCGCAGTGTAAAACTACAAAATTACCTTAACTCTTTCTGTATTTCAATGCATACCTGACTAGATTTAATAGCATTTGCTATTATCCGGTATGATATGTTTTTTTTTTTGTAATTGATTTAAGTGAGTTAATAAAGCATTGTTGTTATTGTTGTACACTCTGATCCTTGGCCAAGTTGTTCAGAGCTCAATTACAGTGAAACCCTTCTATACCGGAACCTCAGTTTACCGGAATTCTCTCCATACTGGACAATGTTTTTGGTCCGGAAATTTTCCCTATATATCTTTTGTAAAATGAACCTCAGTGAACCGGAACCCCTTTATTCCGGAAACTGGACAGTAATTTCTCTTCAAAACAATATTTAACAATAGAATTTACCCCGCTAGTCCGGACAAAATTGCTGATTCCAATAATTTAAACAGCTGGCATCTGAAATCGTCTTATTTTGTCAAAGCATTTCAAATCTTCTGAAAAAGTTCCAAAGTTGACAATGAAAATGTAAATGAATATAACATGTTTACTTTATTGATACAGCGATACTCAAATGCAAAAATGATGGTGCCTTTAATTTACAGTGTGTATTTCAATGACTATACAAAAACCTCGATAAACCGGAACCCCCTCTAAACCGGAAATTTTATTTGGTCCCAGTAGAGTCCGGTATAGAGGGGTTTCACTGTAGTACTAATTAGGCTTTCTTCATTATAAGTTAACCTAAGATTAGCACTAATCACGTTTTGAACAACCCAGCCCTTGTCATTAAAAGTTTTTTTTATTGAAGAGTAAAATAAGGCACACCAACAGTCACAGCCACCATGTACTATATACAAACACCACCTTCAACATGATCACTATTACAATCATCATATTTGGAATCATAATCTTCATCAAGAGCAATACTGTCATGAACATGTGTGTTTATATTATCAGATTTCTACGACCAAGTCTATGAGTGGTGTCGTAATCACTGGACCAATGGTTTCATTCCTATTTGGTTTGGCTCATTCCATCCCATGATATTTGTATACAAACCTGAACTTGTTGAGGTAGGTTGGTGCATTTCATACTCCCACAATGTGAACTGTTTAACCATTAAATAGATATTCACATGTTCTCCTGATTGTATTTTTTAGATTATCCTCAGTAGTTCCCGTCAAATATCAAAATCTTTTGAGTATAAATTTATAATGCATTGGCTAGGAACAGGTCTTCTTACAAGGTAAAATATTGGTTCATTTGAACATGTTATCCAGAACAATGACTATGTGGGAAGACTAGTCAAGACTTGGTAGAGCGTACAGGATCGTTTATTCTCAGAGTAAACCAAGATCAAGATCTAATCTCTACTTACAAGCTACCTCTATTTATATGAAATTCTAAGCATAAACTAGTATAAACCGGTTTTACCGTAGATGAGCAGTTTGGCCAGGAAAATCACTCAAATGCTTACGTCACAAGTACACCTCAATTTTAAGCTTTATGCCTAATATCTCTTTAAGGAACAAGCAACTTGCGCAACGGTCGACGGTAGTTGCAAGTGCGTAATTTTTCCTAATGACCCTTGACAATTTTCCTAAGTCTTAGTTTGAAACTACCAACGTAATTTATCACTAAAGTTGCCTAAAAACGTTGGCAGGAAAAGTGGAACAAAGAACTTATTATAGATGCAAGTAGTGCCAAATATTCTTTAGTACGCAAGTCAGTAAAACTGGTTTAGTTAGTTGTCCTGGTCAAAGTTCACTGCTGTGAACACGTTTCAGTAGAGGTGACGATTAAACATGAGGCGTTTTCCTGCTCAAACAACTGTTAGATTGCTTTTAGTGTTGTTGACCTGGAAACCTGAATATATTTTCTGGTAAGAATAGTAAATAATAACAATTGAATACTTGTGAATAATAACTTGGTTTTACAGCAAAATGTAGCTTCCTCACAACTATATCTCCATGTACAGTGTATCACACAAATACTGCCAAGTATACTGTACTTCACCCCTACCCACAGGTACACTGTACCTCACCCCTACCCACAGGTACACTGTACCTGACCCCTACCCACAGGTACACTGTACCTCACCCTACCCACAGGTACAATGTACCTCACCCCTACCCACAGGTATACTGTACCTCACCCCTACCCACAGGTATACTGTACATCACCCCTACACACACTTACACTGTACCTCACCCCTACCCACAGGTACACTGTACCTCACCCCTACCCACAGGTACACTGTACCTCACCCTACCCACAGGTACACTGTACCTCACCCCTACCCACAGGTATACTGTACATCACCCCTACACACACTTACACTGTACCTCACCCCTACACACACTTACACTGTACCTCACCCCTACCCACAGGTACACTGTACCTCACCCCTACCTACAGGTATACTGTACCTCACCCCTACCCACAGGTACACTGTACATCACCCCTACCCACAGGTATACTGTACCTCACCCCTACCCACAGGTACACTGTACCTCACCCCTACCCACAGGTATATTGTACCTCACCCCTACCCACAGGTACACTGTACATTACCCCTACCCACAAGTACACTGTACCTCACCCCTACCTACAGGTATACTGTACCTCACCCCTAGCCACAGGTACACTGTACCTCACCCCTAGCCACAGGTACACTGTACCTCACCCCTACCCACAGGTACACTGTACCTCACCCCTACCCACAGGTATACTGTACCTCACCCCTACCTACAGGTACACTGTACCTCACTCCTACCTACAGGTGCAATGTACCTCACCCCTACCTACAGGTACACTGTACCTCACCCCTACCCACAGGTACACTGTACCTCACCCCTACCTACAGGTACACTGTACCTCAGCCCTACCCACAGGTATATTGTACCTCACCCCTACCCACAGGTACACTGTACATCACCCCTACCCACAAGTACACTGTACCTCACCCCTATCCACAGGTACACTGTACCTCACCCCTACCTATAGGTATACTGTACCTCACCCCTAGCCACAGGTACACTGTACCTCACCCCTAGCCACAGGTACACTGTACCTCACCCCTACCCACAGGTACACTGTACCTCACCCCTACCCACAGGTACACTGTACCTCACCCCTACCCACAGGTATATTGTACCTCACTCCTACCCACAGGTACACTGTACCTCACCCCAAACTACAGGTATACTGTACCTCACCCCTACCTACAGGTACACTGTACATCACCCCTACCCACAGGTATACTGTACCTTACCCCTACCCACAGGTATACTGTACCTCATCCCTACCCACAGGTACACTGTACCTCACCCCTACCCACAGGTATACTGTACCTCATCCCTACCCACAGGTACGCTGTACCTCACTCCTACCTACAGGTATACTGTACCTCACCCCCAGGTATACTGTACCTTCCTACTTTCATTAATGGCTTGGTTACCTCTATAGTGATGGTGATAAGTGGAGACAGCGACGTAAACTCATTACTCCAACATTCCACTTCAAAATTCTAAATGATTTCATTCAAGTGTTTGAAGACCAGGCTAAAGTTCTGGTATCTATTTTAAAGGTTAGTATTACAGCAATGACAAAAATATCAGATCATTTTCCTTGCACAAAACATTTGATGCTGTCATTAAATTTAGACATAATAGCTGTTGTTCCTTCATAACCTGTTGTAATTTCCATTACATAACTTGTAATGAATAAGCCATTGATAAATTCAGCCAATAGAACTATTTATTATTATTTCTTGCTGATTAAATCATAGTTTTTTAAACTAGCAGATCTGCCTCACTCCGTTTCATGTGGAACTCCTACTATTTGTTAGTAAAACTTTAATTTGACAGACAACATTCATTTGATATAATATATAATATTGCAGGTTTCCTGGGCATGTGACAATCTTAACCACTTGCCCCAATCCTAGCTCTTATTCACTTTTGATAAAACATACTAGAATAATAATAAGATATATATGGGATCTGCTCCTCGGGAAATAGTGCTAAAACACACCTCAATCGATTACTTGTATTACAAAAGCGAGCCCTTCGACTTATCAATTTCTCAAATTCTAGAGATCACGCTGTTCCAATTTTTATTCAAGCAAATTGCCTTCCTTTAAATTTTCTTTATTTTGAACGAATGTCCATAATGATGCATGATATTCATAATAACATTACCCCCAGAAATCTAAATAATATCTTTAAATCAACTGTAAACGTCCATCAATATAAAACTAGATCAACAACGAATAAATGCTTTTATATAGAAGGTGTACGAACCGAATTAATGAGAAGCTCTTTTAAATCAACTGGTCCTAAAATCTGGAATAGCATCCCATTAGCACTAAAAAATATGAAAAAAACTCAATTCAAAACTAACATCAGAAACCATCTTCTTCAGCTCCTTGAAAAATCAGACAATTATTTAGATCTTGAACAAATCTTGATCTCCTTCAAAAAATTGGAATTTCATTAATCTTCTATTGACTCGATTCAATGAACACCTCTGTTTTTTTTGTTTTTGTTATAAACGTTTTTGCTATTAATTTGCTACCTTATTTATATAGCTTATAATAAGTGAAAATTTAATAATTATTATATATAGTGTTGTTAGTTATGTTATGTAACTGTATCATAATTAAGTTTTGCTACCGCCTCGATTAGTTTTGAGAACTAGCTGCGGATAGCAAAAGTTCGAGATTTGTAAATATTGTTTATTTAAATAAAATTTGTTGTTGTTGTTATATTGTATATTTTGTTTTAGACTGATTGCCAAAAGGGTGCAGTTGACATCTTTCCTAAAATCACTCTGTATACCCTGGATATCATCTGTGGTAAGCATTGTACACAAATGTTGAAAGAATTTGTTTTTACATTCGCTTGTATATCAACTTGAAGTAATGTTTTATTGATAACATTCAATAAGCTTATTGATTGGCAGTGATTATATATACATAATTCATATTATTTGGACGGCCATAGGCTTATCAGTTTATTGTCAAGTGTTACCCACTTAAATAAAGTTGATTATTATTTAAAAATAATACCATTGACAAGTAACAATAAGAAAATAAAAAAAATTGATTGGTGTTCATCATGCTTACTCGAAGGATGCAGCTCAATGTGACTGAGTTGGTTGTATGAGGGCTCTAAAAAATAAATTGATAAATTGTAAAGCGCATCGAGAAATATTGGGATGCGCTTAACAAGAAATAAATTATTATTATTATTATTATTATTATTATTATTATTATTATTACCAAAACAGTTACAACACAGTACACACACAAAAGCCAACAACTCATTAACTGGTCCATTTCAAATGAGTGAGGAAAAACTGAAGGATCCATAGAAAAAACCCTCAAAGCAAGGTAGACAATGGACAACAAAATCAAACCATGTACCACACATGATCACTCTTGCTGCCCTGAGAAGGTCACATGTGACTGAGGCCATATGTCACATATCTTGACTTCAGAACTTTGAAATTCTGAAAGGCATATTTTAGTGATATGTATCTTTGTGATCATGGCATTGACATATTTTGATATTGCTGTTGTTATAGCGACATCAATGGGAAAACTTCTCCATGCACAAAAAGCTGGTAACTCCACATACGTGAATGCAATATTAAGGTATATTTGACATCACCAGAAAAAGGGATCTTTCCTGGGATTTGGGTGTGTTTAACTAGTGTGTCTTCAAACTTTCAGACCCTTTTGACATTTCTTTATCAAATTTGTGTCCATCTATTTCAAATAATGGTATCAGACAGAAAAGTGAAAGCACAGTATGAAGGGAATCATGGATTTGTTTAAATTGAGAAATTAGCAGCACTAAAAGCAAATCAATGATACAGACGATAAAAATAATCAGTCTGTAACAAATGGTCATGGCTTGCATGGTTTGAACATGAAGGGCAGCAGTAATATATTTACACAAAGAATTTGAAATTTTTGCCGATTATTTGTTTCCGAGTGGTACTTTATCTTATTTTTCTATTGCAACATTTTTAAATACTATTAGGTGATTTTACTGTATACAGGTATTTATTGTGTACTATTGGATAGATCTCTTGTGGGTTTCTTGTAGGAGCAAGGATATTGCAGTTGGCTAGTGTGTGGCTTTCTGCGCGAGAGGTCCCAAATTCGATTTCTAGAGACTTCACATCCTTGTTTCGACTTCTTTCTGTGTAGCTTGTAGTAGTTTTAAATACCAGTAAAAAGGAGCATACAGATAGAAAGAGTGGGGAAAAGGGCGCACCGTTGGCTTCTTGGGAAATCATCTTAATTGTAACTGAAAGAACTACTGACGTTAAACAAAGTGCTTTTCCATTTTTAGGTTTTGCTTCAGGTAGTCAAGAGAATAAAGACAGATATAGGCAGATTAGTGGCAGTGATTCATTTTGTAAAGTGAGGGTCAAAGTTTCAATGAATGTACATAAAGTATGTTACTTAGCAACAAAGAGAATTACATTATTTGATTGATATCTTTTGTCTTCCAGCATGAGTGATCTATTCATGACTCGTGTCAAGCAACCATGGCTCCATGTTGACTGGATTTACAATCTTACTGCACAAGGAAAGCAGTATCAGAAAAATTTGAAGATTTTACATGGATTTGCATATTCAGTAAGTAATATTTCACAAGATGGGCTTTTGCAGTGTTTGCTTGATAGGATTTAGTGTGAAAATGTGTGAGCTAGTTGTGGTTTAAATCTGGCTGACTTTGCACTTTTTCAATTGTCTTGTTCGAGAAAATTTTCCCACCCCAGTCATTTAACCCACCACCATTGCTTGATAGGATTTAGTTTGAAAATGAAATGAAAACCGATTAACAGGCTAGCTCAGTTGGGAGAGCATTGGCTGTTAACCGGGAGGCTGCATTTTCGAACCCTCAGACGAACCATCACTCAGGGTCTTTAAATAACTGAGGAGAATGTTCTTCGATTTATAATTGTTAGGCTTCGCGTCTTCTTGGATAAGGACAATAAACTGGAGGTCCCGGTTCGCCACACTTCACATTAACCAATAACTGGGGGACATAAAAGAACAACTGAGGACACAGGTCACAACCATCCTCGGTGATAGGCTTACACTAATACATACTAACTACTAATTAGCGCAATTGATTATATATTTTTATAGATATTTGCGCTATATAAGCATTAAATTAACATAACAAAAATGTGTGAGCTAGTTGTGGTTTAAATCTGGCTGACTTTGCACTTTTTACATTTGTCTTGTTCCAGACAATTTTCCCACCCCAGTCATTTAACCCACCACCATTCATGAATTTCCACATTTGAGACATACAATAATTTTAAGGAAACACTTGTAAATAAGTCACTGAAAAACAACACCCCCTCCAGAATTTCCAAATGTCATCTGTGGTGGCCAGAGTTATGGGTAATAAATGCTACTGACAGATCTAAGATTCACACACAGAAAAAAAATTGAATTAATAATTTTCCAAAGATAGAATGGGTAAAATAACTAATACTGGTCCAGCAATAGGTTTGGTATTAATTTCCCAATAATAATCCCAAATGTTTTCCTGTGATAGGTTATTGATGAACGTATTTCTGAGAGGAAGTCATCTGTCAAAGAGGAGGAGGAAGTTGATGAGTTCACTGGAAAGCGTAAACGACATCCACTAGCATTCCTAGATCTCTTACTTGATGCTTACGATGATGGGAAGATTGACAAGGAAGGTATCAGGGAGGAGGTTGATACCTTTATGTTTGAGGTAAGAAGGTCTACTTTTGATTTATCAACAAATCATTAATTATTAATGGTCAATATTATGGTTACTGGAAACATTAACTGGGTCCTTTCATAAAAACATCACCTGCGAGTTGGATCTTTCACATTTTGTAATGAATAAATTGTATATCATTTCAGAGCTGAATAACTGAAGAATATGACTATGTTGTTTTCATTTCGAAAGTGAAAAATAATCATGAGTGTTAGCACACCAAATGAAAAGGGAGAGCTTTTGTTTGAAAAGTTAACATCAGATGAGAGTAATTATTGCTTGTTTAGATATTGATTAATAAACATTTTTTTTTACACAAATGTCAATCATCACATACTGACGTAGTTACAAAATCTAGTGAGTAATTCATATCCTTATCATGTTGTTGTTCTCTGAAGGGCCATGATACGACAGCATCAGGTATATCCTGGGCAATACAGAGGCTGGGAGAGAACCCTGATATACAACGAAAGGCACAGCAAGAGGTGGATGCATTCTTTGGTAATTGCATGGATTTATTGCTATCTACAATCCAGGGGCAGCAGAGAGCGAGAAGCTACTTTTACCCCTGTAATTTTAATTTATTTACAAAAAATCTTTTCATGATCTTGTTTTTGCATTTCCTGTTAGAGTCTCTCTGTCTTGTGATTCCTGACCAGAAAAATGAAATGCTCCAAGAAGCCTAGAGACTTTGCATCTGACAAAGTTGACTTGAATATAAAAACAGCATTTTACATATTGTGCCATGCTAATCCCTAGTTATTTCCTCTCAAAGCAGTCAAAAATACTGTGTAGCCAGAAAAGTTACTCAGAGACAAATCTTCTCATGTTTCAATCTTCAGGTTGTGTCAGACATGGCTACCATTGTTGATGTCAGTCTTACAAATCATCATTTATTTAAATATTTTTTTGTCATTGTAGAATCAAGGCCAGAATCATTGACTGTCGATGCCCTAAAGGAATTGAAATATTTGGAGTGTGTTATCAAGGTAAATGGGCTTTTTTTGCACATGATATTTGCCAGTGCTCCTGAATGATCAAGAGGGAAATAATGAACATACTTGCAAATTAATATGCTTTTTTTTATAGAAAGTGGTTTGAACCCAGGGCTACTGTAGTAAAAACAGTATATTCTTAACATTCAAATTTCTCTTGGGGATCGGGAGTTATGGCTATAAATGATATGGTGATGATGTTATATTGCATTGATGTTGACAGTAATCGCAAGTTGCATCATTCAATTGACTGTCCTAGACCATATTTGCTTATACCAATCACATATCATGTAAAAGCTGTGTATTTCACTTTAAGGAAAGCCTTCGCTTACACCCATCTGTGCCTGCATTTGCAAGAAACATTGTGGAAGATGTCAAGTTTGGTAGGTTGTGCACTAACTCAAGGACAAAAGTTTTGAGACAACATACTAACTGCATCCCTTTCATTAGAGCAAAATTAATTGTACAACAATTCAATTACACACATTCCCTGAAATCAAATCACTTTTAACTTTGAGTTGAGGGAAAGAGGAGCAAACGTGAATTGTAATAAGCTCTACCTTAATTTTTCCAGTGTCCCAATGACTTTGGTCCTTGTTTGTAGAGCATGGTTAGGTTATTGAGATATGATATTCGTTCATCTAATATTGTCATGGTGGTAACAGAATAGTGAGAGCACTGGCCTTTCGCTGCTGTGAACCATTGGTTAGGGTGATAATGTGACCCGAGTTTGTTTTCTCTCAAGTCACAAGGGCTTTTGTCTGTTTTTTCTTCTCTTAGCAACAATCAACATGTGAGGAAAGTTGTGTGAAGATGAGTTCCTTAAAACGGGATTTCACACATATTTCTTCTCCCTAATTCAGTTCCTTTACATCTATGTCATTCTTTGTTTTGCGCTTTGTAGATGTGGCAATTTGGGCCCTCAAGATGAGCAATGCTCTTGGTGCCAACATATTGTAAATAAAAAAATATATATACTACATGACATTGTGTACAATTTTGTGTTCTAGGTGATAATAAAATCCCAGCAGGGTCAACTGTAGCCATTGCTCCGATGTCTCTGCATCGAAATCCATATGTTTGGCCAGACCCAGACAAGTTTGATCCTGACAGGTTTTTACCAGAGAACAGTGAAGGACGCCATCCTTATGCTTACGTACCTTTCTCAGCTGGGCCAAGAAACTGTATTGGTGAGTACATTTGAACTCTGCTTTCTTGACAAAACAAGGTAGCTGTATGGTCTGCATTGATACAGATGACATGCAAACATAAGTCATGTAAGCAAGGAAACTCTGTATTAATAAAATTTAGACCACCTGCTGTCAAGACGTAGTCAGTGCAATGTAGAACTTAAAGGCCAGTAAGACTGTATTAAATACAAAATAATGTATAACTTGAGGAATATATCACTATCGTCAATAGCACTTGAAGTAAAATTCACACACTGAGTCATTCTCGAACCCAGACTCTTCTATGAAGCAGAGAAGGGTCTGGGTTCGAGAATGACAGAGTAGATTTGCTTACATGTGTAATCCTATACAGTTGTATTGTTCCATTCACTCACTCTAATTTCTATTTTGTATCTATTATTTGAATTCCTGCTAGCAGTGTCTCCCATGTTTGTGATTCCTGATGAGAAAAAGAGACACTCTGCAGACTCAAGAAGCTTTGTTTGATATGCACGGCCATCCAGAACTGTGGACAAATAAAACCAGTTTGATATCCGGTTTGACTGGAAATAAGCTGATTAGTTGCCAAATTAGGTACCATCACTGCTGGATATTTGACCCCACTATATCACATGCATTCTAGTTGCCTGGAGACCAGCGAGTGTGCAATAAGAAATCCAGCCTCGAGTCGGCAGACTCTTTTTCTCGCCAGGAATCACAAATGTGACAGACTCTACTAGCAGGGAAATGATTTGATGATTTATTCTTTCATTAACATTTAATAGGGCAAAAGTTTGCTCTTTTGGAAGAGAAGGTAACCCTTGCATACTTGCTGCACCACTTTGATATTAAATCTGAGAAACCTTGGTATGAAGCAAGAATGACAGTAGAGGTGATATCAAGACCAAAGAATGGAATCCATGTGACTTTGACACCACGATACTAAGCCACCAACAGAGCTGTGGAGCTGATACAGTACCTGAACTCATATTCTGTAAACACCTTCTAAAACCTAACGCTATATTTTCCCCCATTAAAAATCAAATATTTTTACATTTTATCTGGAGAAAAGTGAGGGATAATTTATTTGCATTCTTCCAACCAACCAAGAACCAATTGAACTTATTATAAACACTGTGTAAATATTATAATATGCAAATACCACTGCCTAGTCAGTGTTATCATGCAGTGCAATACTCCACAAACTGAGCTATAAAGCCATATATGCTGGTAGACTCATTTGTTGAGTTCATCATTCTTATGAGTGAATAAAAAAATACTTACAGTATTTCCATGGTGTAAGGCTCAAAAAAGGAATTTGTTGCTAGTCATACATAAAAATTCAGAAACTGAAGAAACGGCTCCACAGCTAAGGCAAATATATATATACAAATATAAATTATACAAATTGAAAATAAATATATATATATAATGTGTATGCATCCACAAAAAAAATGTATTTACTGGATACAAATTATCCAGGTGAATTATAGGTTATAGACCTTAAAAACTCCAAAGCAGTAAGATACAATAATCAATCGTAAACAAGTGTGTCAGTGGATAGAGTGGTTGTTAGTGGTTTACATAATTACATAGACAATCAAGCTATATTTCAGGGCGTTCAAAACAAAAACATTGACAAATTTGTGACAGTATGGAAACTGTAAGTCTTAATTTTGATTTGTTAATAACATTTCTTGATTTGATTGTGGATAAATCCATATTATATATATGGTATAATTATTATGAGATTACCTGATCACTCATTTACAAAACTACTATTATGATATAATAGGTGGATTTAGGTGGGTCAAAAGGACCACTGCCACTCCCCGTTTGCTAAGTAAAAATAGTAAGGAATATTTGGCTTTATTACAAAATGACTACCTTTTCTAGTACCTTTTGTCTCAGCAAAGGGGCCACATGCCCATTTCTTTGATACCTGGATCTACCCCTGATTTTAATAATAATTAATTTTTAATTATTGTTTATGTGATCACATTACAATATAATCATCAAAAAGTGTTTACTGGTAATAAATTGTTGTGAATGTTGTGAAGTATAGTGTAATATTGATTTATCAAGTCCCTATTGTCTGCCTTCAATACATTTTTTAAGCAGCTATCTGATTGGTTAACTTAAAGTGGTTATAACCCTTTATATAATTATATGAAAACCAGAATGAAAAGTAAACCAGATATCGCACAATGCGCATGTTAGGTACCTGCGTAAACGTGATTTCCGTCATTCGACGACCATGTAAAAATACAAAAAAATTGCTAACTTTCGCATCGAATAACTTGGTCATATTTTATTGAATACCCTTAAGATATACCTCATTCGAAAGCTGACAGTGAGTGGAATTAACTACATAAATTTCATTCAAAGGGTTATGACTACTTTAAAACTTGTTTGGGTGACCATGGTAAGGCATACCATGAAAACCCTACACGGTTGTATCCTTCATATCAACCTGCTCTCCCTTTTAAATCTCTTCTTCAGCAGTCTTTGGCTT
Organism: Diadumene lineata; assembly: GCA_918843875.1. Classification (NCBI taxonomy): domain Eukaryota; kingdom Metazoa; phylum Cnidaria; class Anthozoa; order Actiniaria; family Diadumenidae; genus Diadumene; species Diadumene lineata. The sequence continues at coordinate 8,855,075 of OU974076.1, read as the reverse complement.
GAATGATTATGTCTCTTAATCCTTTTCTTCACTGTTGCCTCCTTGGTATTTTGCAGTATAGTGTACAATTGTTGCTTGGGAAACATATCTCATATTGTAGTCTTTTTATGTGTGTACACTGCCTCAAAGTGTTCCTCTATTTTTCCTTTTCTCTGCATTTTGTGTTGAACATGCCTATCAGATCCATTAGTTTTAGATTTGTTGTGTTTATAACTTGTACTTCCTTATCAACTGAAATACAAATAAAATCATTTGAACATTTCAAATCCTGTTCATTAATGGGTTGCTTGTTATTATTTGCTAGTAGTGTAGTGCTATTTAAATCTCAGCCAATCAAAATAAGCATGATTTTTAGTACATGTATGATGAGTTTGATTGGCAGTTCTGGGATATCCCAGTTGAACAATCTTTATCTTTTTCAAATGTACAGATTCTTTTTTTAAACTTGGTACTTTACTATTTTATCAAGTTGAAATGAAAACATGACAATGAATTATTGTTTTGACCAATGTCATCAGCATTTTGACCATTGTCATCAGCATACATGTAAAAACAACTTCTTTTTAACTTTCTGGAGTTAAAAAAAATTGTTATTTTTTCATTCCTTAAAAAATTAGTTGGACATTGTGTGACGTACGTATTGCATGCTGATTGACTCATTTTTCATACAGGTCAAACTGGTTTTAACAGCTAACACAAACACGCCCTTTTATAGTCAATTACCCATGACTGTTTTTGCACAAATTTTGGCTGTATTTTGAGTAAAAAAAAGAGGAAAAAGATCAACAAGACAAAGGAAAGAATAGCTATCGATTGGAAACTTTGATGAAGTAAAATACATACTGGAGTACGTAAATAAACAAAGTAAATGTTGTGTCTAGAACTTGCAGTGGTTGTAGTGCCACTTCCATTCTTGGATCGTAGTTGTTTGCTTCAATTAGCTTTACACTTTACACTACCATAAAGCCAAGGACATTTTACAGCTCTCCCACTAAAGGATTGGAATTTTGTGGTATCAAGGTAACATTTTTTTTTGTTTTCCTTGTACGAGCTACAGTGTAGTTCTGTCAATAAACTTGCGAGCTTGCAAAGCAGTTTCTGTTCTCTGTGTTTACATGTCCACTTTGACCCTGTTTTCGATTTTAATTTCAACATTTCCGTTGCTATCTTATTGACAGAATATTGTGTATAAAACGTCCAATATAGATTTAATTTGCGGCTTGCAGAAATTTTACTGATCTCTTTAGCTTCAGATGCTGTCGATGAAAACCTGTCAAACAGCTAAAAATATTGCTGTATATTTTACTCGATCCAGTCTTACTCACACGTTATTTTTTACAAGTTGGATAATAATTAGTACTATCATTAATGTTTCAGTGTGTATTTTATAAATATTATGTACTTAGTGATCATAAAAATAACAGACAGTGTATAGGATTTGAAGACAGCATTACTAAATTGTTCCTAAAATCTTTCACATGGTGAGCTTTGTTTTTTTAGTTTACTTTATAGATAAACATTTCTTTATTAGTCCCCAATCCCTTTTAAACTCCAGAAAGGTGAATTGTCGTCATCACCATCATTGATACATCATGTTTATGATAAATTATTTCCAATCCTTACATGTGAAAACATTTTATGTATCGCCATACATTAAAAAAAGAAAGTAGATAATCTTCAATCTTACCATATGTAATTTCCATGGAAGGGTCTGAATTGTCATTCCTAATCTCCACTTTAACATCACACTTTTGGTTTGTTTCTGTCATGTTCTTAGCATTCACCCTACGTAAGAACTCCCTTGAACAGAAAATACAAAACCAACATGAGGACATCAAAGTGTGAATGAATTAGAACCAAATTTGAATATTGCTGGGAACATATCAGTCTCATACCCAGAGCATATGTTTTGTTGTGGCCTGCAACAAAGAATGAGGGCTCTGGCATAATCAGATACCAGCCACCATGGTTTTTGGTTTTAGTTGTTTATACACATGTATATGTCCAGCAATGTCTTCAAAATAATCACTGAAGAGATACTAGATGATGATCTCACAATAGATGAAACTTTAAAAAACGCTATCAAAGCAGAATATGTGAGCACCCAAAACCTGAAACCATAAAACATCCGGCCACTGGTATCAGATTATGCCAGAGCCCTTGTTCTTTAACGCAGGCCACAAGAAAACGCAGTCTCTGGGTACAAGGTTTGGGGCATAGCAATCAACCAACCAAAACAACAACAAAATACAGTCAAAGCACCTCAAGCATAACCACCAAAAGTTCATTATTGGTTGAATCATTTGAATATTGATTTCATTATTCAATTCAAATTATCGATTATTTCTCCATAAGAGAATCTAAATCTCTAGATAATTTTAAAAAACAAATGTGTAAAGTGAATATTCAACTAAGTTAGACTTTTTACAAATCTTAGCATCTTATATTATGTATATATTATTTTTCTTTATTATTCTTATTTTTAGTCTAATTTTATTTTATGTCGAGGACCCATCTGTAAATCACTTATAGTGACGTTGGCTTTCCTCATTAAATTTTAATTTAAAAAAATATTGAACACAAAGTTATGTTCAAAGTTTTCATTGGATTACTCACACCAAAATGACCCCATATATCCATAACACAGAAAACCCCATATATCCATAACTTTTTGTTTTGAGTAATCTAAGAAAAAATCTTCAAATTATTCTTCATTTGAATATTGGAAACTCAATTTCAATTTTGAACATATGTATAGAATAACAAAATAAAATAATGAGCTTTTGGTGAGTACACTTGAGGTGTTTTGACTGTAACAAAAAGAGAAGGGAAGGTCACTTTACTGATGACAAGATCCAAACTCCTTTGTAAATTTTTTTCCTTGCTTCAAGAAAAAAAAAAAGAAAAAAAAGAATGCAATTCAAAACATTTTTTTTACTATAAATGATAAAAAAAGTTGTCCGATTCCATGCCAAGGGGAGGGGGTTCACATTGTCTGGTACATGTTTTTTATATAATAGACCAGACTTGGTTCCACTTTAATGCAATCGCACTCCATGATATGAAAGATATGAAAAAGACAAAGCTTGAAAACTAATAAGCATTATATTACTAGTCTACTAATAAGCATTATATTATAGTCTTCTTTAGTACCAACATCGCACACTGTCCCTGTCAGGTAAGGACAGGTTGTCTTTCAGCCGATTCACTGACACACCCTCTGATAAATACATTTTTCACAATTGACTCTGCCCACGCCAAGGAAACTTACTAAAATCTACCTGATAGTGCTCGTCCTTGCATCGTATGGACAAAATGAGCTACGAATTTTGACGACATTCTTCAAACTCATTCCTCTCACAGCCGCCATCTTGTATATTACCCAATGTGCTTGGCGCGCATCTATATGATTCACGTGTCGTATTGAGCCAATCAAAAAGAGTAATTGAGTGATGACTTCATCTTTCCTTGCGTTCATATCATACCGCCATTTTGTTTTGCAACAGACGTTTATTAGTGAGTTAAGGTTTTTGGTTTTCAGCCGCTTTTACAAATGAAAATGCCAAGGAGTCATAGACGAAGACAGTCTTTGTACTCTAAAGAGTCAAGCCACTCTAGTTATTATTCTAGGCGGTATTTAGAAGAAAGATATGAGAGAAATTATTCACCTTTGAGAGCGCCGTTGAGCGAGAAGCGCCGTGAGAGACGGAGAAGATCTCGTAGTCGTAGTCGAGATAGGAAAAGGCACTACTATCGCGACAGAAGTGAAAGTAGTTCTACGGTTAAACGACGGTGCAAGTACAGAAATGACAGCGAAGATGGCTACAGTGTTCATGTGAGTGTATATTGTAGAATGTATTCGTTTTCTTCATGTTTTGACGCGGGGATTTCGAAACGTGCCTAGGAAAATACCATTTTTGTTTTTGACATTTGCTATCACTCTACATCTTTATTTTATTATACTCTTTACTGTAACATATTAAATCTACCAAAGGAAACACGGGATTTTTGGGGTGAAAATCGATACGTTCGTTTGAAATGCAACAATTCATTCATTGTTTTTCGTCACGATTGAGTAATTTGGAATACGACTCAAATTTCGATAGAGCATTCTCAAGTATCGAACACTTTAATGATTTTTTTTTCTAGTTAAAATATTTAAAATATTCAGTTTTAAGAAAACTCAAACAGGTAAGTAATTGTTGATAACACATGAAAGTAGGAGGGATCCAAAACAAAATATTAAAATCTATTGAACCTGTGTTTCCTTTATACCTTTGCTAATAATCTTGTAAAAAAAATGCTGAATTAACACATAAAAATAACACCACACTATTTTCTGCTTCAGTTTTTACAAGATTTTTAGCATTGAACAAAACCTTATTATTTTGAATATACTCTGATATACTTGCTATATCCTTTGTATCATATCTACTGTTTTTATGTGATGGTCGCTGTGGTGATGCAAAATCCTGCTGTAAATGAATATGTGAATATGTCAATGAATGAAATTGTGGCGGATAACTATCAGACACAGAAGAGTAACGAAGAAACAGACCGGTCAAGAACGTGTGCAGCCAGTCCATTAGATGACAAGGATGGCCATCTGATCTACCACAAAGGCGATGTCCTCCACTCTAGATGTATTACACTTTATTACCTAGTTATAAATTGCATTCTCTCATTTCTTAATCATTCAGTGCTAAAAATAAAACTTCAAAGAGATATTCAAATGGTCAGATGTTTTTCGTCAAGTGTCCAAGTTCTTTTTTCTAAAGAAATGATTAGAGTAAAAGTGGTAGCTCATCAAAAGTATTCCATTTATGTTATAAAAAGCCTGTTATCTGCACATTGCAGAATTCCCACATAAATAACCAATAGAAGTTACCAGATGTTATTCTAATTGCTTTCTATTGATTGTTTTGAAGCACCCTTTTTGAAAGAGTAACTTTCTCCTATAAATAATATTGTTTTTCATTTCGTTGAAAATTACTTAGTTTGTAGTTGATATTTATTTAATACATGTCTTTACATTTGTTATTAGATGAAGTTAACTGTTTATTAGGCGAGGGCACATTTGGCAAAGTTCTGGAGTGTTATGACAAGTAAGTTAACCACACATGGATGTTGATGATGTTGACAGACTCAGGATTATTCAAAAAAAGGGCCTATTCGTTAAACAATAGACTATAGGGTAAAATGAAGTGGCTCAACAAAAAGGTTCAAAGGCTCTAATTTGGGGTCATTTTGCATGTTACAGACAGCTATGGTAGTCTATTGAAAGTTACTTCATTTTATTAAAATATGTAAGTAAATTAGACACTGTATAGTGATGATGGGGATACTGCATTGTTTCGGACATTAGTCCTTCCTCAGAATAACAAATGGTACTCTGATGAAAGATTGATGTCTGGCATGTCAGTGTCACCATTATCACTATGTGGGGTGTACTTTACCTACATATTTTACTACTGTTTCTCTTGAAACACAGACATAGTCCAACCTACTATTTTACCAGTTTTTACCACTTCATTTTATTGTCTGACTTGAAATCTTGTGTTTTCTGTGTTATGAATGCAGTCTCTAAAGCAAGATACCCTAATTTGTGTGAGCCACTTGGTTCTCCCTTGGTCTGCAACTATGATAATAGTGGCTATGATATCAACCACATAAGTCATGTGTTACACTCAACAGCATGACAAGTTGTGATACTTTCTCTTGTTAAGTACCTTTCAACCAATCAGCATAATGTTGAGACAGCAGATTGTTTGTTGATTGGTTGAAGGAAGTATGTAGATACATTATCACTGATCACATGTCGGGCTTGTGGTGATTTTAATAACATATGATTTCATCAATAATTATTATTGAAGTAATCCATTCATGGTATCCTTGTTGAATCCAGTGTTGCAATAATCTGCATTACTTGTTGGAAGCCATCTTCTTCACGATAAAATAGAAAGAAAATACCTATTGATAGTTCTGAGTTTATGTGTGTGTACAATGTAACTGTTCAGTTGATATGACTCATCAAAGTGATGACATTGACTGTATTATTGGTGCTAAACTTTAGTAAGCCTATTTTTTAGGGTAATTTAGCCTGTTTCCTGATGATAAAATGTGTGTAGATAGGGATAAGAGCGAGCAACTAAAAGTCATCTCACACCGGATATATACAAGCATATCATCATTTGATAAAGCAGTGATGATGGCGAGAACATCGCCGAAACATGTCAAAACTAAAGTGTGTCATGCTTGTTTTAAAATTGATTTTCTAACTAAAAGTCACTTTGTGTATTTCTAGGAGAAATGGTGAAGTAGTGGCTGTTAAGGTGATCAAAAACATAGAGAAATACAGGTATATAGCAGTATAGATAATATATATGCATGATTACCAAATATGGACATCTTTCCTATTAATATTTGAATAAAACTGTCCCAATCTCCATGGGATATGAAGTCCAGTGAGCTGTTCTGCATCTGGCTAATAGTATACATGTTCTATTTATTTATTCATTCATTTATTTATTTGTTTGTTAAATATTGTTTTAGTTAGTTACTACTACTATTTTGTTTCGTATCTCGAGATACATAAGGCCTCCTTAAAGCATTTCCACATCTCGGTTCGCTGCAACAGTCCTTTCTTCCTTACAGGATTTCCATCCACCTTCCATTCTTTCCTTTTCAACAGTACCACTAACAAGATTGCCACCTTTATCTAAAACTGCAGTACTCTGTCTAGGTCTTTCATTACAGATGGTTTTCATTAGTCCGAACAAGTTTAGTTTAGTTAGTTACATGTATTAATTTCATTAATAAACTTTGTGTTACAGGGAAGCAGCAAAACTAGAAATAAAAGTACTGGAAAAGTTAAATGACAAAGGACGACATGCAAAAAGGTAGAACATAAACAAAGGAGGGTCAATCTATGATCCAGTTCAATGAATTTATAAATCAACCTGTTGTAAAAAGCCTGAATAGTGCTATCTAGCAGATAAATCTCTATCAAATGCATTAAATTGGTACAATTTCTATGTAAAGGATAAGTTTGTCTATCTTTGTGTATCTAGCTCACATAATTTTAGTATGAACAAAAAAAACCTTGTTTAATGCAGTACACTGAACTTAAAAGCTGTTTCGCCCACACAACCAGAACTTATCGTTATTGAAACCTTGAAGTATTTCATATTCTGTGGTAAAGATGGAGGCCATGGATCAAAACTGATGCACACCATCCTGATCAAGAGCTTCATTTTGTCCACTTTGCACACATCAATCATGGGCAGTGCTAAGTTGTTATCTTCAACTTTGCACGCTGCACCAAACTGTTAACACATTTACTGATAACTTGTAATTTGTTTTCAGTCTCTGTGTGAAGATGCTTGACTGGTTCAACTTTCATGGTCATATGTGTATTGTCTTTGAGAAAATGGGTCTCAGTGTCTTTGATTTCATGGTAAGAATATGCTGTTTTTATAGTTGATTGTGTAATACATACTAAAGTTTATGCTGGTGACAAATGAAAGTATTAGGAATGAAGTGTAACTATATGTAGGATTAAAACTTGCCACACAGTTGTGGCTTGGGGATATTTAAACTAATTAGTATATTTGTGACACCATATTTGGTCAATATTTGAAACTCTGAGCTTGATTCAAAATGACTGGCAATGCTGCAAATCAAAGATATTGTGAATTTTCATGTTTTTTTAAAGAACTTTTCCTTGTATTCAACAGAAAGACAATAATTATGAAGCATATCCTATAGAACAAGTACAGCACATGGCCTATCAACTATTAGTCTCTATCAAATGTAAGTAGATATATGTATCTGCATGTTTCATTTGCTAGCAAATGAAGGGATATACATATTCAAATATTGTACAAGTCCCCGCCAATCAGTAACAACCAGAAATAAAAGCCTTTGTTGTCTAACTGTTTCTAACTTAATATCACTTGTATTTCTATGTAGTTCTTCATGATATGAAGCTAACCCACACAGATCTTAAACCAGAGAACATGTTGTTCGTCAAATCAGACTGTGATGTTTATTACAACAAAGAAGAGGTGAGTAATCACCATCATGGCTATTTTACAATCAATTTATCCTCATTATTGCCACCATTTTTTTTTTTACAATATCTCATAACGTTTTTGTTTATGAAGTAGGTTTTCAGTTTTCACTAAGCTTTTGGAGATTATCATTAAAATCGGTCTTGTAATATTTGAGAGAAATATTGGATTCAAAATGAAGAAAAGATGCAAAAGATGCGCATCAAAGGGATGTTAGCTACTAGCTAAATCATTTTTAATTGATCATCGGTGATTCTTATTTGTAATTATGATTATAATTATTTTCCCAGTATACTATGTCCTATACAGTTGTATTGTTGTTACTACATAATCTCTGTTGAATCAATGTGAGCATCAATGAACCTAGAAAGGTCTTGTTAGTCGCGTGGCTACTATTGTAAGAGAGCTTAAATTGTTATCATGGACTTGATTTGAGAGATGTTTTTGTTGTTTTAGAAAAAGGATGTAAGACTTCTAAGAGATTCAAATATTCGGCTAATAGACTTTGGTTCAGCTACATTTGAACATGAACATCACAGCACAACAGTATCGACACGACATTACAGAGCACCTGAAGTAGTATTAGGTAAGTAAATACTAACAATCTATAAGACTAATCTGTGATGTAGGTATTCTAGCTGTAATGCTGATTTAGCCAATAATATTGCACTTGCATATCTCAAATTTTAAGTTTTACTTGCTTGAAGTTTAGACTTAAAACAATAATACAAAGCTGGACATAATTATTATATAATGCTTGTAATGTTATTTGGTACATTTTGAGCCATCATTTCTTAACAAAAATAAAGAATATATGCAAATGACTTTTACTATTGGCTAAATTGCATTTCAATTGCCGGACAACCATTTCAAAAGTAGATGTATGAGTAATGTTGTCCTATTGATTTGTGAATGTTGTTTTGTATTTGTAGAACTAGGATGGTCATTTCCTTGTGATATGTGGAGTGTTGGATGTATTCTATTTGAACTCTATTCTGGATACACACTATTCCAGGTAATAGATTATAGTATTAGAAATGTGCTACCCACATCCAAATATTAATTTTTAATGTAGATTAATCCTCTGAGTATAAACATTTGTTCATGTGGGGGACAAATTATCATTCATTTAAAATGGTTATTACATTTTCAAACATTCATACAGATGGCTGTGCGTCATAAAATGCAGACCATTTTTTTTTTGTTATAAAAAAATTGAAGTTGAATTTGTTTGGTGCACATGTTTCAAGACATAATGTTTTTGGGTGGCTCAGAGGAGAGTTGCTCATGTGGCTCTTTCTCACTCATTGTTTCAGCACACAGTAGGTGTTCAAATTCCTGTTACAAAACATCAAATCACACATGTAAATAAAGTCAAGAAATATATCCAATCCCATTGTTCACCACCAATATCCTTTGTTTTCCATCTACCGGTAGTTTGTATTTTTTCATCGTTGGCATACTAATATTTTTCTCCTGTCTTTCTTTTCTATGGAAATCTGAATGGGAATTAGATGAAAAGAAAAACTTTCTTTCCATTTCATGTTATACAATATGCTTATTTGTCATAGTGGCTTTCTCTTTGACGGCTGAAATGTATTTCTGTTCTCTGAAGATCACTGAGAATGTTGAAATCTAGGAATATAATGATTTCAAAGCAATTATTACAGTCAAAACACCTCAAGAGCACCCACCAAAAGTTTATTATTGATTTCATTCTTTGAATATTGATTTGAATATTTAGTTTTGAAATTGACCAGTCTAACATTCGAGACAAGAAGTCACTGTTTGAGACAAAAAAGAACTTTGAAAATCTTAAACTGAAAGATTAAACTGTCTAGAAACTCTCACTGAAGTGTTTCTTGACAAAAGAAAGATGTTATTTTGCTTATTCAGGATTTTTTTTTGTAAATATATTGGTTTGAATTTTGTAGACTTGTTTTCAAATTTGATTACTAGAATGGAAAAATCAATTCAATATTTGAATAATGAATTCAATCATGAAGTTTTGGTGGGTACGCTTGAGGTGTTTTGGATGTAACCATAAGTGTTTGTATCATTTTGTCTAGACACATGAAAACAAAGAGCATCTAGCCATGATGGAGAGAATTCTGGGTAGAATACCATCCAAGATGGTTAAAAAGTCAAGGTAAATCAGTGATGATTGCATGCTGTCCATAGGATTTCTACCTATTGCTGTCATTGTTCTCCAATGAGTATGCAGTGTATCTTTGCCATCAAGGGTAAAACAATGCACAGTTCCTACAATAAAATTGCTAGATGAGCATAAAACAATGGTTTCAACTGAAACTGTTTTTTTTTTTTCTGATCCCTGTAAACAACTGCTTTATGTGATTATTAACCCAGAGAGTTGTCTGATACCTGTCCTTCATATAAATGTGATTGATTTGTTAGGAAAACCAAGTACTTCTACAAAGGAAGACTGGACTGGGATGACAGATCATCAGCAGGAAAATATGTCAGAGAAAATTGTAAACCACTCAAGGTACAGTTATTGTCAATGATGGTGGTGATATAAAGAAAGTATAATGGTGCCATTATGAGGACGATGGAGATGATGATGATGATGACAATGATGGTGACGATGATGCTGATGATGGTGGTGGTGATGATGATGATGATGATGAGTGGTGATGATGATGACAATGGTGATGATAAAGCATGATCATAGCTACTGTATTTGATAGAAATTGGAATCACACTAACTTCACAAATGGTGCAAGTTGTGCGATGATGATGCTGAAAACTTATTATTCTCTCCAACAGAGATACATGGTTGATGATGATGAACCGCATCAACTATTCTTCCATCTGTTAGATCACCTATTAGAGTACGATCCTGAGAAAAGACTCACCGCTAAGGAAGCACTTGAGCATCCATTTATCCAGTCTATGTTGTGTAAAGAAGGAAGACATTCGCACAGTAAAAGCAGATGACCTACGATGCACCACTAGAAACTATTCAAATCAACTGGAGACTGTACATTACTTACTCAAATCACCAATGTAAACATGTCTATTTCATTGTTGCGCGGTCGATAGTTGTGTATCAGTCATAGCTCATTAATTCAGCCAACACGAATCAAATCTGTCACATCTCGCTTTGCCATCAGCCAACACGAATCAAATCTGTCACATCTCGCTTTGCCATCAGCCAACATGTATCAAATCCACCATAGCTTGCTTTGTTATTAGCCAACACATGTCAATCTGCCATTTATTTCTGAAAATTGGTACGCAGACAAAAATTTGTCGTTAATTAAACAATTGTAAATATCCATGCATATTGTCATATCACAGCATCGCTGACTCTTTCTCGATTTTTTTTAGTTCAGATTTCTGTATTTGTTCTTGTAGTATAATATTAGTAGACAAGGGTCTAATAACACGCTAGAAAGAGAAAATCAATTGCCATTTCTAAAGTATTTTATTGAACATAGCATTATGAAGATACAAATGAATTAATAAATCTCTAATATTTATTATCTTTAAGTAAAGTCTGTATTGTGTTGTTCTTGTGAGAGTTGCAGAGGCTGTATGCGTGTCAGCAGCTTTTCCATACCTCTGTCTTTGCTAGAGGCGAAGGAAGACCGTTCTAGTAGAAAATCTATGGTTAATTTTTCCAAGTCGCGAAGTTATCTCAAGGAATATTACAATGCCCCGGAGGCAGCATGGTATACTCCAGTTTCTAATTCTATTTAAGGCGCAGTTTGTGTGTAATTAGGAAGGTCCCAGACCTTGGATATTGCTAGTAGACCAAATAGCTTTTTCGTTTTGACATGCGAGAGATCTCGGTAGAAATGAAGCAAAAAGCCCGAAATTACTCGCACTTTGGGAACCCCAAGATCGATAATTTCTTAGTCCTAGGAGGCGAGTTCTCTCTACTTTATCACTGTGTGTATCCTAGAAAGATCGTTGTGATTGTAGTACCCGAACGAATTAATGCTCATGCGAATGCCATGCAGCAAATAATGCAGGTACATTGCTAGGACGATCAGCCTAGTTGTAGGATCCTGGTAGCAGTCCCATGTAAACACTCCCTTATTCGACCTTTTGCTCGATTGTGCATAAAAGTGAAGTGTTATGACGTTTTACCCCCGTCTCTATACCATAATAGTTTTTAAAATCCTTTCATATTCAAATTTTCTATTCCCTCGAAAATACAGGAACAATAGTCATAATTAATGAACAAAAGCAATGTGAAAAGGATTCTGGTCTAGAGAAGGGGGTAAAACGTCATCAAGCTTCTGGCTTATTCAATTTTAAATTTCACACACACACAGCCTCCACATTTCCACGGTTAATGGTCTAATAAAGAGAATTAGAAAATGGGACTTGATGGACGTTTCGGCCAGAGTATTGACATGTAATTAGTTGCTTGGAGACAGCCTTGTAAATCACGCAACATAGAAATGCCTGGTTTTCATAAGATCGCTAAAAAAAATGAAAACTAGACCCTGGAATCCAGGATTACTGGGCTACCTGGTGTAGTCAGTGGTTACCTGGGGTAGTCAGTTGGTATAGGCCAGATAAAACATCTTTGTTACAAGTGTAATGTCTTTCTCAAAAGTTATGATACATTTTACAATACAGCATATAAATTAGGGACTCAGTCAGAAATTAGCAAGGGGGGAGGGGGTGGAAACATAGTAAGGGTCTTAATTTTTTGAGACACCAAAATAGGAGGGCCAAGAAAAAATAAGCTGCAAGATGGAGGACAGGGTCATTATTTTAACCTAACCACAACGAGAGGGTTAAAAAATTTCACTGCCACTGCTCTGGTAGGCTCACCATATCCCCCCCCCCCCCCTCTAATTTCTGACAATCTCCTTATACCAAAACTTCGATCATGGTTTCGAAAATGAGTATTTTCAACATTATGACCAAGTAAACCCCAAAACAGTCATTATAGAAACATTTGAAAACTTGTATAGATGAGCACTGAAGATATGGGACACCTTTACTGACATTTTAAATTTTGATAGTATAACCCTTAAGCAAGATGCAAAAACCAACATTTGTTTCCACATCACTTGTGAAGTGTCATATTGTATTAGATATGGAATATTGCACTATTTGAATAACAATCTTCAAACTTTAGCAAAACGTTTAAAGATTCTTACAATATCAAAATTAAAATCATTTTCAAAAGCATCCATTTCCATGAGTGGGCTTTGTTTAACTTTGTCTATTTGTCCCTCTCGAGCACCAAAAAATTCGTAATTTATTACCGAAATTAGAAAATTACTATATACATTATACCATCCCCATTATATTAGGTTATTTTGTACAAAAGGCAATATAACGTACGAAGATCAGCACAAAAAAAAACAAGGTTCAATTACAACTCAATTTATTTTGCAATGATTTCTACAAACACGGAATTTACAAACAATTTCAACTACTTAGTGAGAACAAAATTTAATAGTTTACTTACAAATAATTGTAGAATCTTCCATTAAACTTTGTGCGTAATTTTAACCTTCTTCTTGAAATATTTCCATTATTTAGCTTTATCGTTCTGTCAACTGGGGAAACACGATCGTTCGGCCGGCGCTATTGTCAATCAGGATGTTTTGCGGCCAACCTAACCAGTTATTTTTTGTTATTCAAAAATCAGAAATTAAAACCTAAAATTATAGAATCATGTGTCAAAAAATGAAAAAAATGGCAATTTTACTAAAATTTCGGATTTTTTTTAATTCATACCAAAATTGGCTGTTTTATGGCTTTTCTGATTTCTGTTTTCTGATATCCAGAATTGAGAATTGACGTTTTTGTATTTCTACATTACGAAAAACAGAAATCGTAGATGAAAAAAAGGTTTTTAAAATCAGGATGTTTTGCGGCCAACCTAACCAGTTATTTTTTGTTATTCAAAAATCAGAAATTAAAACCTAAAATTATAGAATCATGTGTCAAAAAATGAAAAAAATGGCAATTTTACTAAAATTTCGGATTTTTTTTAATTCATACCAAAATTGGCTGTTTTATGGCTTTTCTGATTTCTGTTTTCTGATATCCAGAATTGAGAATTGACGTTTTTGTATTTCTACATTACGAAAAACAGAAATCGTAGATGAAAAAAAGGTTTTTAAACGGTTTTCGATGGATGCCAGTAAAGATTAAAACTCAAGTACGAGTCATTGTATTTCGGCCCCCATAAAAACAGAAATCATTTTTTTAACACAGCGCGCTACAATGCGCTCTACCCATGGAGGGGTACCTGGGGTTCTCTTGAAACTTCCGGTCACCGGGCTGATGTACAGTCCTTTCCCTCCTCTTCCCTTGCCTCACCACATGATCTCACCACATCGTGCTTTTATTGATGTCAACTCTTTGCACATATCGTACCTCACTAACATAACATAACATATTTTTATTTGCTTTTCATATGATATTAACAGCTGACAATGGAGAATTTTTGAAAAATAACGTTACAATTTATTAATACTTTTTGAAATTTGTTTGATGAGAGGGCTAAATTAAATTATATCACACTATTCGCAATATGCCGACTGTATGCACATGCGATATGTCGTAAATAATGCGATACTTCGTACCTCATGCAATATGAATATTTGAATTATTTAGGACATATCGCACGAGGTACGACATATTGCATGAGGTACGACGTATCGCATTAGTTACGACATATCGCAATTGCATACAGTAGACATTTTGCGAATGGTGTGATATTATAATGGAGTGAGGTACGATATTTTATGAGCAAAGACTTGATATCAATTGCATCAAAGCACGACTCATTTATCAGTGCTAAATATTTCATTGCATTTTTGTCCATATCTTTCCTCCATATCCTGTGGTGAGGCAATGGGAAGGGGAGGGAAAGGACTGTACATCAGCCCGGTGACCGGAAGTTTCAAGAGAGTCCCAGGTACCCCTCCATGGGTAGAACGCAATGGAGCGCGCTGAGTTAAAAAAGTGATTTCTGTTTTTATGGGGGCAGGAATCCAATGACTCGATCTTGAGTTTTAATCTTTACTGGCATCCATCGAAAACCGTTTAAAAACCTTTTTTTCATCTACGATTTCTGCTTTTCGTAATGTAGAAATACAAAAACGTCAATTCTCAATTCTGGATATCAGAAAACAGAAATCAGAAAAGCCATAAAACAGCCAATTTTGGTATGAAGTAAAACAAGTCCGGAATTTTAGTAAAATTGCCATTTTTTTCATTTTTTGACACATGTTTCTATAATTTTAGGTTTTAATTTCTGATTTTTGAACAACAAAAAATAACTGGTTAGGTTGGCCGCAAAACATCCTGATTATTGTCCTGTAATTGTGTCTTTGAAACTTGGCTTTTGAAATTATAAATACATAAACAATCACACAAATATTAATTTCTTCCTTCTAACCATATCTTTTGTGCATCTAAAATAATCAAGAGGAGAACAAACAGTCTGGAATGGTATTTTAACCACTAATAATCAGGATGTTTTGCGGCCAACCTAACCAGTTATTTTTTGTTGTTCAAAAATCAGAAATTAAAACCTAAAATTATAAAATCATGTGTCAAAAAATGAAAAAAATGGCAATTTTACTAAAATTCCGGATTTGTTTTACTTCATACCAAAATTGGCTGTTTTATGGCTTTTCTGATTTCTGTTTTCTGATATCCAGAATTGAGAATTGACGTTTTTGTATTTCTACATTACGAAAAGCAGAAATCGTAGATTAAAAAAAGGTTTCTAAACGGTTTTCGATGGATGCCTGTGAAGATTAAAACTCAAAATCGAGTCATTGGATTCCTGCCCCCATAAAAACAGAAATCACTTTTTTAACACAGCGCGCTCCAGTGCGCTCTACCCATGGAGGGGTACCTGGGGTTCTCTTGAAACTTCCGGTCACCGGGCTGATGTACAGTCCTTTCCCTCCCCTTCCCTTGCCTCACCACATGATCTCACCACATCGTGCTTTTATTGATATCAACTCTTTGCACATAAAATATCGTACCTCACTAACAAAACATAACATATTTTTATTTGCTCTTCATATGATATTAACAGCTGACATTGGAGAATTAAAAAAAAAAAAATTATTAATACTTTTTTAAATTTGTTTGATAAGAGCCTGAGGGCTAAATTAAATTATATCACACTATTCGCAATATGCCGACTGTATGCACATGCGATATGTCGTAATAATGCGATACGTCGTACCTCATGCAATATGAATATTTTGAATTATTGACATATCGCACGAGGTACGACATATTGCATGAGGTACGACGTATCGCATTATTTACGACATATCGCAATTGCATACAGTCGGCATTTTGCGAATAGTGTGATATTATAATGGAGCTGAGTTAGGTACAATATTTTATGAGCAAAGACTTGATATCAATTGCATCAAAGCACGACTCAACGGTGCTAAATATTTCATTGCATTTTTGTCCATATCTCCCCTCCATATTCTGTGGTGAGGCAAGGGAAGGAGAGGGAAAGGACTGTACATCAGCCCGGTGACCGGAAGTTTCACGAGAGCCCCAGGTACCCCTCCATGGGTAGAGCGCACTGGAGCGCGCTGAGTTAAAAAAGTGATTTCTGTTTTTATGGGGGCAGGAATCCAATGACTCGATTTTGAGTTTTAATCTTCACAGACATCCATCGAAAACCGTTTAGAAACCTTTTTTTAATCTACGATTTCTGCTTCTCGTAATGCAGAAATACAAAAACGTCAATTCTCAATTCTGGATATCAGAAAACAGAAATCAGAAAAGCCATGAAACAGCCAATTTTGGCATGAAGTAAAACAAATCCAGAATTTTAGTAAAATTGCCATTTTTTTCATTTTTTAGCACATAATTCTATAATTTTAGGTTTTAATTTCTGATTTTTGAATAACAAAAAATAACTGGTTAGGTTGGCCGCAAAACAATCAGGATGTTTTGCGGCCAACCTAACCAGTTATTTTTTGTTGTTCAAAAATCAGAAATTAAAACCTAAAATTATAGAATCATGTGTCAAAAAATGAAAAAAATGGCAATTTTACTAAAATTCCGGATTTGTTTTACTTCATACCAAAATTGGCTGTTTTATGGCTTTTCTGATTTCCGTTTTCTGATATCCAGAATTGAGAATTGACGTTTTTGTATTTCTACATTACGAAAAGCAGAAATCCTAGATGAAAAAAAGGTTTCTAAACGGTTTTCGATGGATGCCAGTAAAGATTAAAACTCAAGTACGAGTCATTGGATTCCTGCCCCCATAAAAACAGAAATCACTTTTTTAACACAGCGCGCTCCAGTGCGCTCTACCCATGGAGGGGTACCTGGGGCTCTCTTGAAACTTCCGGTCACCGGGCTGATGTACAGTCCTTTCCCTTCCCTTCCCTTGCCTCACCACATGATCTCACCACATCGTGCTTTTATTGATGTCAACTCTTTGCACATATCGTACCTCACTAACATAACATAACATATTTTTATTTGCTTTTCATATGATATTAACAGCTGACAATGGAGAATTTTTGAAAAAAAACGTTACAATTTATTAATACTTTTTGAAATTTGTTTGATGAGAGCCTGAGGGCTAAATTAAATTGTATCACACTATTCGCAATATGCCGACTGTATGCACATGCGATATGTCGTAAATAATGCGATACGTCGTACATCATCACCAATATGAATATTTTGAATTATTTAGGACATATCGCACGAGGTACGACATATTGCATGAGGTACGACATATCGCATTAGTTACGACATATCGCAATTGCATACAGTCGGCATTTTGCGAATGGTGTGCTATTATAATGGAGCTGAGTTAGGTACGATATTTTATGAGCAAAGACTTGATATCAATTGCATCAAAGCACGACTCATTTATCAGCGCTAAATATTTCATTGCATTTTTGTCCATACCTCCCCTCCATATTCTGTGGTGAGGCAATGGAAGGGGAGGGAAAGGAATGTACATCAGCTCGGTGACCGGAAGTTTCAAGAGAGCCCCAGGTACCCCTCCATGGGTAGAGCGCACTGGAGCGCGCTGTGTTAAAAAAATGATTTCTGTTTTTATGGGGGCAGAAATCCAATGACTCGTACTTGAGTTTTAATCTTAACTGGCATCCATCGAAAACCGTTTAAAAACCTTTTTTCATCTACGATTTCTGCTTTTCGTAATGTAGAAATACAAAAACGTCAATTCTCAATTCTGGATATCAGAAAACAGAAATCAGAAAAGCCATAAAACAGCCAATTTTGGTATGAAGTAAAACAAATCCGGAATTTTAGTAAAATTGCCATTTTTTTCATTTTTTGACACATGATTCTATAATTTTAGGTTTTAATTTCTGATTTTTGAACAACAAAAAATAACTGGTTAGGTTGGCCGCAAAACATCCTGATTCAAAACATCCTGATTACTAATGTAGCTTGGCAGTTCCGAAGTAAACAATCTTGAGTGCAGGCGGTACGTCACACCAAACTTGTTCAAAACAGCACAAACAGCAAAATGTTCGATGACATTATCCTGAAAAACCCATCAAGTTTCAACCAAGCTGAATATGAAGCGACTGTTTTGTTGATTTGTACACCAAAAGTTGATAGTTTTCGCTATCATGTCATTCGATCAATTCTCTAAGTACGTCTTTGATCGGAATGGCCGATTGATTTTCACGAATATCCTACATGTGATTTTCAATGAAAAAACTTATCAATCTCTTTGTTTTTTTCAGCTGTTACGCCTTCCTCAGGAAAAAAAGTTGTAGCTAGCTATATAAGTCTTGTTACTTTCTTTTTTATGGCTGTATTTCTGCTTTACCGAGCAGTTCATAATGGCGGCTCATTTTAACACTAGGCTGCTTCATATATCTCTAATGCATTTGATTGGTCAATACACGTGGTCGATTGCGCAACTTTGGCCATTTCGCGAGACGACAGGAAAAAAAAAAAACAAACCGAACTTTAGACTGGGTACCTGTGGTACAGGTAGCCCAGTAAAAATATATATTTCTGTCCTGTTTTGTGTTTAGTTGTGCACGATCGCTCCTCAATTCTTGAGATAGAATTTGAGCGATCCAAGCGATTTGGATCGCTTTTTTAGCGATCGTAGCGTTCCCAGCGATCGCCGCGATTATATATGGAAACCCGGCTTAAGAGACATGAACTGATAATTGTCACTGACTAACATGATGAGTTTTTGAATTATCCACACCTTAGTAGTCGCATCTGTTTACTAGATATCTTCATCTTGTTCATCATTCTTCGGTGTAATCAGCCGTTTAAGAACATCTGGTAATACCTTCGTTGACTCACGAAATCCTTTATTGTCCTGTCCATTCTTGCGATGGACAATCGCTATCTCTGAATTAACTAGACCCTGGAATCCAGGATTACTGGGCTACCTGGTGTAGTCAGTGGTTACCTGGGGTAGTCAGTTGGTATAGGCCAGATAAAACATCTTTGTTACAAGTGTAATGTCTTTCTCAAAAATTATGATACATTTTACAATACAGCATATAAATTAGGGAAGGGGGGGAGGGGGTGGAAACATAGTAAGGGTCTTAATTTTTTGAGACGCCAAAATGGGAGGGTCAAGAAAAAATAAGCTGTAAGATGGAGGACAGGGTCATTATTTTAACCTAACCACAACGAGAGGGTTAAAAAATTTCACTGCCACTGCTCTGGTAGGTTCACCATATCCCCTCCCCCCCCCTTCTAATTTCTGACAAGCTCCTTATACCAAAACTTTGATCATGGTTTCAAAAATGAGTATTTTCAACATTATGACCAAGTAAACCCCAAAACAGTCATTATAGAAACATTTGAAAACCTTTATAGATGAGCACTGAAGATATGGGACACCTTTACTGACATTTTAAATTTTGATAGTATAACCCTTAAGCAAGATGCAAAAACCAACATTTGTTTCCACATCACTTGTGAAGTGTCATATTGTATTAGATATGGAATATTGCACTATTTGAATAACAATCTTCAAACTTTAGCAAAACGTTGAAAGATTCTTACAATATCAAAATTAAAATCATTTTCAAAAGCTTCCATTTCCATGAGTGGGCTTTGTTTAACATTGTCCATTTGTCCCTCTCGAGCACCAAAAAATTCGTAATTTATTACAGAAATTCGGGAAAATTACTATAAACATTATACCATCCCCATTTTATTTGGTTATTTTGTACAAAAAAAAATTAACGTACGAAGATCAGCACAAAAAAAAACAAGGTTCAATTACAACTCAATTTATTTTGCAATGATTTCTACAAACGCGGAATTTACAAACAATTTCAACTACTTAGTGAGAACAAAATTTAATAGTTTACTTACAAATAATTGTAGAATCTTCCATTAAACTTTGTGCGTAATTTTAACCTTCTTGAAATATTTCCATTATTTAGCTTTATCGTTCTGTCAACTGGGGAAACACGATCGTCCGGCCGGCGCTATTGTCCTGTAATTGTGTCTTTGAAACTTGGCTTTTGAAATTATAAATACATAAACAATCACACAAATATTAATTTCTTTCTTCTAACCATATCTTTTGTGCATCTAAAATAATCAAGAGGAGAACAAACAGTCTTGAATGGTATTTTAACCACAAATGTAGCTTGGCAGTTCCGAAGTAAACAATCTTGAGTGCAGGCGGTACGTCACACCAAACTTGTTCAGAACAGAACAAATAGCAAAATGTTCGATGACAATATCCTGAAAAACTCATCAAGTTTCAACCAAGCTGAATATGAAGCAACTGTTTTGTTGATTTGTACACCAAAAGTTGATAGTTTTCGCTGTCATGTCATTCGGTCAATTCTCTAAGTACGTCTTTGATCGGAACGGCCGACTGATATTTCACGAATATCCTACATGTGATTTTCAATGAAAAAACTTAACAATCTCTTTGTTTTTTTGCAGCTGTTACGCCTTCCTTACGAAAAGAAGTTGTAGCTAACGATATAAGTCTTGTTACTTTCTTTTTTATGGCTGTATTTCTACTTTACCGAGCAGTTCATAATGGCGGCTCATTTTAACACTAGGTTGCTTCATATATCTCTAATACATCTGATTGGTCAATACACGTGATCGATTGCGCAACTTTGGCCATTTCGCGAGACGACAGGAAAAAAAAAAAAACAAACCGAACTTTAGACTGGGTACCTGTGGTACAGGTAGCCCAGTAATTATTTTACACGCACACATCTTTGCAAACACGTTGATTTTGATGAAGGAGAAAGACCTGGGGAACCCATAGGAAAACTGCTAGTGGCAACACGGCAAACAAACTCAGGTTCAGCTAGGATCGATCCCGTACCACCTAAACCGGGGTAATGGAAGACGTCCTTTCTGATGCTGGAACGGAAAATGTATACTCGCCAGCCACGCAAAAAAATTTAAATGACCCGACAAAAATCCTCCCATTGCAGCAATGGACATTTGCATAGGCACGGCCAAATGTGCTCCTAAAAATTTCACAAATAATGTAAATTATTAGTTAAAATTAAGGGCGTGGCACCTAATTTTACTACACATTCTGTATATTATGCAGGTTTCTGATGTTATTTCCTGAATGCTAAACTGGTTAGTAAAAGAGTCGAGAATTACATTATATAATTATGCGTGTGTGATGTTTTTTTTTTCGTTTTTTTTATACGTAGGCTAGAGTGACATGGATGCATGGCAATACAAAAATACTGACCTTTCATTCACGGTTGGTATATATTACAAAAAAAAAACGAAAACAATTAAATTGAATTGTTGAAGTACTCCAATTCCACTGTTTGTTTTATCTTGAATTATATCAGTTCAATTACATTTAAATATAGCAAAATAAAAACATCCATCATAAATATTGCGAATGACAAAATTGATGAGGCCAATGATGACCCTTCGGTCGTGAATGGAACTTGAGATGTAGGCCAGTGTTGAATTTCTAAGCTAAATCTTGACGTGCTTCAAGTGACCTCTTACTAGATTCCTCTGAAATATAAAAACCACTGCTAGACAGCTCTGGCAGAATCTTAGGGAATTCTCCCTTTATCTCAAATACTGGGTTAGTTAAAATGGGGACCAACGTGAGGTGGTAAACAAGTTTAAGGTATGACCAATGATTGTTTTTGAATGGAGATGTCAAAATCATCTTATCAGCTAGCTACAATTACGACTATAACTGTGTGTTACTGATCTAGAATTCGACATACGATTAATATTTACCTCTTGAAATATGTTTTGAAACTTGTTCGTTGTTTTGAGAAACACCTTTACATTCTGAGTACAAAGACTTGTTTAATTCAAGATGATAGTCGAGTAGTTTTGTCTATTTGTCAGCAGTGTTTAGATGGATCTCCCAGTCAACTCTACAGTGAGTAAAGATAAATCAACTAATGCCTTTACGTTCGCTGTAGGTTTTTGAAGTATTTGCGTTTTAACTAGCCATACGAAAGCTTGTCTCAGTTCTGCGAAATTGAAAACTGTCTGCCATGGCGACTCCCGGCTGTTGAAAGTCCAAATGAACGTACTGAAAAATACGACAATTCCGATAGCATATTAAAAATATGTACGAAGTTTTAATTCGATCTTTGGTCGTCGTATTTATCAATCATGACAAAACGTTTTCGGGATGTTTGTTCTGAGTAGTTTTACAGTAAAACTCAGCAGATCTTACTTGTGGCACGTTTTGGTTGAGTTCATAAACCACCATGTAAGTCGCGTAAACCGATTCGTTTGAAACTCCAATCCACGGAAAATCAAAAACAATATTTCACATGGACATGCAATACTGTACAAAATGTAAATCTCTGTATTGGATTAGCTCACTAAACGCATATTAATACTTTGTATTTCCATAAATTGATGATTTTAATTTTTTTTAGTGCATTTGTGATTCGGCACATTTCTTGACCCAAAACACGCGAGGTGGTTTGTCTGAAAAACCGCACTGAATTTTTTACATGCATTTTTGTCATATTGAAATTTGACATTTTTTTAATTATTTCCAAAAACATCATGTCAACTTTATTTGATATCTACATAATCATTTATTATTATTGTCTTGTGTTTTGACATACGTAATCTTCATTTGGTGTTTGTTGATAGAAAATATTGCATAAAATGACCCGAAGCTATTGACTTGCGCACTTTATACGGATATCGAGCAAACCGGCTCTTGTAAAATGATATTTCACTGGGATTATTGCTACTACGAAACAAATTATGAACACTCAATATATGCTATATGTATGGAATAAAGCGCAAATAACGCGGTATCCTTATTCCAATAAAATCGTCTCTGAGGTGTTTTATGCGGTACGTTGGAATGACCTTTTTCCTTCTTTTCAAGACTGATCTTGTGAACAATTGAGTATAGCAATGTAAAAATGAGAATAAAGTAACTTAGTAAAGTAACTGGACTCATCTGAAATTCATAAAGGTCTATTAACTTTGAACAGAATGGCGTAAAAAACCAGACTTTTCACCAGGAAATGAGCTTTCATCGAATTTTTCTTTGCGCCAACAGTAATACTGGTCGCACTACTTTCGTGCACTTTTGCTTTCGGCAACGTCCGTAAAGCAAGTGATTATCTCTTGTCAGCAACATGTGGAGGTCGTAAAGACTCTATTTAAAGCGGTTTATCATTAATCAAACAATCTGTGCTCGACAATATAAATGAGATATGATTTCACGACGATACTTAATTACAAGCTGTGTAAATTCTGGATCAGTACAAAATTGTTACATACAGCATGGAAGGTATGGAGTGAAGGTAGACGTTGGAAAAAAATAGGTTTTTTTACCTGAAAGATAGAAGAGCCTCTGATGACTCTGTGATCTTCGTATTCCGTGAGTTCATCTTCCTTATTCTTTGTGTCCATCTTTGTTCCTTACTCTGTGTGTCCATCTTTGTTCCTTACTCTGTGTGCCTATCTTTGTTCCATAATTATTATTTGTCCATCTTTGTTCCTTATTCTTTGTGTCCATCTTTGTTCCTTACTCTGTGTGTCCATCTTTGTTCCTTACTCTATGTGCCTATCTTTGTTCCTTAATTATTCTGTGTGTCCATCTTTTTTCCTTATTCTTTGTGTCCATCTTTGTTCCTTACTCTGTGTGTCCATCATATCTTTGTTCCCTATTCTGTGAGTCCATCTTTGTTCCTTATTCAGTGTGTCCATCTTTGTTTCTTTTATCTTGTGTGCCCATCTTTGTTCCTTCATCCTGTGTGTCCATCTTTGTTCCTTCATCCTGTGTGTCATCTTTGTTCATTCATCCTGCATGTGTCCATCTTTGTTCATCATTCTGTGTGTCCATCTTTGTTCCTTCCAGTTCATCCTGTGTGTCCATCTTTGTTCCTTAATTATTCTGTGTGACCATCTTTGTTCCCTATTCTGTGTGTTTTCTACATGCACGTTCTTACAGAGGATCATTTTAGAAATCATTTAGTGCAAAGCAAAACATGCCAGGGTACGAACAGTCGACTAGCAGGTTCTTTTCTCCAGTTAACTGATAAGCTGCTGGCCATCTTACTAATCGTTGGATGTCCAGAAAGATGTTAACACTTTCAAACAGCTTTCCAACTACTTAGAATTATCTTTTAGGGTACCTAAAGTGAGCATCGAGTCGGTATTTTTGAAATTGCACTTTTTTTGCAAAGCTAGAATCTATATAAAAAATTTTTTTCTGACTATTTCTATAGCGCAAATTTCTATGTAATGTTATAATTAACTGCGCTCAATCACTGTGCTCTTTGCTGATTTTAAACTCTTATTCATTTCTGGTTGGTATTTTTAGTGCCGGCGAAAAATAAGCTTTGCCACGCCCTTCTTAAAGCACATCTGTTAGCTCTTATCTTATGGATGTTTTTGAAGATGTCCGTCGAGCAATCGTATTTTAATACTTTTTTATTGGATTACTCCCCCTCCCCCACCAGTTTTCCCAGGAAGCCAAGGGTGTGCACGTTTCTACCTCTCCCTAGTCTCTCTCACTTGTTGTTCTTGGACCAACATAGATATGGGTTTCCGTATCGTTTTAATTGCTTCCTCTCATATGCCAACCTGATATTTCCGGTTTGTGTA
Source organism: Diadumene lineata (assembly GCA_918843875.1). Taxonomy (NCBI): domain Eukaryota; kingdom Metazoa; phylum Cnidaria; class Anthozoa; order Actiniaria; family Diadumenidae; genus Diadumene; species Diadumene lineata. Next base: position 8,829,930 of record OU974076.1, on the reverse strand, counting down.
AAGAGTGCATTCATTCATTCATATCTGAGCGTAGAGCATGAAAAGACGAGATGAAACCAAACTGATTTATAAGTTCCAACACATCACTAGCTCAGTTATAAATGGTAAGGGTTGCTCATCCGTTTGGTTAGTAGCGACATTTTTCAATAGACATAACGAATATAGAGAAGAAGCATCATATGTATGCTCTTGGCGGGAATCGAACCCACATCTGCGGCATTGCAGTCCGCGATGTCATTACCACCATACTACAGGACCAATCACGCTCTTAACGTAACCGACCTTGGAAAATGAGGAATAGAGCAACCGTGATAAACCCACAGTAAAAGTTTTCGCATGCAACGTCTCCTATTTAATTTAGACAGGCGTTTTTACCGTTTTGCTGTTAATATGCACTATTCAATTAATGGATAAATTGTTTGCCTCCCATAAATTAAAGCAGATTTGACTTCTGTCAAGACATGATTTATTGCTTTATAAAAAAATCCACATAGTGTGGATCGAAGCATATTTGATATCACTTCGTGCGTATTCGGCTCTGCTCTTTCCCAACACGAGTTCATTGTAGAACGGCAAGTGTAGAAATATTTTCTTAGGGAGGGGGGATGGATTCTCATCGCTACTGAATCAATTACATTATTACAAAACAAAAACAACATGTTGAACGCGGCACATTTATTTCCACTTTCGCACGGGCTCTCTGACCTTGATATTCCCGCCATATTACAAATTGTAATGATATTAGTTGCATTCAGATATTTCAGATCACTAGCACTGCCAATGCACTAAACTAAAACATCTCTATCCTATGCCTCCGTTGCATTTTACAATTTATCAGTTTCTAGGATATTATCGAGCCTTTCTCTGATACCAAGCCGCGTGAATCATGATTGCGCGTTTTCTCTTATCAGAAGAGAGTAACGTTATCAGCAGTTTCAGTCTCGTAATGACTGGATATCATTTCGCTGCTGTTATCCTATTATACCCGATAAACGTCTGGTAAAGACATGATAAATCTGACACTTGAATCAAGTGTTTCTGAGCGCGCTGATTGCTAGATGCTATACATTGAGCTTGCATGCAATGCAGTGAAGCATTGAGACAGGCCTTGTTTTTACCTCCCAGTACTCCCAGTACTCTAATAACCGCCATCCTATGTGCCTTAGTGCCCCCCTGCGATATCAGCAGTAATTTTACATTGAATTGCTACATGTAAAAGTCTATTTTAGTTAACTCAAAATGCTCGGAGTCTTCGATGATGAGGCTCCAAAAAAATGTTACAGGTCTTCATTTGTAAAGCATATTTTTGGTACTGAGGCCCACTTTTTAAATGGTGGATTTTACTGATTGTGCAACACTTCACATACCATGCATAGTCCGCACGAACAGTATTGCCGGCAAAAATGAGATCCCGGCGCGAGATCCGACAACCATGAGATATGAAACTACAAATAAACGAAACAATTTAGTTACTGCATCCAGTAATCTTTGTATGAGTGTCTCTTTCTCCCTTTCTTTCTTTTCTGTAGCTTATCGCCTGGTTTCATTTGATCTTAAAATTTGAATCAGTTCCTAGTAATCAGTTCATGATACCGCGGCGCACAAGCGATCAGTCAATTTTATAGTAACTGGTGTCAAAACTGCTTTATAATTGATAAGATGCCATTTCTTTTCTTTATTAAAAAAATTCAAACTGATCTCAAACATCGATGCTCTTGATATGCAATATTGTGTAAACATTTTAAACATAAGAACATGTATTTAAGAAATGTATTTGTAAAGTCAAAGAGCCTAGTCACTTTGCGGCGTTTTTTCCGCAGTCACTCCCGTTATTCATCTAAGTTAGTTTTTTTTTATAAATTGAATTAATTCTGTTTTGAGCTAAATATTGAAATTAATTCTTATGTTTTTTTTCTCGATTACGTTCGTGTAAGGATAAGTAATCTATTTTATTGTCTGCTGTATTGATATTTCAAAACAATAGCTGTAATCATGGAAATGTTATTCACGACACCTAGTAATCAGTGGGACGCCTGTCAAAGATTAACTTCACACGTAAACTCCGCTCACGAGATTCGGGACTTCAAAATGCACAAACAAAACACCTTTCTCTGTCTCTAAAACAGCGTAAAACGCCTTATTCCAAATGTGAAAACCTTTTCAAACAATGGAGAAGGTAAAGAAGTATTTTCGTGTTTGTAGAATGGAATTTATTTGGAGTTTGTCTTTACTTCATTGAGCAAGCGTCTTTCTGTCGACTTTCAGTGCTCCATTTAAGGCCAACTCTTTGTACATTTAAGTACTTATTGTGATTTTTGTCTATTTCTTGACAGAAACAAACTACTCTTGGGTTCTTGCACATGCAGCTCAATAAAGGAGAGCTGCAAAAAGTCCGAGTAAAGCTTTCTAAAGATGCATTGACCATTCAGAGAGAAGGCGGGCCGCCATATTCTTCACCTAATGCACAACAAATTACCGGTCTCGATCAGGTAAGTGCTTGTCAACTATTCTTAAATTGAAAATCATTCATCACAGTTGAAAATATTTCCTTACTTTCTAAGGGATATTGTGTTATTGGGAATCGATTACCATGAGTTCGATGACCTTTAATCCGGCTTCTGTAAAGCCAAAAAGTTAAATTTAGAAAATTGAATATTAATTAAATTGGTAAAAATACGTCTTTTTCAAAACCTAAAATTTATGTTCCTTCTAAGAAAAGCTTTAACATTTTATTCTAGATGTTTACTGGGTAATCGTATTTGAATTCAAGGGTGAATACGATTATTCTCAAATCATCCATGAATGTAAACAATTTGTAAATTCCCCGCGGTGGCACAGCATGCTCAAACTCGTTTCTTCAAAGTTTCAGCCTATTTTGACTATTTCCTTTCTAGCTTTTGATTTTAAACATGGTATTTTTAAAATTCCTTTTGATTTCTATGCCAAATGAGATTTTCAAGTCAGTGAGTCACTGAGTATTTATTATTAATTGTATAAATTTTGTTGAGATTTTGACATAAGCACACTTGTCAAGCTTGATTTTGTTTGAGGTATTAGCACATTTCATAGGAAATTATAAACTGATTAGTTTTGTTATCTTCGATCTGTTTGTTTTCTATATTACTCCATTGGAAATGTTTTCAATATTTTGTCTACTTTTATTTTTGCTTTGAATTGATTGTTCCATATTATATTGCATTTTGGTCCTTCCCTTCTAAATTCCATTCTCCAAAATTGTCCATCCTAGCGCCTTCACTTGACATGACTTTTTTTGTTTGTTATTTTTCCATACATCTTACTTCCTTGTTCTTATCCTTTTTATTTTTCGTTCTATTTTCCTCCTTCCTTTTCTTTTCCTCTTTCCTTTATTTCATCTTTTATAATCATTCATGCATTCCTCCACTGCATTTCATTCCTTCAGTTTTTTTCCTTGATAAATATTTCCTGCATTCTTTCTTTCATTAAATTATTCTTTCAGCTGTCCTTCACTCCCACTTGCTTCCCTTCCATTCTTTCATTAGGTTGTCAAATCTCATCATGTATAGCAGACAGCTACAGCACCATGACCTGGTTTATGTGCAATGGCTGTATGTGTGTTTTTTTAGTCAGTCTTTGCAATATACTAATGCTGGAGTGTCTATAAGTAAAGGCAAATGTCGACTCAATCCACATATTTTCTTCCTTTCTATTTTGCCCTTTCTGCTTCTCTTTCCTTAATTAATGATTAATTATCAATCAACTAATTAATCATTTAATTTAGAAATTTACTTATTTATTCATTCATTTGAGTGTTTTGATAGTTTTTTTGATTATTATGAAAATGTATTTATAAATTTATTTATTATTAATGTTTTCTTTGATTGATTAATATTTTCTCAATGTTATTCACAACTTATACTATTTATGGAATTGTCCATTTAATTTTTTACACTTCACATTTTAGTTATTTACTACTAATAATTTGTTTTTTCTATTCAACAAGCCCACAACTCCCTTTAACTAATAAATATAAGAGTGTTTATATTTGATCAATTTCACTATTTATATGTCTGATAGATAGTGGATATGACATATAATTACATCCATTAGTGACAAGGCACTATATTACATTTATCTTATGTATTTAAACAATAAAATAGGCATATTTGTACTGAGAAGATTGCGCATCCATTACTCTGGAAACAGAGACACTTTTTTCCACTCTGCATCCATTTTTTGATCAACATTGAATTTCTTGATGGTTTTAACATGATTATCGTCTCACTCATCATTATTACATGTATAATCAAAATCATGTCTAGAAATTGTATGATTGTGGAAAATAATCTACAAATCTTGAAATCTATTTTACTTTCTGTTGACAAGTGCATTGCATTATTACATTTGTTTTGGTGTGGTATAGAAACTCATAAGGTTCCTTGCTACGAAATATTCATTCACTATATTTGGTCAATATTTGATACTCAGAGTTTTGTTCAAAATGACTGCCAATGTTGCAAATAAAAGATATTGTGAATTTTCATGGGTTGGTAGACGACATTTTCCTTTCTGCAAGTGATGTGGTTTATTTAGTTTGTAAGGTTTTGGAAGCCTAAAAGATATAATTTTTAATTGCTTGAAAAACTAGGCTTTTTGATGAAAAAATCAAGTTTTCTGTAGCATGGAACCAAAGGAATATAGTGCTGTCCCTACATGTTTCAATCCCAATATGCGTTTCTGGTTTATTGCCGACCAAAATTGTACTTTGAGTGCTGATTGTAAACATGACTTTTTTTATAGCAGTATATATTGAGATCTAAATGATTATGGATTTACTTGGCATAAATTATTGTTTATGAAATAAACAGAAGTGCTCAGTGAGCAAAGCTCAATATCTCAGTTTATCAGAGAAAGAAGATGAATTTCTTATCTCTCCAAACTAATGTTGTTTGTGTACGTAGTTCCAGAAAATACTATACCTCCACCCTAGAAGACCCCACCCCACTGGAATTTCCAAAATTCATACATACATTCACAATACATTTCCTTGGCTTCTTGACCTGGTAGGAATCACTCACTCTGATTTTAGTTTGAATTAAGTCTTTGCTTTTTGTCTATATTATTAGGGTCAGAAAAAACTTGTAAAAGTGACAAGAAGAAAGGATGGAGGGCTGGGAATGAGTATAAAGGTGAGGTTAACATGTACTTTGAAAGTCACTGAATTGAGGCATTGTTAACAAGAAGCCAGCTGTTTTTTAGACGGATAAATCCGTTTACATAGCGTTTTCATGTAAACGCTTATTGTTTTCGGTAGCTTGAAGGGCGTCTGTAAGCACTTTGGTGAATAGATGTTTGAATTACTCTCTCTCATTATGACTGAACCCAAGTGATGACTTCAGTTTTTTTTCGAAAATAGCTGGCTAAAGCCTTTACACGAAAACTCATAGCCGTCGTTTTCGAAAATATCCACTCTGAGAAGCGTTTTAGAAAATAACCGGCTAAGTAGCGTTTTTGTGTAAACAGTAGGCCTAAAGTGTTTATGAAAATAGCCGGCTTCGTGTAAACTTTGCCTGAGAAATGGACCCAAATATGTATTATAACACCACTGTCACATCAAAAGAAAGAAAGGTGTGACATCAAAAGAAAGAAGGTGTGACATCAAAAGAAAGAAGGTGTGACATCAAAACAAGGAAGGTGTGACATCAAAAGAAAGAAGGTGTGACATCAAAAGAAAAAAGTGTGACATCAAAAGAAAGAAGGTGTGACATCAAAAGAAAGAAGGTGTGACATCACAAGAAAGAAGGTGTGACATCACAAGAAAGAAGGTGTGACATCACAAGAAAGAAGGTGTGACATCAAAAGAAAGAAGGTGTCACATCAAAAGAAAGAAGGTGTGACATCAAAAGAAAGAAGGTGTGACACCAAAAGAAAGAAGGTGTGACATCAAAAGAAAGTGGGTACGGTCTTAGCATAAATTTCCAGGACCATTTGCCAGTTTGGTTGTTTTCATAGCATTTAAACTTTTCTTTGTTATGTTATAAAGCACAATATTAAGATGTTGCTGTGATTCGTTTAAAGGGGGGAAAGGAAAGCAATTTACCAATAGCAATATCAAAGATCTACAAGAACCAAGCAGGTATGACTGGGATTCCTGTGTATATTTCTAACACAGGAATCTTGCTGCAGATATGATTTCACTATTCAGATATTTCAAACATTAATTCCATGCTTTCGTAATTTTTTTAAATGTCTTTATAGCTGCTGCTACAAAACAGCTTTATGAAGGAGATATCATCTTAGAGGTAAATTGTGAGTCATTTTCATATGAGTGGAAAACAGTACCGTATCATATCATAACAATAGCCATTAATTGTTTCTAAGAAAACATTCAAATTACCTGCAGTATCATAGCTGTTCTGTAACCGATTTATTTCCTACTCGAAAACGACTCTAATGATGGTGAAGAAGATGATGTCCTTCAGTTGATAGTTGTTGCTCACAGGGATGATGATACCAAAATAGTGGTTAGCTGCTACATGATTTATATAATGTAATTTATGCTGCACAAATGAGGTCACAGTAGTGAGTTGTCTTCAAATGACAAAACTGCTTTTGTTTCTCTATTGTTGTGACCTTTGTGAGCATAAATAATAATTGCATGAGAGATAACCTGCAAAAATGGTACAGTAACACCCCTCTATACCGGACCCTATACATTTTCTTTGGTCCAAGTACTGTCTGGAATAGAGGGGTCCCACTGCATGATGAAAGTAATACTATGTGTCAGACATGGTGATGGTAAATATCCAAACAAATGACTGACTAGCATTTTAGCCCTTTTACATTGTTTCAGCACTTTATGTTTCTAGTACTCATTAGCATACTGAGACAGGGTTTGTACAGGCATGGAAATCGTGGAAAGTTATGATGGGATTTTGTTTTTTCATTTTCCAGGCCTTGAACTTCATGAGATTATTTTCAGGGTCATGGAAAGTCTTGAAAAAAAATTCTTATCCTCAAGTCTGACTCAAAATGGTGGTCCGATAAAAAAAACAAAAAAAAAAAAAAGCAATAACAACAACAACATTAATTGGCAAATATTTAGAATTTAGTAATGGTAGCATTCACACAACATTGATTTTATGTTTGTCTATATTCAGGTCAATAATATTGACATGAGAAATGCCACACATGATGAAGCAGTAAGTATTACTAAGCTTAACAACTATCGCATATTTATAATTAATTAATTCACTCATTTACACATCATTCTATATGTTCCCACATGTATTTGTTCCTCCATCCATTTTTCATTTATTCATATGTCCATGTCCATCCATCCATGCATCAATCCATTTTTTTCATATAATCATCCATTCATTCATCCAACCATTTATTTTTACATACATACATTCATATATTCATTCATTCACTCACTCACTCATTTATCCATTCATTCATTCATTCATTCATTCATTCATTCATTCATTCATTCATTCATTCATTCATTCAGTCATTCTTTCATTCATTCATCCATTAATTAATTCATTCAGTCATTCATTCATCCATTAATTAATTAATTCATTAATTCATTCATCCATTAATTAATTAATTCATTCATTCAGTCATTCATTCATCCATTAATTAATTCATTCATTAATTCATTCATTCATTCATCCATTAATTAATTAATTCATTCATTCAGTCATTCATTCATTCATCCATTAATTCATTCAGTCATTCATTCATTCATCCATTAATTAATTAATTCATTCATTCAGTCATTCATTCATTCATTCATCCATTAATTAATTCATTCATTCAGTCATTCATTCATCCATTAATTAATTCATTCATTCATTCATTCATCCATTAATTAATTAATTAATTCAGTCATTCATTCATTCATTCATTCATCCATTAATTAATTAATTAATTCATTCATTCATTCATTCATTCATCCATTAATTAATTCATTCATTCATTCATTCAGTCAGTCATTCATTCATTCATTCATCCATTAATTAATTAATTCATTCATTCATTCATCCATTGATTAATTAATTCATTCATTCATCCATTAATTAATTAATTCATTCATTCATTCATCCATTAATTAATTAATTCATTCATTCATTCATTCATTCATCCATTCATCCATTAATTCATTCATTCATTCATTCATTCATCCATTAATTAATTAATTAATTAATTCATTCATTCATTCATCCATTCATCCATTAATTCAGTCATTCATTCATTCATTCATCCATTAATTAATTAATTAATTCATTCATTCATTCAGTCATTCATTCATTCATTCATTCATTCATTAATTCATTCATTCATTCATCCATTAATTAATTAATTAATTAATTCATTCATTCATTCATTCATCCATTAATTAATTAATTCATTCATTCATTCATTCATTCATCCATTAATTAATTAATTAATTCATTCATTCATTCATTCATTCATTCATTCATTCATCCATTAATTCATTAATTCATTCATTCATCCATTAATTCATTCATTCATTAATGTTTTCTCCAGGTAGCAGCATTAAAAGAGTCTGGTCCTGACGTTCTACTGTTAGTAGATCATTCTGGTGCAGCTTATATAAGTCGCCAGGAGAAACAAGGTACAACAGACTGATTTCCCCAAACCCCAGGACCCAGTTGTTCAAAGCTCAGTTAGTGCTAAAGGTTAACTCTATAGGTTTTCTTAAGATTTAACCCAGGATTAGAGCTAATCACGCTTTGAGCAACCCAGCTCTGAAATATACTTATCAGTTGACTATTACACTTTCATGCACTACATTGACTACAGTTTTTCATATAATTAAATAATTTTTTTTTGTAACACATTATTTTTTATGAAAACTCTATATTAATTACAATATTATGTATTCCAGGCGTGGGGGAAGTGTGTGTGTGTTGGGGGGGGGGGGGGGGGGGGGGGTGGGTTGTGGGTTATTCAGCTATGTGTGCTCTATGGGTATGGTGTTTCTTTTTTTGGTCTGGAATAATGTGTTATTTTGTCTGCAATATGTGTTTCGTGCCAGCAGAGTCTCTTGCTGTTGTATCATATCTTTACCTATAAATGAGATATTCTGCCAATGTGAGCAACTTGAGTCAGCAAAGTCTCATTTACAGCTGAAGATACAACAGCTAACTAGTGAGAAAGGCTATCCTAGCAGGGAAGGATATCAGATAGGTTGGACACATCAAACCATATCACCTTATACATTGACTAATAGTAATTTGTTTGCTTGTAGCTAATGGAATTGTTCGAAGTATTGAGGAATCCAATGAATCCAGACTAAACAGCAGTGGAGTAAGTAGCATCAACATGAAAAACATTAGAAAATATATGCATTTGATAGGTTAAACCATTTTGAAATACCTATAAAGCACTGTCAGTATTGCAGTAATACTTTGAGGTGTACATAATTATTATCAATGGGCTCTATAATATGTAGATAATAAGAAACAATGTTTGCTGTAAAGTAAGTAAGTATTATTATGTGATAATTACATCCTGCCTGCTTGGCGGATTACTTCTTTATTTTGGAGATATTGAAGCAAGTTTTCTAAATAAACAATGCACTCTCCTAGGATGTATTCCTATCTTACCTCTGGCTGTGGCCATTGTCTAACCAGTGCGCAAACAAAAATCAAAACAAGGTTTGTCTGTAATTATTTTGATTTTATTAACACTAGTCATCAGATTTTGGAGAGACCGACTCACTGTCATCTATGCAAAGCTGGACTGATAATATTGTTCTTCCTCTGACCTTTGCATCCATTTCACGGTACAAGACAGGAGAAGACAATCTTAGGTAGGGTTTATGTAACTGACTTGTAATAAGCCTAATTACTTAAACCAGTAATTTATGAATGCGTTCTGTGTGTAAGTAATGGAATAAATGTTAAGAGAAAAATTTCATATGCCCTTGGCAGGATTTGAAGCCCATGTCTACTGTATTCTAGTTCGACATGTTGACCACCCCACCTCTATTAACATAATTGTAGGAACATGTAAAAGGTCTGTGACATGTCCTTTTATTGCAAACTGCACATCACAGTATTCTATCTAGTGGCTGTGTGGAGATGCTGAAGAATCCTTATGAGGATATTAATAAATTATAAATTATAAAGGCTTGTGCACATGACCAAATAGGCTAAAAATGTAATTGTGTATGATTTAATTATGTATGAGTTTTTGAATTATTAATCACATGTTATCTTGATTCAGAGCCAATGCTTTTGAAGTAAGTTCAATGGATGGTGGTGCATCAGTTGTCCTGTACAGCGAGAATAGTGGTGAGCTGTTGTCATGGTACACTGCTATCAAAGACAGAGTTACTATGCTGCTAGACCAATCAGTAAGTCAACTTTCTGACTTGTTAGTGCAATTTTTTTCTGTTTTCTGCAATTTAACTGTTGTTTTTGCTCTGTCAATCAAAACTCTGAAGTGCTTTTAAACTTTGCCTAAAGCCACATACTTAAATATACAGATGTACAGATGTACAATTAAACTTAAATGTAGTGATCATGATTGGTTAGTTTCTATTTGTGTGGTAATCAGGGTGGGGAGGTTGAGAGAAAAATATCATAATGCCCTGGGTGGGACTCGCACATCTTGAATATATCTAGTCTGACATGATATACACTCAATCAATACACCACAAGGACAGCCATGCTGAAAATTCAGCTGAATTGTGAAGTGTTTAACAACCGTGAGCATCCCAGAGCAATATTTGTCTCTATTTATAGATAAGTTGAACATTATAAATAATATATTTTATGCCATTCCTATCAATCTTCAGTCAGACAGACACAACATAGACTTCCTATAGTTATCCAATAGAGATTCTTTATTGTTATTTTTGTTTTAGATCAATATGTCCAATTCATCATTACCCTCAGCAGAACAAATCATTCACATGTGTTGGGTCTGGGAGAGAATACCCTCAACCAATCACTGGAATGTATGGAAGAGAAAGTTTTTGGCAATCAAGGGATCTGATATCTTTCTATTTGATATGCCACCAGTGAGTAATCAGATGATCTTGATGATGATAGTGGTGAAAATAGTGATCATGATGCTGATTGTGGTGATGATGATGATGATGATAGAGTTGAACATATTGATTATGATGCTGATTGTGGTGATGATAATGGTGATGATGATAGTGGTGAAAATAGTGATTATGATGCTGATTGTGGTGATGATAATGGTGATGATGATAGTGGTGAAAATAGTGATTATGATGCTGATTGTGGTGATGATAATGGTGATGATGATAGTGGTGAAAATAGTGATTATGATGCTGATTGTGGTGATGATAATGGTGATGATGATAGTGGTGAAAATAGTGATTATGATGCTGATTGTGGTGATGATAATGGTGATGATGATAGTGGTGAAAATAGTGATTATGATGCTGATTGTGGTGATGATAATGGTGATGATGATAGTGGTAAAAATAGTGATTATGATGCTGATTGTGGTGATGATGATGTTGATAATGGTTCTAGTAGTAGGGGTGGTGATGATAATTATGATAATAATGGTGATGATAATAATGAAAATAATGGTGATGATGATGATGATTGTGGTGATGTTGGTTATGGTTCTAGTAGTGGTGGCAGTGATGACCATACTCAATCAATCAATTAGTCAATCATTTATTGATAGTATATGGTGATGGTTGTAATCATGATGATGCTGATCAATGGTCTGGGTTGGGTTGGTCAAAACTTGATTAGCACTAATCCTGGGTTAACTCTTAAGAAAACCTTTAGAGTTAACCCTGGATTAGCACTAATCGAGCTTTGAGCAACCTGCCCCTGGTGGATATAGTACTGTGCACTCATGGTAAATAATATGCTTATTATTTACTGTCGTTACCATGAATGACATAATATTCATCTCTTAGGTTGTGACTCGTGACTGGCTTCAAAGTGAAATGTCATTTAATTTAATGGAAGTTGTTTTCCATGTTTGTAGGGTAAGCTCTGCAGTAAATGAATGAATCTAATGTGTACTCATAATCAAAGATCAGTGGACCTTGTTCTATAAAATCTACATACTAAATCATGTCACAAATTGATGGAATAGGGATAGAAATTTGTTTCAAATAACAAGAAAACTCATTCAAACTAGCTAGACATCTCTGCGCATGTCTAAAACAAGCTTAACTATGATGAACATTAAGTAGTTAAAAACTAAGAAAGAGCTACTGGGGATATAGTTGATTGTAATATGACTTGCCTGCTGTTTAATGTATAATTTGACCTAATTGTTCTTGTTGTTTGCTCTAGGATGATGAGATGCTGGATAAAAGAGAGAATTGTTTCTACATACAAACCTGGACTGGTGAAACTAGTTATTTTAGTCTTGGTAAATCAATAATATAGATATTGAACTTCTTACATTGGAGTTAAACACCCCCCCCCCCCCCCCCCCCTCAATTAAATTTTTGCCACAATGTCCCTAACAATTGCAGCTGTTTTTGTTGTTGTTGTTGAATGTTATGATGACAGTTGTGATTATTGGTGTTGTTGTAGATACTCAAGTGGATCTTGTGGAGCTTGGTAATTGTGTACATAGAGCAACACACATCTCTGTTGCTCAAGTTGAGGTGAGAATTTATAAATATGTCATGGTTTTTCTAGTAAGAGTAGAACTGATGCTGTAACTAGGGTACAATAACTGTCATGACACTCTTATCCATGTTAATTGCTCTTTATCATTTTCTCTCGTGCATCTCTTCTAAATCTACTATTGGTAGATGACCAGTGCTCTAGCTGTGTCATGCTGATCAAATGACCAAAACTGGAGTCCATGGCTGCTAGTTGCACTGTTTAACATTTTTTTGTGGTAATTAATGAGGCCATTGCACATCTTCCATTCATGAGGCCCAGCAATAATTCCACAGCTCACTACTTATCTACTGCACATGATCTGTCAATTTTCATCTCTTACCAACATTGGCACACTACTTTGTATTTTTTATTATCAATGAACACTAAGCTAACTAATGAACTGTGTTGTTCTTTGTCAACAGTGTCGTACATTTCCTGGTAGATGGCTTGGTCGTGCTGTTAAACTTGTTCTTGACCTTAAAAGAGGTCTTCGGCTTTACAGTGCAGAGGATAGGGTATGAAGTCATTGGTTTAGTCCATAGTAAAAAAAAGTGTGAAACAAAGTTGTAAAATATATATGTAAATTGGACACTGTATAGTGATGACATCTGAAACTTCAGTATCGCTACAATCACTATACAGTGTCTAATTAACATCTATATTTTACAAATGTTTCTCTAGAAACACCAACACAGTCCAATCTAGTATTTTAGTAGACATGTTTACCTCTCTGTGAAAGTGTCATCCTTGGTGTATTATGTTCTACTAAAATGTCATATACCATATAAACACAAAGGACAAAATGTGGACAGTGAAAGTATAATTATATGATTTTTGCAAAAGTGTATATTTCACAGGTATTTGAAAACCACTTTACACTCAGTATTATCAAATGATGTTTATTTCCTGGTTATGACCAAACACAAGCAGATTTTGGCTGTTTTGTATAGATTCCTGACCACTTTTCTCACCGACCATTGATAGTTTTCTGGTTGAAATAATAACCAATGGTTTCAATGTGTTGTAGACATTACTATGGCAATACAGATTCTCATACCTCAGAGGTTCATCAGATGATGGCCATAGAAAAATTACACTACTGTTCTCACCACTACCTACAGGACCGTTTGACAGACAGGTGATTCTAGTGATGATGATGATGATAGTATTGATGTTGGTAGTAATGGTGTATTAGGCTTGAAATAACAGCCTGACATACATAGGTCAAGAGGATCGAATCTTTCAAATGCATTTTTGGTGGGTCAGTACCCCTTTTTCGAAAAGTCAAAATTTGGAAAATGCTTTAAAAAAAAGACATTTACATGATGTTTTTCCCTCTAAAATATGGAGGTCAACATGTCCTTTCAAAATCTGATTTGGCACCGGTCAAGTAGCAAATTTGAAGGAACATTGGCCCTTGACATGCCCGTATTTCGAGACCTGTAGCGCCGTTGATTATGATTGACATGGGATAGGGAAGGGTTGAATGAAGCCTGTGCTGGGATGTTCAAAGCAAGATTAGGGATTGGTCATTCATTTCAGGGGGGAGGAGAGGGGGCTGGTGCAACTCATGCCAAGTGTAAAAAGTCATGAGTTATTTTTTAGACCCACCTTTCTTTTTCATGTCAATTTTAAATAGAATAATGTAAATTCTCATTTTTCTTTGCAAAATAATTAGTGACCCATCCCTTTTTGAACCCCCCCCCCCCCCCCCCCCCCCCTTTCCAATAACTAATAATTGGTCCCCAATCATGGGTCAGCTCTTAAACTCTAAGAAAACCTTTAGAGGTAACCCTGGATTAGTGCTAATTGAGCTTTTAGCTACTGACCGCTGGATGGTGCTATCCATTGGATAAATCCCTATCTAGTGGGTAAATTCTTAACAAATTCAATAAATGTGGGTAACTTTTATCCAGTGTATAACTTGTTTTGTGTCGAAGTGACTGGCAGGTGCTTCTTTACATGGCTCAGAACAGAACAAATTCAATCTTGTACTACAATTAAAGAAATAAAGTTTGTTTTCAGATGTAAACTATAATTGTGTTGTGTATCAATGTGTATGTTTTCCTTGCAGGAGCTGGAGTTCACCAACATGCAGCAGGTGCTAACGGTCATGCATGCATTCTATGCTGCTAAGGTAGCTCAAGTTGACCCAAAGTTTGTCATTGACAACTCATTATAATACAGTACTGTATATAGACTATGCTGCTAAGGTAGCTCAAGTTGACCCAAAGTTTGTCATTGACAACTCATTATAATACAGTACTGTATATAGACTATGCTGCTAAAGTAGCTCAAGTTGACCCAAAGTTTGTCATTGACAACTCATTATAACACAGTACTGTATATAGACTATGCTGCTAAAGTAGCTCAAGTTGACCCAAAGTTTGTCATTGACAACTCATTATAATACAGTACTGTATATAGACTATGCTGCTAAAGTAGCTCAAGTTGACCCAAAGTTTGTCATTGACAACTCATTATAATACAGTACTGTATATAGACTATGTCACTAAAGAAGCTCAAGTTGATCCATTATAGTAGATCACCATGAATAAAAAAAAATACATTATGTTTTGCCATCATAAACAACTTATGCAGGGGATGATAGCTAGCTGTCTGAAAGCTGTATATTTGATTGGCAATGGGCATCAAGCCACCTTACAATACAATTACCAGAATACTTTGCTTACTTTCATTTGAAGCACAATAAATTGTTCTGTTTATTTACAAATGGATTAAGGATTTGAGTATGAAAGAGAATTCACAAAGAAAACAGACAGTGGTACTAAAATGATGCCATGATGCAAATAACCTGTATGTAACAGCTCTGGGGCCTGTTGCACGAAGGCTGAATAGCTCTATCTACCGGATAAATCTCTGTCCAGCGGATAAATTCTAAAGAAATCGTTTAATGGATAACTTTGTCCAGTGGATAACTTTATTCAGGCTTCGTGCAACAGGCCCCTGACTTCTAGGTGTATCATCTCTCACTTGCAGAGTTGATGGAAACAAATAGAGAAAAGCAACAGTCAGGGAGAAACGTTCTTTCCAATTGGTTATATCAATTGCCATTTACAAACCATTTGTGGAAAATTAAACCCTTTCCATCAATAAGTTTTACTGAATAATCTTATTTTCCATAAAATAATTAAATCTGGTTAGTGATTATTGCTAATTCCATTAATAGCAATAATATGTTTGGAAAGTTTGGCTGTGATTTAGTAGCATTATATAACATATGGTGATTCTAGTCAAGCACCTCTTTTTAGAAAGAGATTAATGAAGGTTTTACTTGACAGAAATGTTAAAATTCTAAAGTTTGATTAATAATATAATGAATTCAAAATAACATCATCGAATGTCATGGTTATCTGTATTCTTGGTGATTATCCTAATATGTGTTTTGTAAATAACAGTATATGAGAAAGCAAATAAACCATGAAATAATAAACAAAGTTAATACATGGAATATTAACACACACCATTTCTTCCTGTTACGGAGCAGACCATATACTTTGGATTAATTTATTTCATGGTTTAATTACATTAGCTTCATAGTCTTTTATATCAAAAAGAAACACTGGAAATTATTATTATTATTATTTTTTTTTTGAAAGCCAAATAATAAGCAAAAGGGTACATGGAAATAGTTGTCTATATGGGTGCATTGTAGACTAATGTCACTTATTGTAGATATAATAGAAGGGTCCCAGTTTACTGAGGTTTATTTTACAAAAGATATATAAGGGAAATTTCCAGTCCAAAAACATTGCCCAGTATAGAGAGAATTCCAGTAAACTGAGGGTCTGGTATAGTGGGGTTTCAGTGTATCAGCCATCATTTTGTGACAACTCTAAAACCATTCTGCACTGAAAGTTTATAATAAGTAGAGGCCATAATGACCTGTGACTTTTCAAACCATCAACAACAAAATAACAACTATTAATTCTTGTTGAAGAAAACTTTATTTTCAGGTTTTAAGAAAACCACTATAATAATGGTTATCCGAAACTGATAAGGGAATTGAAACATGTAGCAACAGTATTTTGCATTGGTTCCATGCTCCAGAACATTTGATTTTTTTGTCAAAAAGGCTATCTCAAACAAAATCATGCAGAAAGGAAAATCGCTTCTAGAAACTAAGGAAATTTTGCCAATGTTTGATTGCAACATCAAGCAACCATTTTGAATCTAGCTCTGAGTATCAAGTATTGACTAATACTGACAGCTAAGGTATCAATATTAATATGTTATTTAGTCTGGATATTTCAGAGCATGGAACCATACTACACATTTCAATCACCTAATGATGTTCTGTAATAATTACTAATAATAATTATTAACCAACATATATTCTATATCATTAATGTCCCTGGATTTCAGTCAGGACCTAATATAATTTAGATTTTCATTATTTTATATTATTTAAACCTAAACAACATTATTGATTGAAATTCTAAATAAATCTTAAAATACTATGCATACAGTTGTCTGGTGTCATTGTTAATATTCTGGTAGGATATTTACAGTATAGAAATCTTTTGACATATAGAATGCAAAACTGCATTTGCCTTGGGCATCATTTTTATTGATTTTTTTACCCAAAGTTGGGCTTGTTTAGCAAAAATGACTTAGCAAGAGACTGAGGAAGAGACCATAAATGACAAAGCCTTTTTAGTACAAATTATGTCATGTAACCAATGACAAATTGTAAGCTTTGATGCTAATGCTTTAAAGTATGCAAAATCATCATAACTTATCTCTGCTCATGTACAAACAACAAATATAAATTTGTATACTCAAGTAATTTAATTTATTAAATGCATCAAAGTTACAAATGTTGCATGACATTATTTACATACACACTGCTCAAGACATTTAGCAGATGTCCTCTTTGTCCAGCATACCATTCAAGATACTCAGTAGATTGAAGCAGGGAGAGCTTAATAGATAAAAAGAGATTCTGTCTTTATTTTCTTCTGATTTGAGCACCATTAATAGTTCTGTAAATAAAGGATATAAAGCAACTCAAACCACTGAACTACCAGCACATACACAGCTTATAATGTGCCATTCTCAAACCCAGACCCTTCTCTGGAAGCAGTAATTACTAGGTAATCTTGTACTTAACAACCTAAGGTCTGAGTTTGAGAATGACCATGCTCTCATGGCTGATTGGTGAGTGCTCTAGGGTTAACAAAGATGAAAAGACTTCAGGGACAGAAATTTCTCTTTCTCACAAGCCCCTGGTAGGAGCAGATTTATAGGGTTGTCCTGTGCTGCACCAAACACTCCCAGTTATGACCAGCTCAGTGGCCGAGCTAGGTGAGGGGTGCAGGGGGTGCGTGCCTCCTCCTGGAAGGAATAACCTCAGTATGTTAAATTAATGCACCCCCTCTTAGAAACACCCCTGGATCCACTCCTGCAGCTAGATTCTTCTTTTTAAAGAGTAATCTTGGAGTTTTAATAACTTTATTAGCTAAGGGTAATTTTTTTGACAGGACACCCCCCTGAAAGATTGCTCGACCCCCCCTGTGGTATCACAGGTCCAATAGTTGTGCAAAGCGTGATTAGTGGTAATCCAGGATTAACTCTATAGGTTCCTAAGTCAACTCAGGATTAGCACTAGTTGAGTTTTGCACAACTCATCTGCCCATGGTACGTACTTGACATCAATTTACTTATAGTTTATATCAAAGTGAAATGTGCGTACCTTTGATTCTTGAACATTTTCATTGTCTTCTTTAGTAATGGAGCTGAAGCTACAGACATCAAAAAGCAAAAACATAATTACTATGTAATCCTGTACCAATGCAATCTGTACTTTACCACCTAAGATACTTTTTAGGAGAGGTTAGATGGATAGAGTGGAAATTCTTCCTCCAATACTTTAAAATTGCATGATTTGGATCTACAACGAAACAACCCCTTCTCTGACAAGAAATGCTGGACAATTAGCCCAGTCAGCATAACATAGGAGGCAGCATGGCTGATTGTCAAATCAGAGTGTTGGTCACACAATCTAACAGTCTTGGGTTTGATTGTATGTCTGGGTCCCAATTTGGTCAAAATATAATTTCTTGGCCATGCTTTGTATATAGTCAAATGGTTTGTCTTCTAGTCATTTGGGATTCTTAACAACATTCAGTTTCAATTTCAATTAGCCTTCAGCCCGCTTCCTGGAAGAATACTGTACGGTAAAGGAACTACAGACATCAAATAAAGTGGCTTAATAATAAAAATAAATAAATATGGTTTACTGGATATATCAAATGGCACTAAAGGAAATACTTCATATCTACAATACATGAAAATATATTAAAATTTACAAATAAAGTTATGGCGGGGGACTGGATGTCCAGCTTACAAAGAATTCATTAGAGTGACAAATATAATAGTACAAAATCAAACAACATTTTCAGATATTTACTTGGAATGACTTTTTTCACCTGAGAGGAAAACCCATGGAACAAGTGCAGGGAAAGGGAATAGCAGAAAACCAGGGACATTTAACTAATAAGCCCACATGTCATACATACCAGGCTTTCTAGGTGGTGCAATGCTTGGTGGTGCAGGAGCAAAAGAAGTATGACTGGAGTGAGTTGAAGTAGTACTTGGCCTATGGTGTGTCTTGTGTTTTATGGGTGATATTGCATTTGAAGGAGCTTCTCCTATCCCTGCAGCATGCGCTGTGCCAAACCGTGCTTGTTTTCTTCTTATCTGAGGTGGAGCCTTAGCTACAGTCTCAACATATGCCAACATTGCTTGCCGCTCTGAATATTAAACAATATTTAAAACATTAAGCCTAAAAAAAGATGTGTGTAAAAATAATTAATATATCATAGAGAATTTAAATAAGTTAGAGTGTCCATATCAAGAAAAAAACACACTTTATGGATGACAACATAAATTTTATTCATTTACTCATTTATTCATTCATTCACTCATTCATTCACTCATTCATCCATTTATTCATTCATTTATTCACTAATTCATTCATTCATTTATTCAATCAATCTGTTATTCACTCATTCATCTATTCATTCATTCATTCATTCACTCATTCATTCATTCATTCATTGACTCACTCATTCATCCATTTATTCATTCTTTATTCACTCATTCATTCATTCATTCAACCAATCTGTCATTCACTCATTCATTCACTCATTCATTCATTCATTCATTCATTGACTCACTCATTCATCCATTTATTCATTCTTTATTCACTCATTCATTCATGAATTCATTCAACCAATCTGTCATTCACTCATTCATTCACTCATTCATTCATTTATTCATTCACTCATTCATTCACTCATTCATCCATTTATTCATTCTTTATTCACTCATTCATTCATTCATTCAACCAATCTGTCATTCACTCATTCATTCATTCACTCCTTCATTCATTCATTCATTCATTCATTCATTCATTCATTCATTCATTCATTCATTCATTCATTCATTCATTCATTCTTTGACTCACTCATTCAATTTGATTGTCACCTGGTTTTTTAGCAGCTTGTGATGCAGATATTTTGGCATTGATTTTCTTCAACCTCTCTTCTCTTTCTTCACATTTTGCCTTTGAATAGAAAACAGAAATAATTCATACACTGCATGTCGATCGAATTGATTGATGGATTGTGCTGATGTTAATGGAATATAGAAATTATTTTTTCTGTGACATGTACAGTCAAGCACGAACAAGCCGACTGCACAAAAATGCCCAACCATCTTCTTTAATAATTCTCAAACTCATTAATAATTCATAGCTTTCTTAACCAGTAGCATCTGCATATTTGAGTCATGTGCAAAGTTTGGATACTGTGATCCAACATCAAATCAATTTAGGTTCTAACACTGCTTTAAAGTTATGAATTTTAAATGATAGTTTGAGAAGTTAGATCAAAAACTCGTGCTTTGTGTTTCATCACGGGACCCAAACACCTTCTCGGTATTTGGATCCCGTGATGAAACACTCGCACTTGTATTTGATCTATTACTTAAAGATAATTATTGATAATGTTTTGTCCTTGCAGACTTGGTAAATCTCTGCGGTGCCGCCCCAGTAGTTGGAGGCATGGCTTGTGTTAGGATCTCTGTTTGCATAAGCATCCTGGAAAAAGTTATCCAACCAATTACGGGATAAAAGTTCTATGTACTATACACTTTATGAAAATTGCTCTAATACATTGTGATGTCACATCAAATCTATTGTTTGGCTACAAATGAGATGAGCAAATTGGCCCAAATACATGGGAAATTGTTCTTGTTTACTGATAATCTTGAGGTGGCTTCGGTTGAAGTTGTCACACTGTAATCATTGGCAATATGGACAAACTATTTGATACACTCATTTTGTACCAAGTACCAAGTTAGTTAAAAATAGATTTTTTTGTCAGATTGTGATTACCAGATAAGATTCTCTCCAAGATAAACCATTTATTTGTCTTTCTGTTTTGAATTCTCGTTTGTAGTGTATTTGCCAGAGCTCATCTGAATCGTCCACAATATCCTAGAAAAAAAAAGAAAGCTTGTTGATTCTTAAAGTTGAAAAACATGGTGGTGTTTTGCTGTAATTTAACGTTAAATCCTTTTCTCCTGGTACAACATATCTTGTGGACTAACCGGGTTATACTCTTCAAGATGCAGAAGTTGCTGTGGTGTACATCTAAAAATGGAACAATAAGTAATATATAAAATATGAGCAGCTGATCTTTATGAGGATTTAAAACCTCATAAAGATCAGTTGAGAATATTTTATATTGCTTAAAAAATCATATTTAGCTGATTAGAAATATTCAACAACAAACAACAACAAATATTATTTTTTTGGAGAAAATTCAAGTTAAAGTTCTACACAAATCAGGACGAATCTCTAGCCGATTTAAAACTTGGTCATGTCTATGGTTTGTATTGTTCTCTCCCTCATTAATTCATGAATTTTTAACAATTGATAAAGTTTCTTAATTGATTAATTCTTTTTTTTGGGAGTACTCCTAGACTTTAAATAGATACATCTAACACACCCTTTAGAAATATTGCTATGATGTCCTAGCTGTCAGTATTAATGATTGACAGTGCACTTACTTGACTAAGACAGGATGTAATATATAATAGGGTACTCCACCAGTCTCATGCAATGCTGCAATCAAAGATTGAATACAATAAAAACAATACTCTCAAACACTGGTCACAAGTCTAGTAACTTGGCAGCCATTACAGATGGGTAAGTAATAGGTCAGTCAGTGGTTAGAGTATGGCACTAATAACTTGATTTACCATCCAAATAATTGAATAAATTATTGTCTGAGGTACTTGCGATCAGGTCACAACAACATCCCATTAGTTGTGTAACTGTATGCTTACTGTTCTATGAGAGGGGAATGATGCAATGAGAAAGAAAGGAACAGAAGAAAAGGAGATGAATGAATGAATGGATATATGGATGAATGGATGAATGAATGGATGGATGGATGGATGGATGGATGGATGGATGGATGAATGAATGGATGGATATATGGATGAATGGATGAATGAATGGATATATGGATGAATGAATGGATGGATGGATTAATGAATGAATGAATGAATGAATGGATTAATGAATGAATGAATGAATGAATGGATTAATGAATGAATGAATGGATGAATATATAGATGATTTAATGAACTTATGATACTGACTGGTTGAATTCAAAATTGAATAAACAATGAATTAATTTGGCAGTGGTGAAAAACTATGACCACCACAATAAATATAAAAATGTCAACTTGATAAATGTTACATTACCAGTATGTAACTGTTACTGACAATGAATATTGTATACTGGTATATGTGATCATTTATTATTATACAATGACGTCAACATACCATCAATATTGTCCACTAACACTCTGATGCAGCAATCAAATAACGTAGGCACTAAAGAGAAGAAAATCACCATTTATTTCAGTCAAACAAAATCCTTATCTCTATCTTAGTAATATATAATGTGTATGTTGTGGCAGAATAGTAGTGGCCTTTTACTGGCCCAGGGATTATCTACTGAATGACAGAGAGTGGGACAATGCTAGCAAGTACAAAATGTGCTATCTTCCATGTTGTAATGTTATTATGTTGCACAAGCAAGGTCACAATACTTTTCAAAAGACAATTACACTCCTTTTGTTTCTCGGTTAACGCGACCTGCAGTGTGAGTATAAATTATATTACAAGAAAAATAACCTGTAAACCAGGGTAGTGAGCAGTCAGCTACTATTGACCAAAGCCAATTCACTTACCACCAGCTCCATGTTTGCGTCCAGAGAAAACTTGAGTCTTAGACTTTTTAGATTTGATTTCACCAATATAGGTAGTGTCAATGTCAGCCCCTGCAAATGCAAGACAATGAAAGTATTTTTATCAATTTAATATTTACTTTGAATTAATTCCTCAGAGGAATGCCATGCATTGCTGTTGTCTTATGATGGTCTTGTGCTTGACTTCCTTTCTTGTCTCTTACTATGCACAGACTAAACACTTGATGACTTCTTTCGTTAGTGTGTGAACTATTCTATATAATATACAAATTTGCTTTAGGTAATTAATTGCTTTGCTACCTAGATTCATCTTGTTTATATTGTCAATGATTGTATCAAATTGTAACATCATTATTCACTGGTGATGGCATTGGAAGATGCAAAAACATTTATCTGGCTTTAAATATAAAAAAGTGTCATTTGTTTATAAGTTAGTACTAAGTAATTGGAGAAAGGATAGGAGGGTCAGTTGTAGAAAATGTTCACCTAGTAGATATCTCACTACTTTGTATATCTACCTATCTACTTCCTAACATCCTATCAACCCACCTCTCTTTTTCTTGCTTGGTGAATCATCAAACATTGGTATTCTACTTGGTCTATAAGTTGGTTGTATATCAGGAAGCAAGGCTTCATTTACTGAAGATACTGATGGTAATGGTGGTAGATATGACGACGACCTACTATCGCTACTGTTATATCTAGATAATGATGATGATGATAACATTGATGATGGTAGCAATCTTGAAGATAAAGGTGTTGATGATGATGATTTTGAAGTTGATGGTGTTGATGTGTTTAGTTTTTGTTTTTTCTTTGGTCTGTTGATGTCTTTGCTTGTTATTTCACAGCCAAATGAAATATCACATAGCTGAAGACCAGGTCCCTATAATATACAACAAAACCATGGAAAACATTTTACCACAACAAATGAATAACCATAAAAAAACAGACTCAAGAAAAACAACTAGGCAGCATATCAGGAATGATTATGAAGCTGGAATTATTGGCAAATGAAGGACATGAATGAAAAGAAACTTAACAAACGATAAAAAAGGGAATAACAGGAATAGAAGTAAGCATAGAAAGTAGGAAGGAAATGTTGGAGTTGCTTGGTTGCCGGCTATAAGAGGTAACAAAAAAAGAAAGGATAAATGGAGGGAGAGATGGAAAGGATAGAGGGAAGGAAAAGAGAGATGGAAGGAATAGAGGGAAGGAGGGAGGGAGGAATGGAGGGAGGGAGGGAGGAAAGATGAGAAAGGGAGGGGGAAGGAAGAAGGAAGGAAGGGAGGGAAGAAATGAGGAAGGAAGTGAGAGTGCAAGTGAGGAGGGAGTGAGGGAGGAATTAAGAAAGGAAGTTAGGAAGGAATTGAGAGAGTGTGACAAGGAGAAATAAATGTTGGAAAGGTAGCCAGGTTATATGAAGGAAAGCCAGAATAAAAAGAAAACATTGAAAAAAAGAGAGTAAATAACATTGTAAACACAGGGCAGGATTAAAGGTAGTTTGTTGATAAAAGGAAAGCAGAGCTGCAGTAATCAAATGCTACTAAACTGATACCTTGGCTTTAGACTTTGGACACTCGTCTTGCTTGTTAATCTCTTGCTTTTTAATCTCTTGCTTGTTAACCTCTTTGTCATGGTGTTTGCCATTGCTGTCCCTTTTACTTGTTCTGTCATTTCTATGTTGTACATTGTCTCTGACATCACTGTTTAACAATGATGCCTTTGTTGAGGTATTTGTGTGTTGAACTGATGTCTGTGAGGTAGAAGCTGTTTGTAATGATGGTGTACTATCGTCTTGTTGTTTGGTTAGAAGGGTTTTCCATTTCAACACAAGATTGGATGCTGCCTCACCAATATCCCCTTCATGTTTTTTAAGCTGATTTACAAACTTTCCAATGCCTGTATTCTAAAATAAAATTAGAGACAACAATATGTTAAGAAAGTGCATAAAATATCACAGTAACTTTAACAGTTGGGACAGCTGCCAGTCAACATGTTGGTGTTTTTTTGTTTTATGAAAAAAAGACTTGCCATTTTAAGACAAAGGACTAGCTCCCAAGCTTAGATTTTATCTTTAGGTAAAAACTTTGATCAGGCTCTGCATTCCAAAGACGTGGCTGCTGGGAATAGCAAAAATCACTAGAATGCATTTTAAAAAGCATATCAAGTACATACACAAGCACATGAAATGTTATGTGGATTGCAAGAAACTAGCTATAGTAAGTAAAGTAAATTATCCAATTATTTAACATCAGGAGTCCCTTTAGCTGAAGCTAATCTTCCAGAGAGCCAATAAACAACATCAGTGTAAATTGTCTAGTATGCATTGTCAAGTTCTTCTGTTTAATAGTCAAGCTTTACTTGATGGAGAAATTCCTTTTCATGATAGATTAAATCTTGTGGATTAAGAGTCTCCTGTTCAATTGATTTTGAAATTAGTGATCATTTAACAGATTTAAAGCCAAGAGCCAGCTGCACATCAACAATCATTTCAAAAGTATCAATTGTCTTGAATAACTTTCAATTTCAAACAAGTTGTTAAAATATTGCATTTTTGAGTTTTATATACAATATGAAAAAGAAACGCTCATTATCAACTGAAGGTAATTAAAAAAAGTAAGTAATTCTTTCATTCTTCTGTTAAACACAATCGTGAGTCAGTTTGTGAAATTTGTTTCTAACTTCGTTCACAAATTCAGACTGAACTTGAAAATTTCATTTATAACTTTGCAAATTGAGCCCAATTAATCTGGGAATCAGCGTGGTTAAAGTGCCATGAAATCCACTGTGAGAACCTAAAGTTGCCAACACAAGCTTGTGCAGGCATGTTTTTCCATCTTCAGGTGGCTTGTAATTGCACTTGCCTTGAAGGTGGAGAGAGTTCTTACAGTGAGGACACTCCAACCGCGACCATTTGGCATTATTTACATTATTATTTTCTGCGCTTAATTTCTACTGCTTCAAACCTTCTGATAAAGTAGGATTCAATTCAAATACATTGAGAGACTAAAATAATATTTCTATTCAATTCACTTAAAGGATTCAAGTTTTAAGAGTATTGGAAAAAACACAACGTGGTCCTGGTTGGAGTGTCCTCACTGTAACATTTTGTTTTTCTCTGAACTTGCAGGCGGTGTCTGGGTGAAAACGACCCACTTAACCTACATGTGACGGAGTGGGACGACAGTGTTGGAAAATATAGCTGGGACTTACATTGGGACAATCTTACCCTTTTTAGGGCTTCTAAACTAGCTAGTAATGCAAAGCATGTTTGTGTTTATGTGTTTTATCCTTTGTTGAAATGGGACTAAACACATTTTGGAAAAGGAACATTCAAATCATACCACGCGTCACTACTAATATTAGCGATAATAAAAGCAATAAATTGAACAACATTTTTTAAATCCTTTCGTACGTGTAAACACAAAACAAACTATACGCTCTTTATGTTGAATCGTCATTTCAGCCCATGTGTTTACAAAACCAAACAAAACAATCACGACCTTCAATAACATGGACATACAATTTTGTTCATTACCTTCAGTACTTCAAAGTTCACTTCTAACTTGTCTAAATGGCGAAGATATTTTAAAATCTGCCGAGAAACAAGATGGCGAAACGTGAAACACAGGCAAAAAACACAACTCATATTAAAAACAAACAAAGTGCCAGTTTTCAAACCTTTTTCTCTTCGATATCATTGCTCGAAAGTTTCTTTTTGACTTTGTTGATATATTTTTCAACTGAACACATTTTTTGTGTTGAAAAGTTCGGTTTAAAATTTGGTTATTTCTCATGAAAGTTGATTTTTTTCAATACAAACTTTGTGGCCTCGGTTAGATGTTTCACTTCCTGTGCGCGAACGGAAGCAAAAATACACGACCCAGTGTCTTTCAGTCTCACCCCCAAAGGAAGACCATTTTTTTAAAGATCGAAAGATATGAGGGATGTTTTCATATTACTTTTAGTGAACTTTAATTTCGATTAGGTTTTTTTTTGAAAACATAGCTCAAAATGAAATAGTATCATTAATGGAGAACAAGAGTTATTATTCAGAAATATAACAGGATCCATGATAGCTCGATCTTGTCTTTTATTGATCATAGTCTTCATATCACACTCGCCACACTCGCCATCACGTTCAACATTGCGGTTCAGTCTTTACACATTTTTTTGTCTTTCTTTAATAGTTGAATTAATTCATATTCATTTTTTTCTAACTGCTTATATTAATTTATATGGTATGGTATAATACAATATTTACAATGCAATTCAAACATTTTAAAACTGTTTTTTTTTTTTTTTTAATTTAATGAAGTTTGCTTTCATTTCTATTCTATTTTCTATAATAATTTACTATAATGCATGCTATAAAGTATAGTACAAATTATTAGTTGATAACAGTCTCACTATGGAGAAAGTTACCCAATGTAAAATTTGATTTACAACAAAGTGGTGCATACAGTTTATGTTGGCAATCACCTTTAAACGATTCATGATCCGGCAGGTAAGGCTAAATGCACACGCACGAAAAGTCGCGAAAAAAAGCAAACTAACGCAAAGCATATTTGTCAACATGATAAGAATTCCACTTCCATTTAACGCAAAGTGTTCTGGTAAATTTTTAAATTAAACATCGATCTGAGCAAAGCATTCTGGTAAATGTTAAGGGTATGCAATACTCTGATCATACGTTTCTAACACAAAGCAGCATTATGGTAAATTGTGAAATAGTATCTAACTGTATGTTCATGATATAACACAGAACCTCGTGCGTCCATGACATCCCGTGTAAAGCGAGACGATAGTCGTCTGTCCTGTCCTGTCGACTTGTAGTTTGCCATTCTTATCGTTAGCGGTTTTGACGATATTTGGTCGTATTGGCGGTGCGTCGTCTTCTAACGTTATATCATCATCCAATTTACACTCTTTACTATCTACATCATACACACAGAAAGGCTTGGACTCTGACAGTTTGATAGGTATTACAGTATTGTTGTAGATATGTGTTATGCTTTCTGGGTGTTTGTAAAGCGATTCTACTTTAGCTTCAAAGATTTCATTCCATTCTACGAATCCACGCGCATTTTCCATGATACTAATACCGTGATGCTTTGCAGACTGTACACGGTTTCGCGTCACGAAAGGATCACCGGGCCCACATATTTGAATGCCCGTCTCTAAGTTGGAGAAGACATCATTTTCGCGAATAATTCCCTTGCCAGATATTTGCAGGCCGTGGTTGTAGTTGCCATAGACACCGTTACCATGGATACTTGCCGAGGAGCTAGTATCCAAACTAATTCCAGAACCTTCGTTTTTGCAGATCATGTTATCTTGAATGGTGATCTCTGCATGTTTAATAATACTGATGCCGCTACCTTTGTTGCCATGGATACTGTTTTCTTTAATCAGTAGCCCTTCGTTAGCACAGAAGTGTATACCATGGCCGCTGTTATCGAATATTACATTGCTGTCGACCTTTGCATAGTTCTTGTCGGGTCGTGGACCTAATGAAATAATAACACGGTAAAAATGACTATCACTTATAAAAACAGTGGCTTTTGATCTGTTTCAACTAAATATCGCATTAAAAGTAGATTCAAATAGATTCGCCAACATCACCATAATCTTTAACATCAACAATACCACCATCGTAATCACTAAAACAATCATCATCACCAACATAGCTAAAGTTGTCCTTCCCATTTTTTTCCTTTCCTCATCCACTATCGTCATCATGATCATCCGGCATCGTTATCGATTACCATCGCAGTTATAATCATTGCCATCATCATCATTGTCGCCATCATCACCTTCACCAATATCATCTTGCATCATCATGGACGTGAACTAAGTGTATATATATGTCACCACCACCACTGTCGTCATCTCTATCGTCACCACCATCATCATGGACGTGAACTAAGTGTATATATATGTCACCACCACCACTGTCGTCATCTCTATCGTCACCACCATCATCATGGACGTGAACTAAGTGTATATATATGTCACCACCACCACTGTCGTCATCTCTATCGTCACCACCATCATCATGGACGTGAACTAAGTGTATATATATGTCACCACCACCACTGTCGTCATCTCTATCGTCACCACCATCATCATGGACGTGAACTAAGTGTATATATATGTCACCACCACCACTGTCGTCATCTCTATCGTCACCACCATCATCATGGACGTGAACTAAGTGTATATATATGTCATCACCACCACTGTCGTCATCTCTATCGTCACCACCATCATCATGGACGTGAACTAAGTGTATATATATGTCATCACCACCACTGTCGTCATCTCTATCGTCACCACCATCATCATGGACGTGAACTAAGTGTATATATATGTCATCACCACCACTGTCGTCATCTCTATCGTCACCACCATCATCATGGACGTGAACTAAGTGTATATATATGTCATCACCACCACTGTCGTCATCTCTATCGTCACCACCATCATCATGGACGTGAACTAAGTGTATATATATGTCATCACCACCACAGTCGTCATCTCTATCGTCACCACCATCATCATGGACGTGAACTAAGTGTATATATATGTCATCACCACCACAGTCGTCATCTCTATCGTCACCACCATCATCATGGACGTGAACTAAGTGTATATATATGTCACCACCACCACAGTCGTCATCTCTATCGTCACCACCATCATCATGGACGTGAACTAAGTGTATATATATGTCATCACCACCACAGTCGTCATCTCTATCGTCACCACTATCATCATGGACGTGAACTAAGTGTATATATATGTCATCACCACCACAGTCGTCATCTCTATCGTCACCACCATCATCATGGACGTGAACTAAGTGTATATATATGTCATCACCACCACAGTCGTCATCTCTATCGTCACCACCACCATCATGGACGTGAACTAAGTGTATATATATGTCATCACCACCACAGTCGTCATCTCTATCGTCACCACTATCATCATGGACGTGAACTAAGTGTATATATATGTCACCACCACCACTGTCGTCATCTCTATCGTCACCACCATCATCATGGACGTGAACTAAGTGTATATATATGTCATCACCACCACAGTCGTCATCTCTATCGTCACCACCATCATCATGGACGTGAACTAAGTGTATATATATGTCATCACCACCACAGTCGTCATCTCTATCGTCACCACCACCATCATGGACGTGAACTAAGTGTATATATATGTCATCACCACCACAGTCGTCATCTCTATCGTCACCACTATCATCATGGACGTGAACTAAGTGTATATATATGTCACCACCACCACTGTCGTCATCTCTATCGTCACCACTATCTATCATCTTTATCGATCATCATTATCATTATGTTTACAGTGCCACGACTTCAACAAAAGGCTCATCGAGATTTTTCAGGACCAATAATCAGAAATCGAGAATTACTTCAACAGACAATTACAATAGTTGTAAATGTGATTATAAGTTGTACACCTGACGTTTCGGACGTTAGTCCTTCGTCGGAGTAATATGATATACTATGTGATAATTATGGCGCGTTTTCAAGGTCAAAATTGAAAACAAACACTACGGCATTTTCTGACTTTGCAATAAAAAGTTTATCCATTCTTTGACTTAAAATCGTAAAAGTATGACATTTCGTGACTTAAAAAAAAAACGTGAAAGTCTTTACATGTTCTAACTTGCAAAGCTTATTTCGAAAACAAAAGTTTTCCTCGCGTTTTTTTAACAAAAGTTTTTTATGTTGTTCGCGTTTTCTGACGTCAAGCGCCTTTTCTGACTTCTCATTTCTACCAGGCGTTCCTCTAGATCCCAAATATGTAGAAAGGGAACTGGGTTAAACAACATGGCGTCCGTCCAGACTGAACAGCAACAATTTTTGAACAATCTTCGCCTTAGTTTACTTGACCTCGCAAGACGACTTCAACAAGATACAGTCAGTGAAGATGTGTGTGATTATGTGCTTTTCCGGTTGCAGCAAATATCTCGTCATCTGGCACGACTCGCTGACAACATGCAGCTATTCGAGGTGGTTCGCACCTCGCTGAAAAGATAATGGCACTCTTGTACGATTTTGAGCGGATCCGCCCTTTGTATGCATTCACGAATTCGTAACTGCGAGACATTGAATTTACGCAGGACAAGCTGAGATGTCACTCTGCAATATCCGGCATTTGGAAAATCAACTTGAATAGCTCTTACAACACTTTCAAGATCATCATCTGATATATTTGTTCGTTTATCGGTAATTGAGATATTATGTTCACGTAGTTGCCTTTTTACTATGCTTTCACTAACGCCAAGGGCTATGGCGATGTCAGGGATACTTATCTCATAATCCACAAGATACGAAGTTACGAATTCGTGAATGCATACAAAGGACGGATCCGCTCAAAATCGTACAAGAGTGCCATTATCTTTTCAGCGAGGTGCGAACCACCTCGAATAGCTGCAGGTTGTCAGCGAGTCGTGCCAGATGACGAGATATTTGCTGCAACCGGAAAAGCACATAATCACACACATCTTCACTGACTGTATCTTGTTGAAGTCGTCTTGCGAGGTCAAGTAAACTAAGGCGAAGATTGTTCAAAAATTGTTGCTGTTCAGTCTGGACGGACGCCATGTTGTTTAACCCAGTTCCCTTTCTACATATTTGGGATCTAGAGGAACGCCTGGTAGAAATGAGAAGTCAGAAAAGGCGCTTGACGTCAGAAAACGCGAACAACATAAAAAAATTTTTGTTAAAAAAACGCGAGGAAAACTTTTGTTTTCGAAATAAGCTTTGCAAATTAGAACATGTAAAGACTTTCACGTTTTTTTAAAAGTCACGAAATGTCATACTTTTACGATTTTAAGTCAAAGAATGGATAAACTTTTTATTGCAAAGTCAGAAAATGCCGTAGTGTTTGTTTTCAATTTTGACCTTGAAAACGCGCCATAGATAATAAGTTGTACACCTGACGTTTCGGACGTTAGTCCTTCGTCGGAGTAATATGATATATTATATACATTACTCCGACGAAGAACTAACGTCCGAAACGGCAGTTATCACTATCATCACTCAACGGTTTACAACTTGTTATCACATTTACAACTGTTTCTCTAGAAAAACCGACGCAGTTCTATCGAGTATTTCTAACTAGTTTTTACCTCAGACAATTACAATAAACAATTATTGAATTCGGCTTTGATTATATCCGTAATTATCAATGTCGATCGCCGTAAGGTGAGGTCAATAACACTTGCCGAGACACTGATAATTACCGATATCATCAAAGCCGAATTCAATAATTGTTGTATTATACATTATTTAGACATGACTCATTAATTTTTTTCACTCACTTCGGCAAAGCGAGACGTGTATGCCATTTTTCGTGCTTGAACAAAAATTGTAAAGAGATAAAATCGCTGGTGCGCGCCAATAATACCTACAGATAATACCCAGACGCCGATGTTCAGAAATATCTGTAGGTTTTATGACCAATGAGATGTAAGATAATGAGTACAAATAAAACGAGTGAAATGAGTTTAACGTCTGTCCGAGCTCTCGATTTCTGATTTGGTCAAAAATCCGTAGATAATTTTAATTGAAGTCTTTTGATTGACTTAAAATGCCGAACACTCTTCGTTACTGAAGTCGTCGCACTGTAAGTTGTTTTGATAGATACCAGTAATATCCAGAGTGTGATCGTGGTCATCAATGTTGGTCGATGACGTCAAATCATCATCATAGAATACCGGCTGTAGCAACTGTTCCTGGAAATGGGAAAAAAAATCCAGTCAGATAATCGAGTTGCTTTTATTTCATTGTCAAACAAAATGTTTTAACTGACAAAAACATCGGAGAAGATTTTCTTCAATGGAAAAATAGAAAGTGCAAAAAGAGTAAAGTAGTAGTGTACACATTAGAGTGCACATTAGATATAGTTGTACTATTACAGTGTGCAAATTAGAGTATGAATTACAGCTTTTAATGGGAGTGTACAAATAAAAATACAAATTAGAGTGTACAAATTAGAGTGTACAAATAAAAATATAAATTAGAGTGTTCAAATTAGAGTGTACAAATTAAAGTGTACAAATTAGAGTGTACAAATTAGAGTGTACAAATTAGAGTGTACAAATTAGAGCGTACAAATTAGAGTGAACATATTAGAGTGTACAAATTAGAGTGTACAAATTAGTGTACAAATTAGAGTGTACAAATTAGGGTGTACAAATTAGGGTGTACAAATAAGAGTGTACATATTAGAGTGTACAAATTAGAGTGTACAAATTAGAGTGTACAAATTAGACTGTAAATAACCGAATTTAAAACTGACACAATGATAATAAGCTCCTTTACGGTCTTTGAGATCAGAGTGTGCTGACTTTTCACTGATCAAAGAAATAGTCTACATTATTGATATATAGGTACCTGGTCTTGGTCTTGCTGTACGAACTGTGAGCTGAGCTGTTGATTCTCATGAACAAGATCGCTGTTACTGACAAAGGCAATCCCACTATCACCACTCTTGCTGATACGATTACCGTAGATTAGAGGCTTGGATATGGTTAGTAGCCAGATACCACAACCACTGTTACCTGGAATATTACAAATGGGTAACATACGTATTGGTCGATTGAAACACTGATCCACGCCATCAGTATCACCACTGTCATAGTCACCATAAGCCTGCCCCAAGATTATAAGTCGCCTTAGTAGCCTAATGTCGCCTTTAAATCTAGCTTGCAATCAGTTGACCATACTTCCCTAAACTCACCTTAAAACGCCTTAGGTCAGCATCATCGTTATCACCAATGTCATCACCATCATCATCATAGTCACTATCATCATCATCATCATCCCACCACTAATATCGTCACTATCATCATTGTCATCGCCACCAAGATCATCGCTGACATCACTATCATCAACATCGTTACTATCGATTATCTTTAGTATCATCATCATCATCACTAGCATTACCTAGTATATCATTGTCCATAATAATGCCTTTGCCACCTTCACCAATCACAATACCGTCTGCTTGTCCATCTCTAATGCAGTTATTACAGACCACAGGGTTACCACCATTCCTGATATCCACCCCTCCCCACTCCATACCGCAGATATCATTATGACTGATAAGACCGCGACCCTCTTCAGTGATGGCCACGCCCGCCGCCTGACCTGACCAGATACGATTGTGTCTGAAATAAACAAGTTAACTACGTGAGGGACAATTTTAAAGGTTTATATACGCTTTAAGGCTGCAATTAAACACGGTAACAACCTACGCGGGAATAGACTAACTAGCAGCCAGATTTAGTGTTGTCGTACATCAATGTTATTTACTTGTAAACAGAGTTGCTAGAGTGCAAACACTAAATGTGCGCAACAGTTGTCACTATTTAGTAGTAAATACCACTAATGAAATAAAAACAATAGAATTAGCATAAAAGGGTATTATCTAGCGGTATTTATGTTGTACACTTTTAGTATGCACTCTAAATAGTGTTGCTCGAGTTAATACTTGACAACAGATTTATCAGATATAGTTGCTAACGATGGGAAATTGGCAACAGGGTTGCTAAGGTTACTTACTTGACAACAGGATTTCCACGATACAGTATATAAACACCAGCCTCAGCATTGTCAAAGATATCGTTATCTCGTATCAGTCCCCTTCCTCTGTCTAATACCACCACACCCGATCGCTTACCGCTGTGTATTTCATTATGTTGTAGAATAGGGTCGGACCCGCTACGAATATCAACTCCAGCCTCACGATTAGCATAGATCACATTACCAGCTACTAATCCACCTGATCTCTCACGGAAAAATATTCCCGACGTCTCACAGTTATGTATTCTATTAAACAAAGCCACTATCTTAGCACTGGAGATACATCGAATACCATGCGACAAACCAGCGCCTGACATCTCGTTACCCTCGATCCACGCGTGTCCACGACGCCTAACAAGAACCGCACCACGCGAGGTCTTGAAGAGATTATTCCTAATGACGCATCCGTGTATAGAGCGAATGACGTCACGACTTTGATTATCCAACTGGTGTTTGCCATTTGGTAATGTACCGTCTTTTTGGTTGTTTTCACCTCGTGTTGGTATGGCAGTGCGTTCTTTTGATTGACAGTTCTTAAGTGACTGACTGTCTTTCTTGGTGTAATTTACTGGAGAGAGTTCTGGTACGCTGTCTTTACTGTTCTTCTTAGTTCGATTCTTAGTCTGTGGTGTAGTGCGCATGAATGATAAATCATACAAATCTTCCAGACCCGAAGAGTCGACTCCGTTACTCGTCATCCATCCCTCAACGGGGCGGGACACGGGACGCAGCCGAGTTATTGGCGGAGTTCCTTCGACGATAATCGATGAAGTATCATCAGTGATAAATTCACAGTTCTCAATGCGACTAAACCCAACTGTCCGTAAAATGATGGCTGAATGATTAAACGTACAATAGCGTACCGTAACACTGCCTGGTGAGGACACTTGAATATGACCGTGCTCAAATACACAGTTATCCAATTGAATATGACCAGTAGGAACCTATAAAATTGATAAAGTGTTAGTTAATTACAGCCGTTTGAATCACCGCCTGCAGTATGACTACCGCCAATCAAAAACGTAATTCTATTTAGATGGACAAAATTCATTAAAATCAATTTCGGCACTTTCCTTCATTGCACTTGATTGAGAAAGTTTCATCGAAATGCAAAAATTGCCGATCCAATTGCATGTAAAAGGCATAAACTTGTTTGATAATGACGGCAGTTTATTACCAACTGCACCTTGCGATTGGCGGCCGCGTTGTAAAAACGGCGGCAATTGACAGATTTTGTGGCTCGGGTAATGAGATTGTTATGTTTTTTTTTAAGATTGTTATTCTCTTTTTTAATAAGTTTTATTTTTTCCTATGCAAAACGTTTTTCTCCAGATTTTCTGGTGTTCCTCCCTTCCTTCTTTCCAATTAGCGGGGAATATTGCCTGACTAACTAAAAATATTCAATTTGTGTCGTTATTTGAAGGCTTATGAACTGTTACGATGCAAATGTTTACGAATTTATTAGTATAGTTTTTAGAAGTGTTCTTAGTTGTTTATTTCAACAGTCTAGCTTATAATTTTAGCATCGTAACCTTACATGGCAGTATAGATCATATGACGTTTGCAGTTTCCTAAGAAAGCATGCCTCCTTGAAGGATAAGGCAAACAATACCGCCAACTTAGTTACTATTTCGGTAAACAAGGAATCATGTTAACTAGTTATATAAAGCCTGTCCTGTAGCCTAATATACACATTCACTCGTACTCTGTGAGCAAGTTGGGGACGACTGGAGTCAGTAGCAAGACATCACGGACCTAAGTAAGGATAGTGGTCTAGTCTATGGAATTCCTTCTAACAAACTGCGCCTACTAAGGGATGTCTTTCTAGCTGGCTTGTGTCTACCGCAAATTGTAATAAAACCTCTCACACGATCTTTGATTTAGTTACCTCGTTACGGAACACTGCAACTACTACTGTATTATCGTTGACAAATGAAAACAGTTGCAACAGTTGAGTATAGAGAAGGCTATAAGGCAGCGTTTACACGAAGACGGCTATTTTTTTAGCCGGCTAAAAATATAGTCGCTTTTACATGTTTTCGTGTAAACGATTATCGTTTTCGCATCGTTTTCCGGGTAGCTTTGAAGAGCGTCTGTAAGGCATTTTGGTGAATAAAAAATTGAATAACTCTCTCATTATGACTGAACCAAAGTAATGACTTCAGCGTTTTCGAAAATAGCCGGCTAAAGCGTTTACACGAAAACGCATAGCAGTCGTTTTCGAAAATATCCACTCTGAGAGGCGTTTTCGGAAATAGCCGGCTAAGTAGCGTTTTCGTGTAAACGGTAGGCCTAAACGGATAAAAAAATGTGCGTTTACGAAAATAGCCGGCTTCGTGTAAACGCTGCCTAAGGCCCTTTCTCTGAAACCTTCCACTCGGTACGTTGTGTCATTCCTGGTTTCTGAGTGAAAGACACGTATAACAACAACATTCAACCAAGTAGATGGGAAGGATTTTAAATATGTGAGAAAATAAAATTAGCAAGACACGATATTGTTGAGCTTCTTACTAAACAAGCAAAAACGACGACTTTAGCTGTTTGTTTCGCGACGATTTTCTGCAAGTTTTCGTTTTTGTGAACTCAGGTACATCGACGGTTGCCGCGGTTTTAAGTTTTTACTCCCGTCAATCAAAGGTCCGATTAACCAATCATGATTCACCTTGATTATGTTCGTACAAACGTTCGCATGAGATGGCGGGTTTAGACAAAGTTCGACAGCAACTCGTTGAAGTTCGGAGTTTTGATTGGCGATTCGCGTTTGAGTTCACAGAAAAAGGAATTAAAACTTCAGAATTCTATTCGAGAGTATTAATATTATACAATATAAGATAAAATGAAAGTTTCTTTGTAAAATTCGTTAGTTAATCTATAGTGGATTTTTAGCAGGCGAGAGAGAAAGACAAAAAGGACGCGCAAACGTAACCAAACAAAACTGATAAAAAAGGGGCACTTCCTATTTTTTTTTCTTAATAGCTTTATAATACCACGTCTCGCAAATTTATTCTCGTCTCGCTTAATTGTTATAAATTCAAATCCTATGATATGATTCAAACATTTGCTATAATCTTATCTTGAGTTCACTTCCTCACTTCCTTATTTCCAGATTTCTATCTTGCTCGTTACTTGTGTACATGCAAAACACACCAATAAGTTTTTAAAATTTTCTGTAAGTGGACGTCCCGTTAATAATGCCATTAAAGTTCTCTAAGTACTGCTTTTTTACACAAAAAGCAATTGAAAGCTTTCAAGCCCTTAGCGTAAATGGACTTGCACTTTTTCGACAATAAACTGAATTTCTTAGACTATTTACTCAAAGAAGTCAATATCATTAAAGTCTTTGCAGAAGAAAGGATGACGCGTCATTTTGCTCGCCTTTCGGACAATTCATTGTGTCACTCTTACAACTAAACTAACAAAAAATCCCAAAGCAAACATGACATTCAAAACGATTCGCGAATTTACAAGTAAAATATTATCTATGAAAAAAAAAAACGAAACAAAACAAAGCTGTTTTAACGTTAATAATAACGTTAATAAGATCATATAATTTATTGTGAGATGCAAGTACTCTTGATATTTCGCAAGTTGAAACAAAATGTCTGCAATTGTTGCAATTAAAACGAAAACTCCAAAGACAAACTTCCGCGTGAATGCGTCACGAAAGTAAAAGTGCAATCAATTTAAAAAAAAATGAATATAGCTTGACAACGTTTAAGTAATACATAGAGAAAATAGCGAATCGGATAAAAAAAATACATAAACAATGGATAAAGGAACAAGTACAAAATTGAAAACAAACAAAAACTATATCCTTAGTTATAATCACTTCCTGTGTTGTCAATGACATTCGTCACTGTAATTTAAAGTTATATTACTAATTTTCAATGAGAATTTTTATAACAAATCTTGCCGACAGTATATATATTGCGACAAAGCAAATGATCTTGAAATTTACCCCCAAAAAAATTCAGAGTTCATAATCACCTCTCTCTTCCAAATTGACGGCCATTAACACCACAGGAGGAACTCTTTCTTGCTACCGTTTTAATTACGGGTCAGCTTAAGTGCTGCCCGGTTATAAACAAAGAATAAACTACGAAAAAACCTAATTTAACATCGAGCAAACAACTGCGCAAATATGGCTAAAGAAAAAAGGTTGAACAAAACTATTTTCAAGACATTAATCACGACAAAAAACAAACAAAGTAAAATGCAATGCCCAAAAGAAGTGTTATGAGCTATAATATAATGTTACCTACTAATAACGCTGTCGGAGAAAAATAGGAGAAAGCAAGACCGAAAGAAACGTTTATTCAAACCACAACTATCTATCACACATGGACCGTCTATGTAGTCAACATCATTGAATTGCTTCAGTATATGGCTGCTTATTAAATATGTTTTAAAAAATCCACGATTATAATAATCACAATACTTAAATAGAACACATTGTAAATGTAATTTAATTTTAAGTGTATTTTTTTAAAAAAATATGTAAACATCCAGAAAATTGTAGCACAAAAATAGATAAATACAGATATGTAAATTTCTGAATTTGATGATTACTTTCATTTGCATTATCGCTTTCTCTTTGACGTTTTTTGAAATAAGTGTATGAAAATGAATGAACGAGTTCGCAACTAGAACAATTGCGAGGGATAAAACAATGGAAACGGAATTATTTTATGGGTAATGAAAAGGAGTCGAAAAAATGTTTTTAAAAAAATGATGCCAACATAATGTAGAAATGTTGGTTATTGATTATTAATGGCAAAATTAATTTAAAAGTAGCCGTCGAACAGGAAAACGAATTATTTATCGGAACGAGGGTAGTAAATTGAAAAAAAATAATCACACGAATTAAACTACGAATGTAAAGTGATGTATGAATAGAATAGAATAGAATAGAATAGAATAGAATAGAATGGAATGGAATGGAATGGAATGGAATGGAATTGGAAGGAGTGGAAAAAAATAGAATAGAATAGAATAGAAAAGAATAGAAAGGAATGGGATGGAAGGGAATAGAATCAAATGGAATGGAATTGAAAAGAGAAGAAAAGGGAAAAAAGAATAGAATATGATAGAATAGAATAAAATGTAATGGAATGGATAAAAATGAATGATATGGAATAGTATGGAATGGTATGCGATGGGTAAAATGAAATGGAATGGTATGTGTGGGATGGGAAAATTGAATAGAATGGAAAAACAATAGAAATCATTTAGTTGAAAATAGTTTGATATGCATAGTGAAATATATTATATGAATTTAGAATATATAATCCATTATGAAGCAAACACCGTTATCTAGAAAAGGACTATCAAGTGTTTTAAAAAACTTCACAACTTCCAGTGGCTCTTTGTCAGTCTTTTTAGTCGCTTCTAGTTGAGCCATTTACCAAATCAAAGAGAAAAATTACAACTTATGGAATCAGTCTAAAGTCTGGGCAATTTATGCAGTACAATTTGTCCTGTGCTATTTGTAGTATACCATTGGTCGTGTGGTTCAAAACCTTCTAAAACTAGTCGTAGAACATTCTAAAATGCATTTTAGAGCATGTGCAGCTTATTTTAGAAGTTACAACTAGAACTTTGTATAGTGCAAATCACACCATGTAAATTGGGCTTAAGAGTTAAGGTTTACAAAGATTTTTTCTGCATCTATCCCACTTTTTGATAAACAACTTTAGTAAAATAGTTTAATAGTTTTGCCATAATAAAAGGTTGCATATTAAACAAATACAAAAAAAAAGAAAGAAATTTGGGGTAAAATAGAGAGGAGTGGCAGGGGAAAGAAATGTCACTCTAGTCCCAATCCCGGGGGGGGGGGACTCCGATGGTAAACAATCAGGGATGCTAGTCGTATCTTTTAGGGGTAAAAATCGACGATTTGGTATCTTTTAGGGTTTAAAAATATGAAATTTGCCAAATTCTCACCTTTTGGTATCTTTAAGGGTTTGAAAGCCACTGAAACTCATGATTTTGGTATCTTTTATTGTATTTCTTTTATTAGTCTGGACAAAGAATCTCTCAATTTAAAAAAGTGGCCCTTAGCTTCTTCAACTTTTACATTGTAATTAATTTGGAAATAAAAACAGACTTTGATAAAAAGATAATAGTTGTTTTATGATTTATTCATTTTGTACCAATTCAAGGCTTAATGTACCTGAGCAACTAGGAGGAAGAGATTTGCAGTCATACAGTAATGAGCTATTTTTTTTATTTTTTTTTAATTTATTTATTTATTTATTTATTTTTATTTTTTTTTTGTCATGGTATTGAGAGAGTCACAGTACTCCATATTCACATTTTAGAACTCGTATCAGGTAAAGAAGACTGCCCCACAGAATAAACTGAAAGATCACTATATTTTGGTAAATCTAGACATTCAGTATTTGTCAATATTTCAGTGCAGCATCGTGGTATTCAGACATCCACTATTAGAACTGGATCTATTACAAGCTGGTGCTAAAGCCATTACCCTACAATACCAGACTGTTTTTTAATTGTCTTCTTCAGGCAACAGACATGCTTAATTGTTGCCAAGCAGCGACAACAAGCTACAAAACAGTGAGAAAGTTTACTCTCTGATAATTCTTGGGTTGCAACCACATGACCAAGAATCCCTTAAGACTAAAGAACAAACCTGTTGCCGCCATGTTGGATCAGAACAAACAAGAGAAACTAATGAGGAATGCTTTGTTATCATCACCCAACATGGCGGCTATGACATCACATGCCAATGATACCCTCTCGAGAAATACCCTCTTGAGAAATCAACTTCAAACCATCGCAACATGGACAATAACTCTGATTGGCTGGATTTACATAATCAAACAAGATTTGGGATTGGTTGATAATAATTCCCTTGGGTGAATTGGAAATGTGAATCGCCTCTGCAGTTGGCTCATCCAAACTGACATACATTTGACAGCTGTCACATGCTGTTTGTGGTTGGAATGTTGATTTTTTGTCAGAGTTGTTGCTAGAGGGTTTCTATTGTAAATCGAACTTGAAAAAAAACTCTGAGATCAGAGTACAAAACTACATAACTTCCTTAGTTATAAAAAAAACTACACATCTAACTCTCACGATACTCATAAACAAAACAATTACTGAATTCCCTGTCTGTATTAATATTTCAAACCAGGCAAATGGCATTAGTTAAAACTAAGAACAACTCTAGCTTTACATAACAAATGAACTATGTCAGTGGTGATTTTTAACAAGAGCCACTATGCAGCAGCTGACAGTTTAAATGATTTTGTCTATTTTACTGAACACCTGTCTTCATTTTAGAACATTATTCAATGTTATATATCGAGCAATTCATTTGAAAATGTGTTTTGCAAGATTTTATGACAGGTAAACATCTTCGGAAAAAACGTACCATTAAAAAATAGAAAACAATCTGATCTGACTGGTGATGATATCTTCAAGATCTAATATTTTGCAAAATACATTTTTTTAAATCTAAAAATGAAACAAAATAAAACAATGTTTTGAAAAATGACCAGCATTTTTCAATGTCAAATGTTGCGTTTTCAAAAAGTACCATGAATAAACACTGACAAAAAAAAATCTTACTATAAGGAGCTAATATTGAGTTTTTTCAACAACCGGCAAAACAATAACAACAACAATGGCCGATTACAAACAAAATATTTTAAAACATAATCGACAGTATAAATTCCCTTAAAACAGGCGAGATTCATCATTGATACAATTGTTTCAAAACAATCAGCAACAATGTACATCTCTGAAAACTTTTGAACAACTCACACTTATACATTTTCAAATTTCATTTGATCCTATTCAAAGATAATTTTATTTTATATCGAGAACGAGATATAATCGCTAATAAATGACGAGTCATATTTACGGAACAATTTACTTACCTTTATCAAAACTGGTGAATTCTGCATTAGCATATTTGTGCTTGGCAAAACTACGAGATTAACAAGTCTTGATGACGAACACTGTAGTTCTACAGTCATTTGTAGCACTACATCGCCTAGGTCCCCTTCCCCGTAAATTTCAACTGGAAATTTCAAAACTAAGAAGTGCTGTTTGTCGTAAACTCCAGGATAAAGTACTAAGCGATCGAATGGAGCAGCAACGTTCAAAGCCTCACGTATTGTAGGCCATCTTTTCCCTTGACCTATATGCAAAGTTGATCGTTCGGGTTTCCGACGAAGAGACAAGAAAAATGGCGAACATTTCACATCCGTACTTCGATTAATCCACTGTTTTGACGCTAAATGATGTACTTTATAAGTATTTTTCCATGAAGAAGGATCCTTCTTTGAACAATTTGGCCAATTAGGGTGTTTCCACCTTTCTGCAGTAAGAAATAATATCTTCCATCGAGTACTGTCTAAACTTTTAACCAACTCTCGCCATTCCTTGCAAACTTGAGAACAGCGACATAAATCGATCACTGATAAATACGACAAAACAACACGCCATAGTTCTAACGGTAAAGAGCAATCTTTTTCTGGCATTTTCCCAGAGATCTAAGCTGTAAAATAGTGTTCTAAGCAAGTTTCATGGTAGCATTTATTGTGCTTCTGTCGTGTGTATACATTGCTTGAGAAACAATATTCCGAAGTTCAGCTCAACAATGATTGGTTGTCTAATTTGCATAATAATTGTTTCTCTTACCGAAGATTTTTTTCAGCAAAGAAAATCATCCAGCTGCAAGATATTGCTTTGAACTATAGGATTTGTTGTATTAAAAACTATATTTGTAATTAAAAACTCTGTCGGGAAAATATACATCCGAAATAAATAAATGGATAAATAAATAAATAAATAAATAAATAAATAAATAAATAAATAAATAAATAAATAAATAAATAAATAAATAAATAAATAAATAAATAAATAAGTAAGTAAGTAAATGAATGAATGA
This sequence comes from Diadumene lineata, assembly GCA_918843875.1. Classification (NCBI taxonomy): domain Eukaryota; kingdom Metazoa; phylum Cnidaria; class Anthozoa; order Actiniaria; family Diadumenidae; genus Diadumene; species Diadumene lineata. Next base: position 8,786,422 of record OU974076.1, on the reverse strand, counting down.
ATGAATGAATGAATGAATGAATGAATGAATGAATGAATGAATGAATGAATGAATGAATGAATGAATGAATGAATGAATGAATGAATGAATGAATGAATGAATGAATGAATGAATGAATGAATGAATGAATGAATGAATGAATGAATGAATGAATGAATGAATGAATGAATGAATGAATGAATGAATGAATGAATGAATGAATGAATGAATGAATGAATGAATGAATAAATAAATAAATAAATAAAAAATTCAATAAATAAATAAATAAATAAATAAACAAATAAATAAAAAAATAAAAAAAATAAATACTGAAGAAAGAAATATATAAATAAGTAAATAAACAAACAAACGAACGAACGAACAAACGAACGAACGAACGTTGTTTCTAAAAAAAAAAACAGTTGTAAAATATATAGGTAATTTAGACACGGTATAGGGATCATGGCGATACCGACGGCGTCCGAGTAAGTAAGTTAGTAAGAAATATAAAGGGAAGGTTCATTGATTGCTGGGAGGAGGAGGTACATTTAAAAACCGCCATTGCATAATCTTTCTTTAACTCAATAAATCTAAAATGCACACTTAATATTAGCTAATGATTGAAGGTTGAGTTGATGTTATCAGCATGCCAAATAATGTTTCCATAGCAACGAGAAACAAAAATCTTTAAAAACAATTTTTCTAAAATATCTCGTGAATCGGGACAGATAAGAAAAACAAAATATACATCGTGTTTGACATTGCACATATTTAAGAAAGAAGAATTAAAAAATTAAGAAATATTTCTTCGTCTGTTTGATTTTGATTTTTTTTCTAATCAAAAATGTCTATAAATTAAATCAAACAGATAAATTTTCTTTTAAACTTTTCTCAAATATATTGACAAGTACGATGTATATTTTGTCTTTTCAAGCTGCATGCTCCGATATTCATGAGATATTTTAGAAAACTGCTTTCGATGCTATTACAGTTAGGACGCTCGAACCATGAACTTGTCTTTATTTGGCTTTGATTTTTTGAACTTTCTACTGCTTTAAATCCTCTAAAAAAGTATATTTGATTGCAAATAAACTGTGTTATCAAAGTGAAAATGTTTTCAGATTGATTCACTCAAAGGAAGCATGTTAAAAAAAAGTATAAAAAAAGCACAATGTGTTCTCGGTTCGAGTGTCCTCGCTGTAACAAATAATTATGTAATGGAAAATGTTTGCTACAATGCTCACGTAACTACTTGGAATAGAAGTCTAGCTTCTAATATCGGCAGGCTTTCACTTCTAAACTCACTTTTCCTTGACGACAATGCTGATCGTGAGCGATTATATTGAAATAAAGCTTATGTCGCTTATCAACACCCGTCACTCACGATTGCCGGATCGCAGAAAATTCAAACATTGCGGTCGCGAACCTGATCAACAATTGTGCAGACCCCGCCAAAATTCTGTTTACATAGCGTTTTGAAATCGCTAATGGTTCAGTGGAAATAAGCTTTGTCAAAAGACGAATTGCTTTATTAGCCTTCGTTGCAGACGTCTTCTGTGGTTCGCCGAAAGAAAGACATAAGGCGTGTGCAAAGAAGGCTATTGCTTTATGACCACACACAAGAGAAAATAAGCTAAGAGAACCTATCCACCGCACTGGGCTTTGCACACATCATAAGCCCCGTTAAGTCTATTGTCGCCGAGTTAATTTAAGAAGGACGTATTAAATTGGTCAGATTGACCAGCCGAGGAAATAGTCGAATTTTATGCTGGCGTCGAAGATACTAAAAAAGAGCTCTTCAAATTTGCAAAATAAAAGCTTTACAATGCTGGATATATTTACCATGCTCCCCTGTCTTCTTCTCTTGGGAAAGGTTTTTACGTGGTAAGAAACTTAAAATAGCCTGGTTTCTAAAAATAGCACTTGCGGGCTCCTGTCCGGCCATAGGTTCTCTTAGCTCATTTTCTCTTGTCATGAATATGTTTTTTTTTTTTCAATATGCTTGTACTCTTATACAAATGCAGATTGTTGTGTTCAATAAAATGCCTTGTTTAGATTAAAACATGACTCCATTTATAGCAAACTTAATGTTTTCATAAACTGGTAAAATAATGTGGTCTAACTAAAATGTGATTACATTGACGATGGTGCTCAATCTTTTTTTAGTTTTTACCCATACTTTTAGTGTGGGGGAGAATAAAAATAAAAAAAAGCTTTATTTGTATTTGTTGATACTTCTTTAATGACCTTGAATTCAATTCAAGTTTAACTCTGAAATGACTGTAATAAACATTGAGAGATAATGAGCTTGGGCTGCGTGTAACAAACATTGACAGATTATGAGCTTGGCCTGCCTGTGACAAACATTGCTCAAAACAAGCAATATAACGCGCTGTCCTATAAATATTGATATAGTTGAGTTTTAATAAAAGTCCCCCAACCGTGAAAAAAATTGGAAAGTTCGTCTTTACCCTTTGTACTCCACCGCAGTTTATATAAGATAGAGTACTTACAAAAGAATTTATGAAATTATAATTGTTTAGTCTTAGTTTTCCAAACAGGAGAAATGTATTGGCACACCGATTAACATACCTGTTTGTTCGTGCACATAAACATAATTACTGGAAAGTAGTCTTCAGACGCATTAAGGTTTTTTTTTGCTTAAAGGTATGAATGAATCGGAATCAGACGGGTCTTCACCGTCTCACCAGTTTCTTAAAAAAAAATGAATTTGCATCATTGTATTCTTTATGATTTTGTATGAATTAATATTTAACAGAAGAAGCAGCAACAGAAGAACAAGAAAAATAGCTATTATCTGAATGCCCAGACTGCTTCCATAAGTCGGTCCCAGCTCGCTCTTCGGGCATAAATGATCGGGGATGCTCGTCGGAGTTTTTCAAAAATACTCCTAAAAGATACCGGACGTTTTTCAAAAGGGCGCGGCTTCACAGCCATTTTAACCAAAATACAACTGACTCTATCAGATGCATTTATTTAACAGGATTTTTTGGTTGTTTTAACCAGACAGTTTTTGCATAGTATAGCAGGTCTTCAAGAGACAAGCGGATGGATCTAGGTGGCTTTTTTCCATTTCATCGATGAGGGAGGTAGATAATTAGATTGACTGAAACCGTATCGACGGGTCTTCAAGTTAGAAACCAAACGAATCTAACAAACTGAAAGTTGATTGATATATCATAGCTATATATATCTAGCATTGCAAGGGCTACCATTGTTGTCGGCACGTCCTCTAGCATAGGGGCTATCATCAAACGTGTTTGTAAACTATACGTTAGATACCTATTATAACATAGATTTATTCTTACGCGCGCTCTGATTGGTCCAAAACCGTGGTTTATTTCGCCATAAACCACGGTTTTTGCGAAAATAAATGTGTTCAAATGTCTGTCTATATTATAAAAGCAATAAACCATTGATTTCCGTGGTTTATCGTTGAAATAAACCACTTGGGATGTTGGGAGAGCACTCAAAAGGCCAAAAATCACTCGCAGGATGCTCGTGATTTTTTTAGGCCTTTTTCGTGCTCTCCCAACATCCCGCGTGGTTTATTTCAACGATAAACCACGGAAATCAATCGTTTATTGCTTAAATAATAATAACATTGCTATGTAAATAGTGAATGGAAAATCTCACGGGGAGTGTCGCTATATATCTATATCCCGAAGTCGTCTGGCTGGTAATTAATCCACGAACACGAAAATGCTTTTCGGAACATTTTTTTACTTCTTGATATATTTTTTCGCTTCAGTTGAAGCTGTTGAAATCTCAGCACAAGATATCCTGGATGATTACCCTCGATTCCGTATTATGAATTTTTATGATAGTGCCGAAGGAAAATTCTTCTCGCAACTTGGCAGAACTCTATCCATCGAAACAGCCCAAAGTAAAAAGGAATGTACTTTCAAGTGTTTACAGAACCAAGATTGCTTGTCAGTGAATGGTTTTGGTTTGGAAACTTCATTATATAAATGTGAGTTGTTGAACTGGACAGGAACGGCCCTGGACAAGTATCTTACAAACAGAACAAACTCTTGGCTTATGCAAAGAGAGGTGAGATCTACGCAATGATAAACTATCATAAATTACTTTATAATGATTTTAACGCATGAAATAGTTTTGTCTTTTTGAAACGCGCTTTTAAAACCAACATGAATTATTTTTCATAAGTCGGGATTTGGTTAGAGACAATAAGTTTTAACACTGGTGTATGGGCTCGTTAGAGACTATCGCAAAGGTTTTAGAAATCATAATTCGTCTATAACATACAATATAATACAATCGAAAAACCACTTATAATGGAGCATGTGAAATGAAAACCTCACTTTCATTAAACGCACCTCTCTTGAAATAATGTTTTCAACAATAAATCTTCGCTGAAGAACTGAAGTTATCTTTAATTGCAAATTACTGACAACAACTTGTGGTTAAAAAACTTTATAACTATTTTAATCATAGTTATTAACATTAGCCTGCGTAGCCGGCTCTCTTTGGGGGGAGGGGGGTTGGGGCGAGGGGAGAGTAGCGCTTTTTAGTTTGATAATTGAACATATCTTGATGTAGTTCTAATTGTGAAATTTGATATGAATAACGTGACGTTTCGATGCTGCTTGAACCTAATGCACATCAGGTTCAAGTGAATTAAAAAAAATAACTTCAATGAACCCGGAAAAATTCACTTAAAATGATGATCAAGCAAAAAGCTTTGAAACGTCGTGACTTCTTTATATCAAATCCCTGATCATTTTTGATAAAAAAAATGCTAAAAACATGAAAATTAAAAACGAATATCTTGCAAACAAACAAGTTGCGCGAGCTAAAATACGTTAACATATTTTACTATCTTCGCGCGCATGATTACAACGTATAATTTATATTAAAAACTCTTGAATAATTAATGATGACATATACGACACACCAAAAGACAATGCTGCCAATAGTTGGATGAAGAGCGCATATTCGTTATTTTTATAAAGATGAAGAGCGAGATGATTGGACAGTGTAGTTCCCGCGCATTATTAGTCTGTAAATCTGTGAAAAAAAAAATAATTGAAATTGCTTTGTAATTGATGGTTTGCCGGATATGTGGCCTCTTGTCATGTCAACTAGCACATTTACAACAACAATGGTTTTGTTTTGGAAATCAAGCCATACTTATAATTGCAGTTTGATCGCTGGTAATAGTCATGTTTCTTTTTAATAGTTATTTTCTCAATATGTGCTTTGGTGCAATACGTTACATAAGCGCCAGAGAATTTGATTTGAAGTGGCAAACTGATAGCGTTCTCTTCTCTTCTCTTCTCTTCTCTTCTCTTCTCTTCTCTTCTCTTCTCTTCTCTTCTCTTCTCTTCTCTTCTCTTCTCTTCTCTTCTCTTCTCTTCTCTTCTCTTCTCTTCTCTTCTCTTCTCTTCTCTTCTCTTCTCTTCTCTTCTCTTCTCTTCAATTTAATGTCACTTCCGTTTTGTTTTCAGTCTGTTTGTGTTCCCAATCCCTGTAGAAATGAAAATGAGTGTATTCCCAATCAACAAAGAACAAACTATACATGTACTTGTACATATCCATACCTCGGAAGAAACTGTGAAAAACGAGGTAAGTGAGATTTGACACAGGGAATCCAAGCTAGCAACTAGGGAATTTGAAATTTGCACATTTACACGTTTACACATTTACAGTCACAATCAGTCGCGTAATTAAAGCAGATTTAGTGAAAACAATTCTGAATTTAGAGATATACAGCAAATGTAAACAGTGAATAATTCATTCAAATATGACAGCCAAAACACGTACAGCGTACCCTCCATTATTTGTATTCATGAATGATCTCAATTTTCGATTATTGAGATGAGCAGGTCCGATATTAAAAATACAAAACTAAAATAGTAACTGAAAACTGAAACAAACTAGAGATGATTTATTTGAACTTTTTACAAAGATTTTAAAGCACTTAAGAGCGCCAGCCACGGCCTGTAAAAATATTTTTAATGCCATCGTGGATTTCGGGTGGAAACAAATCCATTTCAACATTGTGCTTACTGTGCATGTTCGCCATGTATGGAAATGGTTTGTTAATTTTATGCATCCAGAAATCAAAAGTGAAGGTAAATTGATTTCAATAGTTGAGCATTTAACAAATGGAATCGATTGACATAACTAATAAAAGATAAATATTAGATTGATAGGTGTTTTGACTGTAATTAAAATCATTGAAATTACAATACAAACCCTAATCATTACCCCAACCCTAATCCTTAACCCAACCCCAACCCTAATCCTTAAAAAAAACCCAACCCCAACCCCAACCCCAACCCTAATCCTTAAAAAAACACCAACCCCAACCCCAACCCCAACCCCAACCCCAACCCCAACCCCAACCCCAACCCCAACCCCAACCCCAACCCCAACCCTAACCCTAACCCTATAGAAAATATACATTAGTGTATTTGGGCCCGGTGATGAGGGGCCGGTGATGAGGTCCATTTTGAATGAACAAGGTACCAACGTACTCACTTGAATCTCATGTTATGACAACCGATAAATTCAAGATGTCTATTTCAGAACCACCATGCGCGCCGGGTTCCATCTCGTCCAGCGGTCTCTCCCCATGTACGTTGTGCCCCTTCAGAACATACCAGCCTAACAGGAAGCAAAACGCCTGCTTGAAATGTCCTGGCACCAATGTAACAGTGAAGGAAGGCAGTGCTAATGTATCAGATTGTAAAGGTGAGATGGTTACATCAGTTATATAAGACAGAAGTTCTAGATCTAGACTCCCTCGCGGTCGGTTTTGGGTTTTGTCATGCAATAATTTCGTTCGACCCCACAAACAACTGCTCACTCGAGCCAGAAAACCAGTAGACCAATGAGCGAAACAAACCCTGAAAACGACTGCGAGGGAGTCTACAGAAGTTCTGGCTTCACTGAATCAAAGACGGATCCATACTGATTCCATGGATACCACAGAACCCCCGTTCCTTGAGAATCAGACCAGTATTGTCCTACAATGATCAGTCAATCGTTGAAAGAGTGAAAGTCAAACTGAATCACCCTGGACTTTGTAAAATCCAGGATCCGCCTCTGAAAATGGTTGATGGGCTTGACGAACATGCATGTGATTTAGTGAGCAAATGAATGAGTGAATCAAATTATGAAATAAAGAATACACAAATAAATGAGTGAATGAATGAATGAAAGAATGATAAAAAGGAATATATAAAAGAATGAATAAGCGAGGAAATGTATGGATGCATGTACAATTTAATGCATGCCGAATGAAATAAAAAAAAACTGTTATTTTTGAGGGCCATATGTTTAAAAAAAAGGTTATTGTGTAGTGTCTACCTTCGATTGTGTAGTGTCTACCTTCGTAAATAAAGAAATTGTATTGTGTTTTTTACTATCCCGTCGTTTTTATAAAAATTACTAACTCGTTTCATCTGTAGTTTGTAATGGTAAACCGCTGGGCATTGAGGACGGGCGCATACCAAATCACTTTATGTACGCTAGTAGAACATGGGATGGTGCAGATGAAGGATGGAAGGGACGTCTTAATAACAACCCAGATCACTGGGCTGCTGGACCAAATAGTCAAGTAGGAGACTATCTTCAAGTTTACTTTGGTAATGCCACTGTCGTCACAGGTAAACAGAAACATACAAATTAAAGCTCACTATCCGCTTATTAGAGTTGAGCCCGTCATCGTGCGGACGATTCAGCGGTGTCACTATGTATACGATAGCATAAACGGTCTTATGTGGGGCTACCGGAAGAGAACATTTCAAGGCTTTTCTGAAACAGTGGATATTAAAAACAATACTAATTTTATGAAACAGGATAATTTTGGAAAATTTTAGTCTTCAAAGGCCAATGAGCGTCAGAATCTGAAAAGCTCATCGGCGTTCTCCTATTAGAAACTGTTAGGAATTCAATTAACACCCAGTGACTCGTGCTACAAACAAGAAATCATCTTAAGTATTTGTTAAACTTCGGATGACTAGAAACAATCTACGATTGTGATGACATCATAATGCTCGATGAAAGTCGACCACTATTTTGTGATTTGATCATTTTTATTAGTCTATATACAATTGTGTTATAACATTGCACATTCAAATCGTTTTGACTTTAACAACCGATTTAAATATTTTATAGAGGGTAGATACTACAAAAGCCCTAAAATATAATATATTTATATATTTAGAGTGTGCAATTGATAGCATATGGCTAGAAAGGATTTGATTTACTGTTTAAAATGTTTGAAATCACGTTTTCTGATAACTTTCCCAACTAAGTGGCGTTGCAGTTTAAATTAAACCACTGAAACCTCTGAATCATCACAGGTTCTAAAGGAAAATAACGCTGCATATGAAGCGTGTTGTTTCTAAAGCGACCATGGTGATCATCAATATTTTTTTGACGATTTTGGATACAAATAGCGCTCCTAAATAGATTCTAGACTATTCAATTACTTCATCTCCTGTTAGTGCCCTGATAACCCTACCTTTGGGAATATCCTCACACCACGTGAAGTGGCAGAGGTATACATGGATGACGACATTGTTTAACTAGTGTATTTGCCCGGGGGACTCCGGGGATAAACGATCGGGGATGCTCGTCGGAATTTTTCAAAATTATCCCTAAAAGATACCTGACCTTTTTCGAAAGGGCGTGGCTTCGCAAATTTTTCATCTCTAAAAGATACCAAAATCATGAGTTTCAGTACTATTCAACCCCTAAAAGATACCAAAAAGTGTGAATTTGAAAAATGTCACATTTTAAACCCTAAAAGATACCAAATCGCTTATTTTTACCTCTAAAAGATACGACGAGCATCCACGATCGTTTACCATCGGAGTCCCCCCCCGGGTGTATTTGCTCTGACAATAAATATAAATGTCTTTTCTTTAGGTGTTGCCACACAGGGTAGACCATACTTACATAACATGGAACTGTATGTCAGCAAGTATATTTTGGCCTATAGCTACGATGCTAGTAAATGGACAAACTATGTGCACACTAAACATGGCGCGGTAGGTGATAGCCTTTATTATAGTGAGAATTGTTGAATTTATTTGCATAAATTATTAGGTATTTCGTGTCAGCAGCTAAAAAAACGATTTTGGTCTGTTCACTCAGCCCTATCCAACGAGGGTGAGACAATAGTGAAACAAAAGATTGTGCACGGTCACGCTTGAAAAAAGTATTCTATTTTCCCCGTCCTCTCTCATGCCTGAGATTAGGCAACGACAGTCTCTGGATGATTGAATTTCCAGGAAACGTCTATGGCAAAAACAACACCAAGCTGCCAAAGAGCCCGTTCTCAAGAAAACACACCCATTCTAAGCCCTCAGGTTCTTGGATCATGTGGGCGTTGCCCACCATCCCCTGAGCCCGATAAATGGGTAGAGGCACACAGCGGATGGGCCACAGTCGCTTGACTTATCCCGGTCATGTAAAGTGGACGCGGGAAACTGAAAGATTACAAAGAAACTTTGGAAATTAATAGACGAGGGCACAGGGGATGTCAGACTCAGCCCCGGTAATACGAGAGGGAAATTAGATTCCCTTTGAGAATGCCATATAAGGGAAATGGAAGGACAATGTTTGCAAACGTCAGTCCAGTGTACGAAGAATGGGAATAACTATGAATAGAAAGGGATAAATTGAGAACAAACTTCAAAACAGGAAATACAGAAGAATCAAAATTCAACATTGCCTTTACGATCTTAGGGGAATTTATTGAAGCAATGCACTCACAACACTGAAATAAATATATGTCAATAAAATGTGACAATGCCTGCAAAGCCATAAGACAATACGTTGAAAGAAAGGCAATTATTCAAAACAGATAAAACATAAATCATGTTACAATGCCTGCAAAGCCATAAGACAATACATTGAAAACAAGGCAGATAAATCATGTTACAATGCCTGCAAAGCCATAAGGCAATATGTTGAAAACAAGGTAATTCAAAGCAATGAATACCGACAGAAATAAATGTAACAATGCCTGCGAAGCCAAAAGGCAGTACGTTTGAAAGCAAGGCAACACATTATAACAAAACTAGACGCATAGCTGCGTGAACTCGGGCTTTTCTCATCTATTTTTATACGCCAAAAATAAAATTAAGTATCTTTATTTTGAAGTTGTCTGCTTGTCAAACGCATTCAGCAAGCATTTGATTTGTGAAGAAAAACGAAGTTGTTGTCAACAGGTAAATAGCACAAGATAACAGCGATAAATATTGACAAGCTCTTTATTCTAACCTTTAAAAACAATAACCACCCAAAAAAACTTTTCTGTTACTACATATTCATTAATAAACATATGTGAAATTTCGTTTGATTTCAACAATACATGTTAGCAGAAAATAAAAAAAATTGTTTCTTGGTATTTTTGAAAACATCTTGTCAAGAAGAAAAAATAAACAGATAGATTTAAAAAGAAAAAAATGTAGCATGAGCGGAAATCGAACCATGCAACTACCGCCGGATCATGAGCACTGAAGCATAACATTGATCAATTCGGCAATGTTATTATAAGAGACACAGATCAAATCCCAATTTAAACACTTAAAAACTAAAATATATATACTCTCTAAACAATTCTGTACACACTGGACATCAAGAAATCTGCTCAAGATAATAATCGTAATGCAGGGCTGTAGTAGACCACGTACAATTCTTGAAGTATTGTTACACACTATAGTTTTAGCTGTTAAATTTTATTGCAGCAATTGCAAATGGGTCTTCCTATTCATCTTTTGACAAATAACAAAGCGATCTATATTGTATCTGTTCTTTTTTAATCCCATAATTGGGTCGTTCAATCACTTGATAGTGTTCACTTCGATCCACAACAAAGTAGTTTATGTCCTTTTCATTGGTAACAAATCACAACTGTTAAACATTTTCTTCTGTTTTGTCTCACTATCTTTGTAAGTTATTTTTGTGGGCGACGAGTCTGCAGGTCGCAGAATAAGTAGCCTTCTTTTGTAGTTTACTTACAAAGACTTGCGAGGTAGCTCAATTCGATCGAACGGACTTCTAAAAGTCTCGCTCTGTTAATTGTCCGCTCGGAAAGTTTGCTTGTCATAAAACGCATTGCAAAAACCATGTCGAATCTACTTACAACAATTTATAATTTGCGCATAAGCTAAGAATATCACAGCAATATAGCAAAGGAACAGCGAAAAAAAAATTGAGAACAATGTGATGAATAGATCAAATGAACATTGACTGTGATGTCCCAGGCGTTCCTGACCTGCTTTTGGACGTTTGACATGACACGTCATTAATTTCACCAATCACAATCGACAATCGACATGAATGCATCCAATCACAAACCTGGAGCCGAAAGAAATACAAGTGCGGAAAATTTAAAAACAGCGGAGACAGAAAAAAACAAAACCCGCCCAAATTATACCTCGGGCATTCCTTCGGAAGCCCGAGTAATAACTGTGACAACACCTGAAAAACCATAGGGCAATACGTTTAATGCAAAATGGTTTAACAATACCATCAAAATGACACCGAAAAGGGTAGAATAGTATATAGGGATTAGTTCTCTGAAGAAAACAGCAGTAGTAATAAGGGTTAGTTGGTGCTACCACCGTAGGTGCGCCCACGGTATGGGAAAAGGTAAAGAAAAAGGTGTACTGGTCAGCGGGAAAACTAGTTCTCAGTAGGGGTTGTGAACGTTGGTGCTTCCACCGTAGATGCGCCCGCGGTGTAGGGAAGGGATGCGGGGGACGTGCTGGTCAGCGGGGTCCGCCCAAAAAACGCCCCTGAAAAAGGGCCCTGAGGGACCAAAATGGGAAAAAGGTCCAAAATAAGAATGTACTCGGGCTTCCTGTGTGAACCGAAGCTCGCAAAGGCTCACTGGGGCGAACAGTTCAAAAAGTTAGAGTTGTCATATTACAGAGCATGAAATTGTTGTTTATAAACACGATGAGAAGAAGAAAGAAAGAAATAAAGACGACAGACGTTGGAAGGAATGGTTCAGTCGACGAGAACGATGCGTGAGGTGATTCAAGAACGGGGTGGAGTGCAGTACAGAGCGATGTTTGACGGAATAGTCCAACGGTCGCGTTGGGAAATCATGGGAATGCGATTACGAAGTGGTCGAGTGTTGTTTCCGCGAAAACGCCAGGTGGATGGTCGAACAATGCGATATGTGGTGTTGAAATTGAACGGATTGACGTTATCGAGAAGAGCTATAAAATCGGAGCGGGACTAGAGTGTGTCAGTCATCGACGAGTCACAATGGAGATCACTGCAGACGAGTTGGAGATGTTGAAGCAGCTTCGTGAGAAGAAGACGACGAAAGACGACGAGTGTTTTTGTGGATGTCCGTTGGTCCGTGTGGCGTCCAAAGACGGGTTGAAGCAGTACGTCAAGTGTGGTCGTTCTAAAGAAGACATGAAGAAAGGTCTTCGTCCGTGTACGTTATTCTGTAGTGTGGAAGAATGGCCTGTCATTCTAAGAGCCTTAATCGAAGCAGGGGCGTCAAAATTTGGCGACGACGACTGGCCGGAATGTGATCATTTGCTGAAAACGCGTGTGAGTTTGGATTATTACGACAAGACCCGATGTTTGTATACGTGTCGTCTGGGGACGTTTGATCCTGACACTCCTTGCGACTACAAGCGTGACGTGGACTTGGGTAGGGAAAAAAGAGTGTCCAAGAGCAAGAAACGCAAGATCCGCAGAACAGAAGAACACTGACCAATTGTAAAAAAAGAGAGTTTAATGAAGATGAATAAAACGGAAGTAAGAGCTATGGATGTTTTTGTATTTATGTTAAAAAAAGAAAAAAGAGACGATGTTAAAGTTTAAAAGAATTTTATTTTTTTAACAAGTTTAAGTTTTACAAAGTTAAAAAGGTTTAACGAGGTCTCGTTCTAAGTTGATAAAGTTGAAAATATTTTTACTTTTGTAATGCTTATGCAAAACGCATTTATCGGGTGTGTAGACATCATTCAATACCCAATGTTCGTATAAAAGAACATCTACTTTACAACAATTGTCGGAATTAGGGTTAGTATGTAACCCACACCCAGCAAAGTCAATGTCAATATTATTGTTTGTATATTGTGTTTTCAGTTGGTTGGCATCTGGACATCCGTAGTCGGTCAAGTCTATCCCTTTAACACCGATTAAGTCCAATATAGCTCTTTCAAATGCTCCACCGTAATACCCAATGGTAATGTCGATTGGGTTGTAGGCCCTTTCAGGGTCATAGGCTTCTGGTGGGAAGTCTTGTTTACATACTTGAAGTAGATACTGAATAGATGAAGGGTGGAACATCCCAAACCAGTATTTATCGTACTTTATATCAAATGTGGTGTCATGGATATAACTTATAAGAAGTTTGTCACTTTCTTTTAGATTTTGCCATGGTTTATCTTCGTTATAGAAATGAAAGAGCATCGGTTTATCATCGCCAAAGCATTTGAGTGCCATTTCTTTGGTTATGTATTCTTGGTCGATGTAATGACCCTTGGTTGAAATAACACCCACTAAATCAAGGAAATTTACGTCTGTCATCATCACTTTTGATCTTCTTATTCTTGAAATCTTGTCGGCAATCGAATTGATTGTGACGGATACGGTTGGTTGGTCTCTATTTATGGGGATGGGGATTACCCATGATGCGTCGGGAAATTTTCTCTAGGGGTAGGGGGGTACCCCTATGGAGACCCACCATGTCTATGTTTTTCCCCCTAGGGGTAGGGGGGTACCCCCCTGTGGAAAATTTTTGATGAAAATACCCGGATGTAGCCAAAGTGTATATAAAGAGACGACGTGCTCGATCACATCATTCGTCTTCGAGTCTGAAGAAGAAACAAGTAAGTATATTCTAATGTTGAGTGGAATGTTTCTTCATGATAATAATAATAATTTCTCTTTTTTTATTTTACAGTATTTTACAGTAGTTAAAGAAGAAGAAAAGAAGTAGAAGAAAAGAATTTGATTGTGTAAGTTAAGATGTCGAACATGAATGAATATAACAAGCGGTTCTTGGAATCGAAGAACAAGAAAATAACGCAATTGATTACCTTTGAGACGGTCATGCGTCGAATGCCTTCTGCCAAGAAGAAAAACAGTCGAGAGGCCAAACTCAAGAAGATACTAAACAATTTCAAAAACTTACAAAAATGTGCGGCAGAAAAGAGTTATGCCGATTGGAAGCAAAGAGAAAAGACCAAGAAAAAAGAAGAGAAGAAACAGGCCAAAGCAGTGCCGAAGAAGACTATTCATCCTAAACAAAAAAATATGATTGAATATATAGCTTTGTAAAATAGATTAAAATAAAATAAAATAAAGGGGTCACACCTCTGTCGTCACGAGACAGTGGTGTGACCCCAATTTTTTTTTTTTACTTGCAGAGTGAAAAGTAAAAGAACAAGACGAAAAGGAAGACAACCACAGCAACGAGCCTGTAAGTATGAAGAGAAGAACGCTCCATAATTACTCGTTACAGTGGGGTCGTACTCTTCCCAAAAAGCTGTTTGAAGTGCCGGAAAAAGTGTACGTTCCTTCCAAGAGTCATTGCTATCACAACGGGTACAGAAAGCATCACGACTACCAGCCCGGTACGCCTTGTGGTCGATGTGAGGGGTGTTATGTTTACGACGGGTCGAGAAAATGTTCCGTTTGTGGTGTTCTTCAAAGAGAGGTAGAGGGGAGATTTGTTCAGTCGGCTGAGGTCAGAGAATCGGCGCACGGACTGCTCGAAGCCACCATCACCTGTTCGGACTGGAAACAAGACTGGATGTGTCCCTCATGTGCCGGTGTGGTGACCAAAACCGACCCAGACTACCCCGTGTGTTTGCCTGGTGTAGCGTTGACGAGTGTATGCAAACTGAATGGCAAAGATTTTCCACCCCACTGGGCTGTCGGTCGTAAAGTGCTGCAACGTAATGTACTCTATGATGATGGGGATCACCATGAGGGCATGACTGACAATTTGTGGAATGGTGTTTTAGACCACGACTCGTACGAGACCGACCATACAGACGACTCGTTGAAAGATTTTATGTTGTATAATCCTAGTGCTGTACGTCGACATTTGTTACGTCATGACTTTGAACCCTTGTCATTGTGATGTTATTTTTTAGAAATAAAATAAAAGGGGGTCACATCACTCTAGCAGTGGTGTGACCCCCTATTTTTATACTATCTTTCAGATGTGGACAGAAGAAGAACAACGCCAAGCAGGTGCGTTAACCGCTATTGTTGATTTAGACGGATTTTATATTCGTGGTAACTTTGTGGTCAAAGAAATGGGGTGGAAGACTGTGGGGTCAAACCGTTCGTATGCCGTACATTTTTATTACCGTGGGAATGTTGCCATGACCGAGCAAGACCAACGCACCAACCGCTGGGTGTTGAACAACGTCTACGACATTCCATGGGACAAATATTGGTTCGGGATGATATACTCCGACAAACTCATGGACGTCGTCAAGGCCTTTTACCCAGGAGATGGTGTCGTCGCCTATAAAGGAGGTCATTTTGAAAAAGATGTACTGAATGCGGCGGGGATTCCTCATTACAATCTCGAAGACCTGGGGTGTCCAAAAGTGGACGACATCAAACGCAGTCGGTATCCAGTCGTCATGCCCGACTGCGGTCATCACAAGCACGGCCACTGTCCCCAAGAAGAGGTCGAGTGGATGGCTTGTTGGCTGGAAGAACAGTGCTGGAATCAGGGGATGTGCCTACCTTCCTCACCATTGGACCGAAATCCCATGGATTATTTAAACCTAGAGTGTTTTGCTTATTAACTTTAAAGGACCACTTCATTTTGTAACCTATTTTTTGAAACATATTAAGAACATTTTTTGAAACATATGAAGAACATTTTTGTAACATAGTAACCTATGAAGAACCAATAAAATCAAAACAAAAGGGTCACATCTCTGTTGCAGAGGTGTGACCCTTTTTTACGTTTTGTATTTTTCAGATTGATCCAAAAGGTATGATACAGTTAAGAGACGAGCGGGGGCAACGTCCAGGTCTCGTGGCTTTGTCAGTGCAAAAATGTGATGAGTGGGAAAGACGGCATCAGGATTACAGACGGATGATGAAGTGGATGTCCCCGGAACAAAGGAGACGAAGTCTGTACTGGAATTTACGTTATGAGTGGGTGAATCAAAAAATTGACGACGTGTTGGAAGAAATGGAAGAATGCGAAGACTTTGATGGCAAGGCTTTTTTGGAACAAACCAAATTAGAACGTTACAAACAGGCTATCCAAATTACATTCGACAATGGTTTGACCATCATTGATGCTCGAAAAGATGACCATCGTTGTGCCTGGGGATTTGAATTGCACGGATTACTGGTTGAATTAAAAACCAATTTTGGACGGTTGTTTTTTAAACATTACACGGCGGGCGATGACCTGGAAAGTGATGAGTTCTACCTCACATCCGGTTTCAAAAAAGTGTCGTTTAGCATAAAACCGATCGATTTTATTTCTCACAAACCCTGGCGTCATGTGCACGTGTCGGAGTATTTTCATGATTTTGAACCTTAGGCAATGTTTTCATTAAAATTTTCAGATGTTACGGTGCTTGGATTCATCCTATAGTTTAGCGTATGGTAACGGTCCAGCCCAACAATTTGGATTTTATATTACGAATGACGACGAAAAACTCTATCGTGATGCCAAAACAATATTAGATCTTGTTCCACCCCATCGAAAAGATCAAGCCATTTATTGGACATTAAAAAAACGACGTGTTTATGACAAGTTGGAAGAGGCCGAGTCCCTTTTAAATCATATAAGAAGAAATAAACATAGTGACATCGATTCCCTATTGACCTTAGAGATAGGATGTACTAAATGGGATCGTGTAGCTCGGGTCACTTTTCCTAATGGATTATGTGTGTGGGACTGTCGATCGGCTAATGCAACGTTTGGTCATTGTTTGAAGTTACCCTTTCTTTCGATAGTCCTCTCCCTTTCAAGAGAATTCTTTACTTCTTATTTGTCAGGGGACAACCAGGAAGATTATGAACTATGCGGGTATCGAGTGATCGAAGGCAGTTTAGACTACGATCCCGAGTGTGAAATAGGATCCAAATTTGCTCGTGTGGATTGGAACACGAAGGCACGCAATTTTTACGACTAAGAATGTACTCCTCCCTAGTATTATTCTTGCCATGTGCACGTGACGGAGTATGTATAGGATTTTGTAAAACCACTTGCAATCTTATTCAATTAAAACCGTTTGACACCACTGTTTGTTGTTGTTTTTTGTCTTCTAGATGACTACCTACGATGATGAACTGACCGACAGTCAACTGATGACCGCGCTAACCCAAAACGTTGACCAAGAACTGACCGACAGTCAACTGATGACCGCGCTAACTCAAAACGTTGACCAAGAACTGACCGACAGTCAGCTGATGATCGCCCTCATTGACGACGACGACAACCACATAAAAGAAGGGAGGGTGTCCGAAGAGCATCATTCTGGGGAGATGAACAAGAAAGAAATTACTGCCTTTTCGGATGAAATTTTTGCAGCGTTTGAGTCCGAAGATGAAGACGGAAACCCGTACCCGAAACGACGACGGATACAACCGCCTTCTCCTCGACCTAGTCGTTGTTTCACGCCCTCGCCACCACCACCAGCCTCCTGGGAAGTTCCTCAAGAGCAGAGTGTACCGTTTTTCTCCGAAGAGGACGACGACGACGACGTGGACGATGAGGAAGTGCGTGAACATATGATCGGGTTGTGGGATCAGTTGTTACAACCCACGCCTGAGTTTGTACCGTTGGAGGAAGCGAAATCACCCCCGCCCGTCAACGATCCCTTCCAAGCGCTGTTTGACGAGTATCTACAAGGGGAGAGTCAATGTGGAGGGGGACGTAAAAAACCAACACCACCGCCCCAGGAACAAGAAGCAGCTGAGGATTATTTTACCATCGAGACGGTACAAGAAAAGAACTGTAAAAAATTTCACACCACGTCCAAGGAATACAAAGTGAAAGCACAACTACGTCCACGAATTGATGCCAAGGCAGCCGTGTTGGCTGCGTTGAACATCATTGAACGTATCTTGGAACACGTGAAAGCCGACAATCAAGTCGGAACGACCGATCAGATCCGTCTGGTGATCGACAGTCCAGATTTGGACTACTGCATCCAACTGCCGTTCATGCCGTCTAGCGAGTTGACCACGCTACGTGTTCTGAGACACTTGGAAGCCATCGTTTAGTCCAAACGGGACTTTTTTCTCAATGGAACCATGACGGTGCTGGTCTACCACGTACGCAATCTGGAAGGTCGTGGCGTGTCCAAGATGAAACGTTTTGACATGCGCAAAAAGAAAGAAACGCTAGCGTGGTTAAAAACCCTGGCTACCAAAGGATGGGTGGTGGTGTGTGGAACGATGCAAGAAGCCACGGCGCATTACCTGCACTGGAGGCAACACGGTATGCCTCACTACAAACAGTCGGCTGCGTTGCGCACCGACACCCAATGGGTCAACGCACAGCTTCCTCCTCCAGCGGGAGCAGAATCCCTCGATGTCCAGTTCGGTCATCTTCACACGATGTTACGACGTGAAAAAGGCTTTCGTGTGGTGGTGTTGGACTGGAGTAACGACGACCACCCGTGTTTTGTGGGCGACGGCAACGAAGAAGAAATCATGTATTTGTACAACGTCGAAGGAACTGGTGTTCACTTGCTACTTCACCCTGAAAAAATTCATCACGTGGAAGCACACAAAAGGTTTTGTCGTCGATGTTTTTTTTTTTTCTCGGTCAATCGAAAAACTGCCCATGTGTGCGGTGAACGGGCACGCCAGGCCTCTCTGTCCCAGGTGTCGGGACCGTGTGCCAATCGCAGTATTCGATGTGATTCCATTCATCCCGACGATTTGGTCAAAGTAAAACGTTCTGTTGTGCAAATTGTGGATCGAGAGAACGATCCGGGTGGTGGTGGGTGCGCTTTTCGAGCCATTGCGACGGCAATATGGCTGGCGCAAAATAAATCGGAGCGAACCTTTCATGTACCTCATCGGTGGGTGGACGACAAGGCACGCGAGCTGTGTCGTCGTGCCGGATTGACGTGGGGACCCTGTGGAATGACGGAACTGGCGCAACTGCAAAGCGTACTGGCTCAGGACGGTCTACGATTGCACGTGTACTATCATCATTTGAAATGCGTGGGCTATGCGGGTTCGTGGGATACGTTTGCCCCTCATGGCCCCAAACATGACATTTATTTGTTTCACCACGACAACCATTACGACGTCATTCAGAGCATGTCGGGATTTTTGAATCAGAGCTATTATTGCCACAAGTGCGACGAAGGATACAAGGACAAGATTCGGCACAAGTGCCATCCCTACTGCCGCTGCTGTTATTTCCCTTCCGATCAGTGCCTGTCGGACGAGGACACCTTCTCGTGGACCGAATGCTCTCGATGCCGTCGGATGTTCAAAGGAGACCGGTGTTTTACCAACCACTTGCAAGCGACCCTGAAACATGATCTCCGGAATCAAACCTCGTTGTTGTACAGTACGTGCGACCGCTATCAAAAGTGTCCTCTGTGCCATCTGGTGATTGACGTGTTGAGTCGACGAAAAGCACAAGCGTTCACGCGAGCGGAAAATCGAAATATCCACGATCATCGATGCGGGGAAACCTATTGTCCGCATTGCAAGAAGACGGGACCGAACCATTGGTGTTCTGTGCAACCCGTGTTTGACAAAGTGTGTGAACGGTGCCATAAACCCGTGACGTTCCCTCACGGGTGTGGCGATGCGGTGGAAGAAGACACGTACCACGACCAAGTGGAAGTGCGTTATTTGTTTTTTGACGTGGAAACCATGCCTGGTGAAGTGGTGCACGAGGTGAATTTGGTAGTCGCGCACAAAGTGTGTTCGCGTTGTCTGGAGAGGGACGGTGACGACGACGACGTGGACTGTGAAGTGTGCCAGGACCGTCGGCGTGTCTTTCGCACCCGAGACGAGTTTTGCCAATGGCTCTTTCGTCCCGAACACAAAGGATTTACCGTGATGGCTCACAATTTCAAGGGGTATGACTCGTATTTTTTGTTGGAGTACCTGTGTGCTCAAGGAGAACGGCCGGAAGTGACCTTTCGCGGGGCCAAACTGCTGTACATGTATTTGAAACGTTTGGACATGAAATTCAAGGATTCCCTGTGTTTTCTGCCCATGGCCTTGCGCAACTTTTCCAAGACCTTCGGACTCGAAGAAGAAAAAGGACATTTTCCCCATTTCTTCAACCGACCCGAGACCCAAGATTATGTGGGACCCCTGCCTCCGATCGAAATGTACGGACCGGCCTCGATGTCCGTGAAAGACGCCGACGCACTCCGACGCTGGTACGACAAGCAGCAGGGGAAAACATTTAATTTTCAAAAGGAGTTGTTGTACTATTGTGAGCGGGATGTGGAGCTGTTGAAACAAGGCGTCCTGGAAGCACGACGTATTTTTCTGGACACTTCCGGATTTGACCCTTTTCACGAGTGCATTACTCTGGCGTCTGCGTGCATGAGGTCGTACCGTCGCAATTTCATGGAACCCGAGTCCATAGGAATCGTACCCCGTGAAGGGTATCGCCGTCACTATCAACAGTCGTGCAAAGCCAAAAAGTGGTTGTGGTGGGTGCAACACACGAACCCGTCCCTCGAACTGGAATCATGTCTGTCTCACCATGGAGAGAAGGTGATTTTAGGAGCGCCTGTAGACGGGTACGTCGAGTCCACCCGAACCGTGTACCAATTCCATGGATGCTACTGGCATGGGTGCAACGTGTGTTTTCCCAACCAGACCGCTTACGACAAGTCGAAACGTCCGGAATTCCAACAGAAGTGGTGTCACACGCAACGGCGGACAGCCCAACTGGTGGAGGCAGGGTATACGGTGGTCGAAGTGTGGGAGCACGACTGGGACGCCATGCACCATCCACCCTTTCCGTCCTTTTTGCACCACCTGGATCCTCTTGAACCACGAGACGGATTGTTTGGAGGGCGCACCAATGCCTTGCAGTTGTACTACGAAGCGCAAGAAGGGGAGGACGTGCACTATGTGGATTTCACGTCGTTGTATCCGTCGGTGATGCGTCAAGGAGGACAGTTTCCCGTCGGACACCCTGAGATCATTCTTCCCACATCAGGTCAGCTACGTTTTCCCATCACGGACCACTATTATGGGCTGAACAAAGTCAAGGTGTTACCGCCCCGTCACCTCTACTTGCCGGTCCTTCCGTCCCACATCAACCACAAACTCATCTTCACGCTGTGTCGTACGTGTGCCGAGACCACCAACCAGACCACCAAGTGCCATCACAATACCGAAGAACGGGCTCTGGTAGGCGTGTGGACGACTCCCGAATTGAAAAAAGCCGTCCAACTGGGGTACAAGGTTTTGGACGTGTACGAATTGTGGCATTATCCCCAAACGTCGTCCACCTTGTTTGGTCAGTACGTTCAGACGTACTTGCAACTCAAACAGGAAGCTTCGGGATGGCCTGCCTGGTGTGCTACGCCTGAGGACCGGCAACGTTATTTGGACGACTACGAGCGACACGAGGGGATTCGGTTGCGCGAAGACCACATCCGTGTGAACCCGGGGCTACGTGCTTTGATGAAGCTGATGCTCAACAGCTTGTGGGGAAAATTTGGTCAGAATCCCAGCCTTCCCGCTACAGAGTACGTGGATTCTCCACAACGGTTCGCCGAACTGATGTTTGGAGGTCGTGTGGACGTGAAACACCTCCTGCTGATCAGCGAGGATCTTGTGCAAATGCAGTACGACAAGAAAGGCGAGTTTGGTTGCGAGAGCGGATTTGCAAGTGTGGTGCACGCGGACTTTGTGACTGCCTTTGCACGTCTGAAGCTGTACGACCGATTAGAACCACTGCAAGACCGTGTCCTCTACTTTGATACGGACTCGATCATCTACGTGACGCGTCCTGGAGACACTGCCTTGCCACTGGGGGATTACCTGGGCGACCTGACGTCTGAATTGCCACCGGGGGACTCGATTCAGAAATTCGTGTCGACGGGGCCTAAGAGTTATGGTTACCAAACTCGTCACGGCAAGACTGAAATCAAATGCAAGGGGATTCCACTGACCGTCACCTCGTCGGAAAAAGTGAATTTTGAATCCATGGTGTCGTTGGTGTCTGGCCAAGAACGTCAAATTCAGGTCACGCTGCCCCAGCAGATTCGACGTGATCCCAAACACCGTCAATTGAAAACGGTGGACGTGGAAAAAGTGTTTCAGGTGGTCTACGACAAACGGGTACGTCGTGGGATGAAAACGGTCCCGTATGGGTATTTAGACGCCGCGACGACTCATTGAGAAGCCCATAAAAGGATGCCGTCGCAAGACCGCGTGTCGGATCTGTGTAAACGGTTTCGTTGTTGGATTGCATGTTGTGGTGGGACCGTGATTGTGGTGAAAGAAGATGCCTCCTCGCAAGAAGCGACAACCGTGGACGAAGAGAAAGAAGAAGAAGAAGGAGACGGTGTCGACGAGCAATGGCAGGCGGATCTGGCCGATGTGAAAAAATTTAAAGCGTCCAACGATGGTGTGGAATATTTGTTGATTGTGATTGATGTGTTGTCCAGGTACGCGTGGGTCCGTCCCGTCAAGAGCAAAAATGCCGAAAGCGTGGCCACGGCATTTCGTTCTATTTTCGAGGAAGGTCGTGAACCGGACGTGTTGCAGACCGATCAAGGCACCGAGTTCCTCAACAGCACTTTGAAAGGGATGCTGAAACAACGCAACATTCGACAGTTTGTCGTGTACGGGGACACAAAAGCTCAGATCGTGGAACGGTTTATTCGCACGCTCAAGAACCGAATGTGGCGGTATTTCACAGTTCAGAACACGCACCGCTACCTCGACGTCTTGGACGACTTGGTCCAGGGATACAATGCGGCCTACCATCGATCCATTGGACGCAGTCCGGATTCGGTCACGCACGACAATGCGCAAGAGGTGTGGCACCGTTTGTACGACAAGACGGTCAAGATGGAACGGAAAGTACGTTATCGGTTCCGTGCCGGTGACCGCGTTCGCTTGAGCAAGAAGGCAGAAACGTTTAAAAAGGGGTACACGCCCGGATGGACGGAAGAAGTGTTTGTGATTTCGCGCAAGATACCTGGCTACCCACCACAGTACAAGATAGAAGAGTGGGACGGTACACCGGTAGAAGGGTCGTTTTACGAACAAGAACTGCAACGCGTGGACGTGAACGCCACCGATCTCTTTCGAATCGATTCGATTGTGAAACGACGGTACCCGAGAGGACGGGATCCTGAAGTGTTGGTGCGTTGGCGTGGCTGGCCCGAGAAGTACGACAGCTGGATTCCTGCACGTGACGTGCAATGAGTCTTCCGAGCAACGACCAGTTCCTGGTCTACCTGTCGAGCAACGTGATCACACCGGAGACCGGCACCAACAAACCGTGGGATTTTGAAGTGCCTCTCGTCCAACCGTTGAACTTCAAAGACTATCAGGAATGGCAAGTGGCGGCCACGTCGGTGATTCTCCCTCCTGCACGATCCGAGTCCAGTCAGATGGTGTTTGTGTACACGAACGTGATCATGGGGGTGTGGGTGGGCGATAAAGAGACCGGTCTGTTATCGATGGTGGACATGAAACGTCGTACGGACACTCGAGCTTCGGTGCGAGAGCCCAATCATCCCATGTACCATCCTTTGCGCATCGGCTATATAGAGAAGGTGTGGATTCAACTTCGTGACGAGAGAGGCAACCTCCTCGACGTGGACGAACACGCTGCTGTGACGGTCACGCTGCACTTTCGACGAGAACGACGCACCATGGGAGAACGGTACTTGGTGTTGCCGAGCAATGCTTCCAAGTCGGTGTTTCCCGACAACTCGGCCAATTCGTACACCGTGGCCTTGCCGGGGGCATTGAATTACACTCCAAGCGAATGGGAAGTGGCCTTGACGCAACTGTCGCATCCGTCGCCCCACACGTTTTCGGACGACGTTCTGAAGGGAGAACGTCGTGTAGGGGTGGGTCAATGGAACCGGATCAAGAACACCATCACCAACCAGTACACGCTGACGTTGGACAAGACCAAGTACGACACTGACGAGGCTTTAATGAACGAAGTGAATGCCAAACTGAAGACCTGTTTGATGCACGCCGTGTCGGGGATTGCCGCCGCCGGGTATGTGGACAACCACAACAACACCCTCGAGTTTACGCGAATCGACGATATGGCCGGTGCGGGGGATGTACGGCACGAAGGGTTCGTCCACACGGTCCCTCCAGGCGTGTACACGCCCAACGAATTTCTCGAAGCGTTGAACAAACTGTGTCCTCGTCAAGGTGACATCCCGTTCATAGAATTTGAGTGGGTAGGGGCTACTGGCAGGCGATCGTTCGAACGAGCGCATCTCGTGATGAAAGGCACCGCCATTCAGCAAACTCCCAAGGTGGCGAACTTCGGAAAGGCTCACTTTGGGTTTTGGGAGGTGAGTTTTCGTCGCGAGACCAACGTCTTGAACCGATTTGTCACGAGAGTGGTCCAAAAGGGACAGAAACCTCAACATGTCCACTGGCACCGAAACCCCTGGTCCTACGACACCAAGCTGGGGCGTTACACGACACGAGTGACATTACCCGTACAAACCGATCTGAGACACTGGGTCAAGATGGAAGTGACGAAGGGAGACAACCGTCAAGCCCGTGTCGCTGTAAGCGGCTTGCCGTCACAACAGTTTGCTCCGGTATACCAGTTGGCGATCTCGCGTTGGACCCTCTTGATGAGCAAAGACGTGGTCGAGCATTTGAAATTAAGCAAGCTGTTCGCGACCCTCTCCTCCTCAGAGGATTTGCAAGGCCTCGACCACCAAAAAATGAAAGTGGAGAAGCAGGAACAGATTGATTCCTACACCAAACTGTCCGAGACGTACGTGGGGACCGGTGAGGTTTACCACTGGAACGACATGGCGTCCATCACGCCCGAGTTGTACGTGTATTCCGACATTGTCGACTATTCCATTGTGTCGGACATCAAAGCCCCGTTGATGGCCGTGGTACCTTTGGCCAGGAATGACAAGACCGTCCAACGTCAGGTGTACGAGTTCAAAAACCCCATGTACCTCCCGTTGAGATTGTCGTCCTTCAACACCGTGCACATCGACGTGCGTGACCGGAGATCCCAAAAAGTGTTTGACAACAACGCATTGGTGGTGACGTTGCTCCACATACGTCCACGAACTCCATAAAAAGGACCGAATACCGTCGAGCGAACCTCAGTCCGTCGTCATCATGGTGGGATGGGCAGGAATGATGCGTGGGGTGAAAAACAAAGTGGTTGATGCTGGAAAAAAGGTCATCGATCAAGGCAAACAATCGGCCGGAGACCTAGCGGGTCAAGTGGCCCAAGACGTGCTGCTAGGCCAGAATGTAAACGACTCTATACGAAAACGAAGCATCGAACAGAAACGCAAGTTGTACGCCGGGGTGACCCCAACCATTTCCCATATAAGGCAGTCCACAGCCAGAGCGCTCTCGCAGTCGGGTCAGGGAAAGAGACGCGCAACGAGACCGAGGAAGACGACGACGTCCACGAAGAAGAAAAAGAAGAAACGAACCGCACGACGTGACATCTTTGACGACGACGATGCCTAAACGTAAGATTGAAGAAGTCGAAGAAGGGTCCGAAGGGAGTGAAGGCAAGGTGCGTCCAGTCAAGAAAGCGCAAATAGCGTCGATCTTTGATCCCTTACCTTTAGAAATTTCCGTGGAGGATGGGTATTTCCAGCAATACCGTCCTACGCAAGCCACGTTTATTCCGTGTCAGTTCTTCATTCCCCCTTCGAGCAACTTTATTGACTTGAGTCAGTGTACGTTGGAACTGGGAATGCAGTTGGTGAAAACCGACGACACAGCGATGGGCGCCACCGAAATTGACGTGGGCGTGATCAACAACATTGGTCATTCGGTGATCAAACGCTTTGACGTCAAATTGAACGACACGTCGACAGGAGAACCCACCGATCTGTATCACATGAAAGCGTACGTTCAAAACTTGTGCAATTTCACCACGGAACAGAAAGACACGTATCTGGCCAACGAAGGATGGTACACCGACGACACTCCTGGTACCAGGATGAATTCCAACAAGACCGTGACACGTCTGGACCAAGCCCTCCCAGCCTCCGATGCTGCCTACAACAAAGGATTCCTAGAGCGTTCCAAGCTGTTCTTTACGAAATTTGGAAAGACAGGACAAGCGAGTCGTGAGGCCACGTTCATCATTCAACCGTGTGTGGACATTTTCCAGTCAGGACGTTTTTTGGTCCCTGGTGTGAGTATCGACATCCAGATTGACTTCAACGACCCTGCGCTGGTGTTGATGGCGGCTGCAGATGCTACGCACAAGTACAAGATCACCAAAGCCGTTTTCAACGTGCGTCACGTCAGGGTGGCGCCTTCGGTGCATTTGGATGTGAAGAACAAACAGAAACATCAACAGCTCACAGCTCGTTACCCCATACGTACCACCAAACCCATTCGTCGTACCTTGGAAAAAGACAAGCAGAGTTTTTCCTTTCCCGACATCTTCCAACAAGCCGTGCCTGACAGTGTCACGATAGCTCTGGTCAATTCGACCAACATGGGTGGCAGCTACAACACCACACCCTTTCAATTTGAACAGTGGAGTTTGAGCGAGGTCCGTTGGCTGGTGAATGGTCAGGAACGTCCTGGAGCTCGTTTGGAAATCAAGTCCCCTGATCGTATGGAGGCGTACGAGACGTTGTTCACGTCCACAGGCAACCATCATCGTGGGTTCTCGCCAGGTATAAAAAGAGCGGACTACAAGAATGGGTTTGCTGTCATGAGTTTTAATTTCAGACCTGATGGAAAAGACGGTAAAAACTACACGTACAAGAAAAATCAAGGGACCTTGGACTTGTTTTTGGAATTCAAATCAGTACTGCCTCACAACATCACGTTGGTGCTCCTTCCTGAATTTGAAAACGAAATTCTGATTGATGCCAACAAAGTGGTGACGATGGCCAAGAATTACTAGTAGACATGTCAGGAGGACTGGACAACAATCAGCTGGTGTGGTTAGTACGACAAGACGCTCGCCTTCGACGTCAGTTCCTGGGCGTGTTCACGGCGGACCGTCTCCCTGCCTTATCTGAGATCCAACCGCGACGTCCGTGTGGCTTGATTGTCAATTCGGATCCAGCCAACCGCCCAGGCACTCACTGGTTGGCCATCTATTATGGAGCAGACGGTCAAGATGAATTCTTTGACAGCTACGGAGAATCACCGTCGACGTACAACCGGTCGTGGCCCGAACACATGAACCCTGGATACCGGTACTCGACGAAAAAACTCCAAGGAGACGACACGTCCGTGTGTGGACATTATTGTGTGTTTTATTTAAAACAGAAAGTAGCAGGTCGCTCGTTGACTTCTATTGTGGACTACTTTCCTGGCCCCAAACGGGTGAATGATCGTAAAATTTGTCATTGGGTGTGTCGTTCCCCTGAACTGTTAAAACGTCGTAAAGCCCAACAGTATTGTCAAACGTCGGTGTGTGGACGAGAAGGAACGCGTCGTCGTTTACAGTGTTGTGAAGAATAAAAGATTCAAAACGGTCTGTGTATTGTAGTATGATATAAATAAGGGGTGGGACCAGCAAGACTCACAACCATGTTCAACCCACGTCTCAAGACCTCGTCGAACATTTTGGTAGCCGGTCCGAGTAAATCGGGCAAAACGCATTTTGTATCGCGGATGATCCGCGAACGGGAGGATTTGTTTCGCGATCGTCTGGACAAGGTGGTGTTTTGTTATGGGGAATGGCAGAACGCGTTTGAAGAGTTGCAACGTTTTGGCGTGACGTTCATTGAAGGGCTCCCGTCGGATTTGTACGAGGCGTTTGAAGGCCGACCGGGTCTGTTGGTGTTGGACGATCTGATGGCAGAAAGTTCCAACAATTCCGAAGTGGAAAAACTGTTCACGCGAGGCACCCACCACCGTCAATTGACCACGGTGTTGTTGACTCAGAATTTGTTTCGCAAAGGGCAACGCACTCAGAGTCTGAATGCGCATTACGTGGTGGCTTTCAAGAACCCCCGCGATCGAACGCAAATTGGATTTTTGTTTCGTCAAGCGTTTCCCCAACAACAAAAGTACGTCGAGGAAGCATTTAAAGATGCCACGCAACGTGAATACGGTTATTTGTTATTCGACTTTGAAACCGACACGCCAGACCTGTTGCGTCTACGTACGAACATCTTTCCCACGGATCCAGGCCCGCAAGTAGTGTACGTGAACAAAGACGAGCCATGGCCGACGACACCTCGTTGAGCAAGGAGGCGTCCTACCTGCCCCATTTTTACAACGTGTTGGGGTTTACTGGACTGTTGGAGGACATGAACAAGTACAAGGACTTTGCCCAACGATTTCGCGAGTTACGAGCACTTCCCCGCGAAGCCATGACCGATGGTCAACGCGAACAACTTCGTCGGGACGAGGCGTACTTTCGCGGACTGCAAAACGCGGTGGACCGGTGGTACGAGACGCATTTCTATCCTCTTGTGGAAACGTTTCAAGAACAGGGACGCATTTCGAATTTTGGGGATTTTTACAATGAACACCACCGTCTGTTGGATTTGCATCAAAAATTTGACGAGGGCACGTTGACCCCGGACGAGATGGAAGAACGTCAAAACTTGATGACCAAACATGACGAGTTCATGCAAGCGTTGTTTGAGCGATTGAAACAACCCTCCCCTCGCACCTCGACCCCCCTGGCAGAACACACGGCGTTTATGGAGGAACTGGACCGATTCGTGCAGGAGTTTGGTGCCGGTGGTTTTGAGGGGAATGGAGGCGGGGACGACGCACTTCTCACCACCATGGCCGATCAAGCCCAAGAGGATCTCGTGAGCTTAGCGGCCTCGCAGTCAGGACTGGATTTGAATACGGTGTCTCCGACACCGACACTACTATAAGTGGCCACTATAACACACTTTTCAGATTGAATAAATTATCATAATTTACCAAAATGAGTCCCGTGGAACAAAAAAATGAAAATTAATTTTTTTCACAAAAAGAGTGTGAGGAACGGAGGAAAAAAAGGAAAAGCGGATAATTATTTTTTTTGGTAAAAGGAAAACATTTCTTTGAGATGATAGGCAAAAAGAAAAACCTTTTTACTGAAGAAATCAGAACAAATTCTTTTTTCTCACACAGTCAAGTTACTGTAGAAAAAAGTACAAGGTTATTCTAAGATGCTATAAAAAAAAGTTGTAGACAGTAAACCAGTCATGACTTAGGTTAAAAAGGGTTTTATTGGTAAAAAAAAACTCAATTTAATACACACAGTAAAAAGTCTTTACACAGCACATGTTCAAACATTAATTTACTAAAGCAATCGAGTTTACAAAAGTATACAGCAACAATTCTGGCACTAATAATGCATCACAGTAATGTGAAAACAGGAAATTATTTTTCTGTTAATACTGAAAAAATCTTTTTAGCAAAATTGCATTAACAAATGAAGAGTACATTTACGAACCATGTTCAATCTTGATACCAAAAGAAAACTGATTTACAGTAATACAGCTCCTTACCAAATGATCAAAGCAGTTTGCATGAATACATTTTATCCTGAAAAGTTTGAAATACGTTAATCAATCGAGAGTAAATGAATGTTTTGCAGAATAGGTTGGCTTATATTCCTACGAAAACCTACTTTGACTAATTACTCTGTTCAAGAGATTAACATGCACTTATCACACACACAAAAAAAGGTTTTCCGATATATAAGGGTTTTTTATTTTATTTTACAGTAAATGTTGCATAAGCCTCAGTAAAGAAAATTCCTACAAAATACAAATGAAACTACAACTACATTAATTTTTGCGCTAAGATTTAATACCGTTAAGAATGACTAAAGTTTCAACAAATTTCAAAACAAAGTGCAACTACATACTAGTCGCGGTTTTTTAATCACTTACAATATGATGAAAAACATTTATAAAACTTTTTAATGTTAAAAAGAATGATTTATCAAGAAATAAACCCCTGCAAAACACATTGACGTCTGTTAATGTTTTAATTTAACAAATAACTGAACAATAGCGTAGTTTGGAAAACGTGTTCAAACAAAACCTGCAAAAACACTATACGAAAGAAAAACTAAATTGTTCTAGCCAAAAAGAACTTACGATATGTAGGAATTCGAAAAAAAAAAACGACAAGTTATCTCGTAAAAAAGTACAAGTTTACTGACCAGACTCACACGTGCTTGATATTTGTTCTGCATTTCATTGGTTCTATCACACACACACCTTATCATGCGCTCCTTTCAGAATCTGTACTTCATACAAAGGTTAAAGGTTTCCTGAACACATCGTCTTCTAATGATGGAGTAAGACAAAATAGTTTTCACCCGCCAAAAGCTATTGCAGTTATGCAATGTCATACTAGGTAATTACCACTGACTCACTTGAAAGCCGGTAGACTACTTGCTCTTTTGTTCTTTGAAACAAAAGTTAATCCCTAGACAACTAATTAGTTCTGGTGTCAAATTCTGGACAAATGCGAATAATAACTTCTCCCGCAAAATTCAAATTAGCAATCTAGGCAATAAATACCAAGAAAATTTGATTCTCATGCCATTTCATTTCAACTTCTGACAACGATGACTTCACTAGAGCACTTTCCCTGTTTTTGCAAAGTGAAAAACCTTGAACTGTTCAAGTCCCAGAGCGAGGAACAATACATTCGATGCAAAGACAGAACTTGTGGATTTTTTACTAAAGCAACAGAGTTCAACGAGTACATGAAAAACTTTACAGAAATAGTACTAGATGAATACAAGAAAGACTATCCAACATGCTTACATGGAAAACCAGCAACACTGTTTCTTTCCAAAAGCGAGAAAAACCCCAATAGAGGGTATTTCAAGTGCTGTGTAAAGGACGATAAATGTGATTATTTTCAATGGTGTGACAGTCCTTCAAACAAAAACGCAAACAAGAAAAACAAACCTTACTGCAAATACTGTAAAAATAACAGTTCAAGAAAAGGGCGTCCAATGAAAAAGCACGAAGACAAAAAAACATTGAACACTATATAGATACTTATTTTGAACAGAATTCTCTTTGTATGATTTTGATGTAGTTTAATGTACAATATTTTTGTACATGATTATTGTAACCTGTAATTTATTATTCTGTTCAATAAAACTTGTTGAATTATGAAAACATCAGTGCAGTGTTAATTATTACACTATACATTAGCAAAAACTTTCATTAAAATCTTTATTTGTTAGAAATTAAAAACGGCTCATTAGCAAATTATGTTCAATACTACCGACAAAAAGTCAAACACAACTAGTTTACAAACTTATCTCCTAAACTGAATACTTGACTTTGACCGTCTATTATAATCCACTATAGATAAAAAAATACTTTAAAACACAATTCATGCACAATGTTGATTGACTTAAAAGCATTCATAGATTTATTTGTCAGTAAAACTAGTAGCGTTGCGTAATAAAGTAAGTACAGTGGGTGTATTAACACATGGTATGAATAGCAGGGTGGGGCTTTCAACGGGTATATATAAATGCAGAACTGGTCGGAACAGACAGTCATTTCCAGTCATGGCGCGAACACCAACAACAGATCAAAAACAACTACGAAGAAAGCATTTAAAAGCTGGTCGCCTTCTTAAAAGAGCGGCCACTCTGTTAAAACACAAAAAACCGAATTTTAACAGAGTGGTCTTTCTACAGACCAAAGCAACTGGTCTTTTAAAAGAAATCGCGGAGGCTGAGCTAAAAGCTGCCAGAAATGCTAAAGTAACACCGCAAGGTAACACTGTCAGTGCTCAAGTACAAAACCCGGACATTTCTTTTAGTTTAGAAAAAATTAGTGATAGGGAGATAAAATCGTACGGGGCATATAGTTGTGCCTTTCGCGCTAAATTAGATAATATTACTAGTTCAAATAACTTAATTAAGGATTCCTTAATTGCTCTTGATAATGTTTTTTCAAATGTCATATCTGAGGTTAAGACTAAATGCAGGCTCAATAACGGTGAAAAAGATAGAATGCGCGTCATGGTTAGTGCTGATAATCTCAAAAAACCTCTATCCACGAGACTAGTTCCGGTTAGTGAGCAAAATCCTTCTCTTATCTTAGGGGAAATAGGGCGTGTTCTTCAGTCGGAAGAAGAATTTTCTCTTGATGATTCTTTCACCATTGATGTTGTAGCTCTTAAAGCACCGGTTGGTTCGGGTAGATTCGGTAAGGTCTTAAACTATTCTAAGCATACCAAAATGAAAAAAAGTATCATAACAATTAAAAACAAGGACCTGTCATGCAGCGCTCGAGCCATTGTTACGTGCAAAGCTCTTGCTGACAAAGATCGGAAATTTTCTCAAATACGCGACGGTCGAAAAATTCAAAAACAACTAGCCTTAGCTTTACATAAAAAAGCCAATGTTTCTCTAGGACCTTGTTGTCTTGAAGAAATTGCACAGTTTCAATCTCTTCTACCAGACTATCAGATAGTTGTTATAAGTTTTCCCGCTAACAATTCAACTATATTCGAGGGAAAAAGTAGTGACAAGAAAATAATACTGTATTATAATCAAGGTCATTTCGACGTTATAAACCCCACAAAATTACCAGCATTTTTCGGTAAACGTTCTTTTTGCAATAAATGTAATAAGTACTATAGTAACTATGTGACGCACCCATGCCTCGATACTTGTAAAATTTGCCAAAGAAAGAACTGTGTAAAATCGAATAAAATTGTACAATGTAATGACTGTAACCGATTCTGCCGTTCTCAAGAATGTTATGACAATCATAAAAAAGATCGTACAAAAAACGGTAAAAAGTTTCGTTCAAAATGCAGTCAAAAATTCCGATGTATAACCTGCAATGTGATCGTTGATGCACAAAGAAAATCTTCGCATGTGTGCGGTGAACATCTTTGTCATATCTGCAAAGAGTTTGTTTCTGCTGATCATCTTTGCTATATGCAAAATGAACCGGTCAAACCACCTTCCGAACAGCTCATTTTTTTCGACGTGGAAACTGACCAAAGTTCCTCCGAACATATAGTTAATTATATAGTTTCGCAAGATTTTCATGGGAAAACTAAAGTGTTTGAAGGGTACGATGCCCTTAATTCTTTTTGCGAGTATTTGTTTGATGAATCTCATCGGGGGTATTCGGTAGTGAGTCATTACGGTAGTAAATTTGATACGCTCTTTGTTTTAAGATGGTTGTTAGAACATAGACCGACTTCTGACATTCAAATTATCCGTAATGGCCAGCAAATTATCCAGCTTCGCGTCAAAGCGTTTGACATCCGATTAATTGATAGTTTTTTTGTGGTTTTCTTTGCCTCTAGATAAATTAGCAAAAACCTTCGATCTAGACACTTCGCGTTTTTCTAAAGGTACTTTTCCTCATCTTTTTAACACCAGGGAAAACTGGGATTATCGAGGTCCAATTCCTGACCTTAAGTACTATTCGCCGGATAATTTAAGTACCGATAAGCGGCAAAAACTAATCGACTGGCATACAACCATGCGTAATTCGAACTATGTTTTTAATTTTAAAGACGAAATCCGAAAGTACTGCATCCAAGATGTCAATATTCTTAGAGAAAGTTGTCTTCGTTTCCGACAAATATTTCTCGATGAAACCGGTACGGATCCTTTTTGCTATGTTACAATTGCTTCAACAGTAATGGCTCTGTACAAAGACAAATTTTTGAAGCCAGAAACGATAGCCATTGTACCAAAACATAATTATCGGGGTGTTCAGAAACCATTTTCAAATGCATCGATACAATGGTTGGATTTTGTCTCACATATAACGGGCACAAAAATTAAACATGCTCTTAACGGTGGTGAAGTGAAAATTTATGACGAACATGAAAATAAGTACTATTTTGTAGACGGCTTAGCGGGTAAAATTGTTTATGAATTTTATGGTTGTGTATTTCACTCATGCAATAGGTGTTATCAGCCCGATTCATTAAATCCTTTTCGGCCAAATACCACCAACGAGGAAGTATACAACGAAACGCTACATCGGGAAGAAAGACTCCGCGCCTTAGGATACGAGGTTAAGTTTATATGGTATTGCGATTTTGAAATTCTTTCAAAAACACCGGAATTTAAGCAATTTCTTTCCAGCTACGAAGTGCAGGGTAATCTTATTCCAAGAGATTCTTTTTTTGGTGGTCGTGTTTGTCCAAACAAACTGTTTTATAAAGCCAAACCAGGCGAGAAGATACGCTATGTAGATTTTACATCTCTGTACCCTTTTATCAACAAGACAAAAGACTATGCGATCGGAATTCCGAAAGTTATTCGCGAAAATTTTGTCGATGTCAATAACTATTTCGGCTTAATTCGTTGCAAAATTCTTCCTCCAGCAAATTTACTGTTTGGTGTTTTGCCTTATCACACTAATGGTAAACTTATGTTTCCATTGTGCAAGTCGTGTGTTATTGAACAAAAGTCGGTATGTAAACACACTATTGAACAAAGAGCTCTCACTGGTACCTGGGTCAGTGCCGAATTACAAAAGGCTGTACAACTAGGTTACAAAATTCTTGAATATTATGAAGTCTGGAATTTCGAGAATAAATCTACTGAGCTTTTTAAAGACTATGTGAACACTTTTCTTCGATCTAAGCAAGAGTCAAGCGATTACCCAGAATGGGTTCAAAATGACAATGACCGAGCGCAGTATATTCAAAATTATTGTGATCATGAAGGAATTAGTTTAAGACCTGAACGAATCCAACCTAACGGTGGTTTGAGAGCCATCAGTAAATTATGTCTCAATAGTCTTTGGGGTAAATTTGCCCAGAAAGAAGAACGTACTAATTCTGAACTAGTCTATGAACCTAAGAGGTTTTTTGAGATTGCTCACGGTGCTGAATATGACCTACATGATTTTTTTATTCTAAATGAACATGTAGCAGAAGTCATTTTTTCTCAAAAACATGAGTACCGTAAAGAATCTCCTTCAACTAATATTTTTATAGGTACATTTACAACTGCTTATGCTAGGTTAGAACTGTATAGGTTGTTAGAAAAATATCAGGATAGGGTCTTGTATTTTGACACTGACAGTGTGATCCTAATTGAGCGTGACGACGATCCTGAAGACTTCATCCAACTCAGTGATTACCTGGGTGGTCTTACCGATGAAATTGTGAAAGATCACGGTCCGAATCATTATATTGAAGAGTTCGTCAGTTGCGGACCAAAAAACTACGCCTACAGAGTGAGTGATGGATCTTATAAAGTAAAAATCAAAGGCTTTACACTAAATTACAAAAACGCACAGAAACTGAACTTTAATTCACTGAAACAAATAGTCAGTGATCTGAATCAAGCCCCCAAGATAACCATTGTCAACGACCAAATCAGAAGAGATCCAAAAACAAGGAAAATTTACACAAAAAAAGAAGAGAAAAATTATCAACTTGTTTTCGATAAAAGGTTGATACTAAATGGCGGTGCTGAAACTGTTCCACATGGATATTTCTGGAGACCACCAGCTGAAAGTGAAATTGCAACAACTCCACAACAACTCTCCAACTCAATCAGCTTCTCTTTACTGTTTTCCAAACATCATCTTCCAACAGTTGAGGATAACGACCTGGGTGAACTTTTTCTAAATGACATTGAAAATGTTTACAACAACGATCAAGAAATTGCTGATGATGAAATAGTTGATCTAATGAACACTTCTGACGAAGAAGACGACGATGATGAGGATGAATATGATGAGGAAGATTTGAACTTTTTAAATGATGAAGAAGAATCAAACACTGATGAGCTATCATTTTACAGAAGTGTAAACAATAATGAACAGAACATGTTTATATAAACATTCAATGAACATTTTGAAAAAGAAGTTAGTATCCAGGTAGTTAGTATATAAGTTATTTTGCAATCGTTCTGCGATCCATGATCAAATATTAGAGCCTTGACAGAAAAAAAGGTATTTCTACACAGTATTAAAGTATATAGTTTTTTACACACGTTTTTGCATTTTACATAAGTTAGGTTTTTGAACTATCATTTTTCTATTTCAACATACAGTTATTATTTATACATAAGTTACGTTTTCTACTATTATTTTTTTATTATAAAAAAACAGTTAGTTATTATAGTAGTTTTACAGCCATTTTGTGCTGATATTATAAACAAAGTGTTATCTAGTGTGATGTTTTTGTACGAATAAAAAACTATTATGCTGAAAACATGGCTATTTTAATGTCTATAGAAAACAATTGAGAAACAATACTATAATATATTGCGATTGCTAACAAATTATCATTCTGTGTGAAAACACTCGTTCGATCATGAAGTGCTGTTTACCACTAGCGCAGAAAGGTTTAAAACTAGGCAACATTTTTAGACAAATCAGATGCGCACTAGCATGCTGCAATAGTACAGTCATCCTTCAAACAACTGATGGGAAAAAGCAAAAGACAAATCAATCAGCTTCTGAAAAGCCTGTATTACAATCCAAAAAGTCCCGCAAGTTTTTCAGCAGGGGAAGCGCTTTATCGTGCTGCAAAGGATGTAGGGGGTAACTCAATCACTAGAAAAATCGTTTACGACTGGTTAGCCGCACAATCTACACACACTTTGCATCGTAGACTTCGAAAATCCTTTAGAAGAAATGTAACTTTAGTAAACGCTATAGACGAACAATGGCAGATAGATTTAATGGACGTATCTAACATTGAAAAAGAAAACAAAGGCTTCAATTTCCTACTCGTCGCGATAGACGTTCTGTCAAAGTTCGTGTGGTGCGCTCCACTGAAATAAAAAAATGCTACAGATACCACAAATGGATTCATCAAAATTTTGAAAGAGGCCAAACCGCGCAAGCCGATTTCTGTGCAAAGTGATTTTGGTACGGAATTTGTCAACAAAACATTCCAAGCTCTCTTGAAGAAAGAAAACATTCACTACTTCAACACGCAAAACATGGAGATCAAAGCAAGCGTGGTAGAGCGTGTGATACAAACATTGAAACATAAATTGTACAAATATTTTACTTTCAAAAATACTTTGAATTATCTGAACGTTTTGCAAGATATTGTAAATAGTTATAACAATACTTTTCACTCGTCCATAAAACAAAAGCCACGTCTTGTTAACCTTGAAAACGAAGATCAAATATGGCATAACTTGTACGATAAAACGCGTTTAAACGAGCCCGCAAAGTTTCGTTTTCGTGTAGGTGATAAAATTCGTCTTTCAAAGAAAAAATCTACGTTTGCAAAAGGCTGCGAAACAAACTTTACAAAGGAAATATTTGTCATCACAAAACGTATAGCTAGAAACCCGCCTGTTTATACTATCAGTTATCTCAAGGGCGAACCAGTCATAGGTACAATATATGCCAGTGAAATGCAGCTTGCAAAAGAATAATAAAATGAAATTTTGTTGTCACAGTTTTAGTTGTCTCTTCAACATGATGGACGGACAGTTTTTTGTTCTTTTGCCTTCAAACGCATCTCTCGACTTGTACGCCGATAACGCGTTATCAAGTTATACGGTACAATTACCTGAAAGAATCCAACTCAACGGTGAATATGAAGCGGGTCTACAAAGCATTATATGGCCAAAAACATATTATAACGCTCCAGACAAAATTTCACGTATTGAATAAATCGGTCCTGATAAAATACCGGATTCAGTGCGCATTCAAGCGGGAAACTATGACAGTATGAAAACTCTGATTGATGCTATTAATGTTAAAATGAAAGAAAGATTGGGAGATAATATCAAACTGACTTTCAATACCATATCCGAACAAGTACATGTTGATGTAAAAAACGGTTACAAACTAGTACTGTACAACCAGTTAGCACAAATGCTGGGTTTTGGTGATAAAGAAGTTATAATCGCTTCTGCAAAAACAAGTCCTCATGTGTGTGATCTAAATGGCGGTATCGAATGCTTGTATGTGTACGCTAGCATCCTCGACTATCAATTTGTCGGTGATACCAAGGCGAAACTGCTCAAAGTTCTTCCAGTTACTGGAAAATACGGCGATATTATTTACAACCAGTTCATTGTCCCAACCTATTTTCCTCTGTCAGTCTCTGAATTTCAGAACGTCACAATAGATATATTGGATACCGCTGGTAGAAAAATTCAGTTTAAAAGAGGACGCGTAGTAGTTAACTTGCATTTCAGAAAGAAGCAGTTATCGTATCTGGTGTAAAACATGAGTTTAAAACACATTCCACCAACTGAGCTTTACAAGCACTATTATTCAACTCAAGCGCAAAAGGGCGGTGGTGCGTATTTTAGTGGAAAGCTGTTTCAACGGGGCTATGGAGGTCAGCGTGGAAAAGGAATCGGTAGTATCTTTGGCAGTCTTTTTAGAAAGGCTCTACCTTTTCTAACGACTGCATCAAAAACCTTAGGGAGAGCTGCGCTCAAAACAGGAGCAAATGTGCTAGCGGATGCTGCGGAAGGTGGTAATATCAGGAATTCGTTTCGAAACAGAATAAAAGAAACAGGTGGTGATTTGAAACGTAACGCTACTAACCAAGTGCTGAGGGCCTTGAATAATCAAACAGGCTCGGGAAAGAAACGTGGTAACAAGAGAAAGCGTGATAGATCAAAAACCCCAGCTATAAAACGAAAAAAATTAACAAAGTCGGTCAGATCGTCGAAAGCTGTCAGACAACGCAGAACCTCAAAAGCAGTC
The DNA here is from genome assembly GCA_918843875.1 of Diadumene lineata. NCBI lineage: Eukaryota > Metazoa > Cnidaria > Anthozoa > Actiniaria > Diadumenidae > Diadumene > Diadumene lineata. Next base: position 8,747,630 of record OU974076.1, on the reverse strand, counting down.
AAACCGAGAACATTTGAAGATATCTTTGGATCTTAAAATGGCTTTGATTCATCCCCGTTCACAGGAATGCATGGTAGAGGAACTTGATTTATTTACAATAAGTCCAACACAGACTAGCATTATCAAAAAGACTGACATTGAATATCAACCGATATCTACTGTCACTGCTGACACCCCAATTGAGTTTAATATCGTTGGTGATGAAAACTATGTAGACCTGGGTTTTGTCAATTTATTGATATCAGCCACCATCAAACACAAGGATGGAACGAATATTGAAGCTGATGAGAAAATAGCACCTGTTAACAACTTACTACATGCTCTATGGAAACAAATAGAAATATATGTAGGATCTACGCTAGTCTCCAGCTCGACGAATACTTACAGTCCTGAAAGCTATTGTAAGACTGTCTTGAGCTACGGTATGGGTGCTAAAAAGTCGCAACTACAAACGTCAATGTGGTATAGTGATACAGCTGGTGCCTTTGAGGATACCAAGGTAGGCGATGACGGTAAAAACGTTGGGTTGAAAGAAATAAGCAAACTGATAGCACGGAGTAAAGAGTTTGAGCTGGTAGGTCCACTACTATGCGATATTTTCATGGTTCGAAAATTTCTCTTGAGTTTTGTCGACCTAAAGATTAAGCTCATTCCAAATGCTCCTGAATACTTTCTAATGTCTGGTGAAACGGGAAAAGAGTACAAACTAGACTTTACATCGGTAAAACTGAAAGTAAGAAAGGTCAAGATTGCAAATCACGTAATTCTGGCTCACGAGAATGCACTCAAGACAAGCCCTGCCATGTACGAGGTACCAAGAACCGTTACTAAAACCTTCACTATTCCTGGAACTACTCTTTCAATCGTAAAAGATAACATCTTTAACGGACAGATTCCTAATCGTCTTATAGTATTTATGAACAAGTCTTCTGCTAGCAATGGAAGTTTGACAAGAAACCCTTTTAACATGGAACTTTTTGGTATTTCTTCGATCGGTGTCTACGTAGACGGAGAGCAGACCCCTTCAAAACCGCTAAAACTGAAGCTCACCGGTAGCAGCAAGAAATATCTAGAGGGCTATCAAACACTGTTTACTGCAACAGGGAAGTACAACAACGACTCTGGAAATAATATCCAAGCTACTGACTTTATCGCAGGATTCGGATTCTTGGTATTTGATCTTAGAGCTGATGGCTGTGATGCTTCAGAATACATGGCTCTCAAACAAAGGGGAAATCTTTCACTAGAAATTGTGTTCAGTACAGCTTTGACGGAAGCTATAAATTTATACTGCATTGGAGAAACAGACGGCGTTCTTGAGATTACACGGGAGAGAGAGGTTCTGTTTGACTATACAGCATGAACACTTTAGATCTGATTCAAGCCATAGAACAAGATTCAAGAAGCCGTGGTAAATTCTGCGGTGTTTATGCTTCTGATACTCTGCCTAAAGTAATTGAAAGTTATCCTTGTGGACTGATTGTGAATACAGATCCTCAAACAGAAAAAGGGTCACATTGGCTGGCTATGTACTTCCCTAGCAAAGAAAATGCTGAATTCTTTGATTCTTATGGAAACCCGCCTGATTTTTATCTAGAAAACTTCAAAACATTTTTAAATAGTCATTTAAGAAAATGGACTTATAATCATAGATGTTTACAAAGTTTAGCGTCCAGCATGTGTGGACAGTTTTGTGTGTATTTCTTATTGAATCGAATCCGTGGAAAATCGATGTTAGAAATAGTAAAATCGTTTACTGATAACTTAAGTGTGAATGATGAACGTGTAAGTCATTTTGTTCGTAGATTATTAAGTTTTTCAAATGATAAAAAAAGAATAAAACGTACTCAAATAGCATTGACACGCGTGCAAAATAAGACCAATTAACGTAGTACAATAAAAAACAGATTACTGTGTATTCAAAGTGTTTTTTTATTTGTCCAATAAACATGTTTACAATCATACATATATAATTGGTCTAATATCGGATCCAGTTATCGGAAAAACGTTTCGCTGTTCTTGTGCGTTTGAATGTAGGAATCTTTGATGTTCTTGGCGTAGTTGGTGGTGTTGGTGGGAAAGCGAATTTTTCTGTTGACGGTGTAGCTGCAGATGCTGGAGAATCAGTTTGTACTTGTGAAATATGACTTTTTCGTCGTTCGTTTCGCATCAAGTACTTGGGCATGTTAATCTTGCTTAATGACTCTGTAAAGGTTTCCCACCCCGTAGGATCAAAGTTTTTTCTGTCTCTCAGTTGGTCGTTGATTAAATCGATAATATTCGATCCTGGGATTTTATGGCCGTTTACTGTGATTTCTCCTCTATCGTTCCATGTGATGTGTTCTCTGTTTGCTTTCAATCGGTTGATCATAGACTTTGCTAACGTTTTGGATGTTTTGGGAACAGAATCTAATATTTCACCCTCTGACAAGCGCTCGGCAGTCGTTTCCTCAGGATTATTTTGTTGCGGGGTTTCAGAAGGGTCATCGGTAGGTAGTGGCGCTGGATCCTGTTGTATTTTAACTGTAGGAACAAATGCTCTGTTTTTCTCATGGACGTCGAGGTAGCGTTGTAGATTTTGATTGTATTCTGCTACTTTAGCGTCAGGCTGTGCAGTTCTGTCCTCTAATATATCGTCCATTTTTTTATCGATCCTTATGATAGATTTAGTAATGGGTGTAGTCTGTATGTTCTCTTTTCGTTCTAATGTATCCAGTAACCCCTCAGGTCTGTCAGGTATCAAAACCATGCGTCTGGTGAACTTCATGGTTTAGAAAGTACGGCTTGTAGTGCTGAAATAACTGGCGGTAACAGTGTTAAAAGCAACGATCCACCACTTTGTAAAAGATGTCTCTTTTTGTGTTTAATAAGTACCTGTCTATCAGCGAGTACTCTGAGCTGTTTTCTATACCTTCGAAGTTTAGCCTTCTGTGCTGCTGTTAGGTTGACTATGCCTTTAAGTACGTTGATTGCGATTTCCGATAACGTTAGGATCAAGTCTTTGTCACAATGTTCGAGTAAGGCTTTGCGTTGATTTTTGTTACACTTTGCTAAAACGGTCAGAAAATCAATATTCCGCTTTACACGGTCTGACATTTTCGTGCAAATGAAGTAGTCAACTTGTATGTTTGGGTTTTATATTTTTTTCACGTAAACTGTGTGGCGTTCTTGAGGGAAAATGTTTGTACGCAGTCTCAAGTTTGACGGTGAAGACGGATGTAGGTCGAACAACAGATAGCCGTATAGTCTACTCGTTGCATCCTGAAAACTTTCCATAGCATAATCTCTGTCATTTTTTCCGCAGAATGCTTGTTGTATGAGTGTAGAAATACCAAGAGAATCACGACAATTTTTGAACGTTAAAATATAATGACAGTTGAGAGAAATTGTGCGGGAATACTTTCCGCGTGGAAATAAATTTTGTACAATATAGATGACGGTGATGTTCTTGTGGTGGGAATGTTTAGTCAAGAGATCTGACATACGCTGGTCATTAGAGCACGAATCCATTAAATCGTCAATGATCAAGATACCGTGTTCCCCTTGAAAATAGTCCAGCACATCTTCTGGAAAGCCTTCGACAAAAACTATATTGCCAATTTCATTTTGTAGCTGCGTAAAACCCGGCTGGTAGGCACCGTAACAGTAAACAATTTTACCAATTCCTTGATCAAACATTTCTTGTCTGTTCATAAGTATTCTTTTTGTGAGTACAGTTTTACCACTCTGGGAAGGTCCAGAAATCATAATACTAGTAGGGGTTTTGAAAGGTATAAGTGTCATCGTGAATAGACAGTTTAAAAATGAACATAAAATAGAAAATGCATTCTTATTTATTAGTTAGGGCTACACGAAAGGAAATATAAGTTGTCATAATAAGATAGGAGACATGGGTATAATCAAAAACAGTTTATTCAAGAAAACGTAAAAATAACATACATTTACCAGAGAATTTTTTTTTGTACAAGGCTAATTCCCATAGCCGTTTATATAATTACGATACACCTCAGTAGCAATGTCGTCAAATTCATCTCTTTGTCTACTTAATATTTCCTTTCTACTGTCTTTACATTCATAGCGCAACAGTTCAAGCCCGTTCAATGGGCCATCTAACTCTTGATCTGTATTTCTCTTAAACAGCGTCATAACTTCATCGTCATCTACTCTATCCAAAGCATCGATGCTATATCTCCATACGATAGTCTGTGCATCTAGCATCATACAGTCGTGATGAAACTGCGATGGGTCATCAATCTCACATCCTTCACACCGCTCTCTACTTATATCGGATAATGCCCATATGAATGACTTTGAATTAGCAAATGCTCTAAGCAACAGTTTTTCAATGATCTCTTGTCTTGGTGTGAGTTGGGGTTGTATTTCGGGAATACTTTCTTCGTACGATGGAATATCCAAATGTAGCCTTGTCATCGGCTCTTGTGACTGGGCGTCGGCCAGCCATGAAGAAACGAAGTTAGATAGTTCTTGATCTTTTACATACTCGGCAAATGCAGATGCCATGTTACTGATGAAACTGGAAAATTGTTCACCAGTTTCAAGCACTTCATACTTGTTAATGTTTTCTGCAGAACTAGCAGGTCTGCGTACAATTGTTAGACGGTTCATGTTAAGGCGTTGATTTCAATATCGACAGATAGAGTGGTTGTTCAAACGTGTGTGTAAAGGTTTTTATATTGATTGTGAGCCCCCAGTATGCCTGTACAAGGATTTTGAGCCTACACCGTAACCGATCAGCGGGATTATAGATTAATAGTTTCTTCCAGTCCCGCCGTAATTAATTGACAATATGTTTCGTTTAGAGGTGGATCAAGATAAGGGAGAGCTGAGCTTTTGTTGCCTCAACGATAAGAAAGAGGAGCAGAAGGTGCTTGTAAATAACGCAGAGAACAAACTTGAAACAAACCAAGAAATATCAAGGGCAAAAATCGTTGAAAGTGGCTTGATTCCCTCATCAGCAGTCTTTAAACAGACAAAAAAGGCAATACAACGATGGTGGAAGAGAGCACATAGTCACAATAGAGTGTACAGGAGAAAAGGGAGAATTTAGTTGGCCCAAAGAGTGGGACTTTCGTCTCACAGAAGGCGGCGTTACCGAAACATTTCGCGCACCAACACCTGATTGTGTTCTTGCTTACGAATATTACTTCAATCTTGTTAAAAAAGAGATTCTCCAACACCAATTGAATTTGAAGAACTTTGGATTTCCTTCTCAACCAGCGCCAACTGGGCTGTTTTGATCTAACAATGTGATTAATGTCTCATTTTTATTGATTTATTCTTTTGTTCTTAAAACTTTCATATATATCCGATAACTTGTTGAAGGTTCGTCATTATAAAGAACTGTACGTGGAATCACCATGAACGAAATGATGAAGGAATTGGAGTGTTTTTTCTCATCGCTCTTCTACAACTGCTGTGAAGAGATTGCCCGCAACCTGTGGTTCGAAAATATCAAGCGAGATTGTCCGTATCGAGTGCCCGAAGAGTGTAAAGTTGACAAAAACTTCTGGAAAGATTACTTTTTACCGACTTGGAATTTTGTACAGATGAACCTGCGCTGTAGAAAGTTAATTCTAGCATTTGACGATTTTTCAAAACGCGAGCTCAACGTAGACGGTGAAAGCGAAGAGTATTTCAATTTGAAAAACCTGACAATGAACTTTCTTCACGAGCTCTACAGTAACAACAGCATTGAAAAAACATTGAAACTGATGGAAGATCAAAATCAAGTTGATGACAACTTGAACAAGAAACTCTATCTCCATCAGCTAGCAAGTGAATTGTGTGATGTGTTTGTCGGGCCTTTGTTTTACAAATATGATCCTGACTTTTGTATAGATTACTTTTACAAGTATTTACAATCCAAATACACCTTTATTCCCAAGATTAAAGGTGGAAGAACAATAAAAAAATCGTCTATCGTTGTACATGGAGTTAGTGATATCGCAAACTATCATTTCACCGTTCTCGAAACAGGTGAACGGTTTAGAAGTCCAGAACAAAACCCTCGAAAAGCATTCTTGATGCACAGAAAACTTCGAGGACCATACTCTTGTGCTAAAGAATTTAGAAATGAACTCTGCTAAATCATTTATTATTTATTACATGTATTTTACTTTTTACCAATAAAACCCTTCTAACCTAAGTCATGACTGGTTTACTGTCTACAACTTTTTTTTTATAGCATCTTAGAATAACCTTGTACTTTTTTCTATAGTAACTTGACTGTGTGAGAAAAAAGAATTTGTTCTGATTTCTTCAGTAAAAAGGTTTTTCTTTTTGCCTATCATGTCAAAGAAATGTTTTCCTTTTACCAAAAAAAATAATTATCCGCTTTTCCTTTTTTTCCTCCGTTCCTCACACTCTTTTTGTGAAAAAAATTAATTTTCATTTTTTTGTTCCACGGGACTCATTTTGGTAAATTATGATAATTTATTCAATCTGAAAAGTGTGTTATAGTGGCCACTTATAGTAGTACCGACACCCTCAGATTCACCACAGCAGCAACGTATCAACACGATCAACCGTCAATACCCGATCGCTCAGAAAGCGCCACGCAAGACTTGGCAACATCCACCACCGTTACCAGGATCTTCTTCTTCTTCCTCACCGTCCAGCGATCATGCTTCAGGAACAGCGTCCAGTGATCATGCTTCAGGAATGTCTCCTGGTCTACCTGCTCATGCTTCTGTGGGGACTTCTGTGGGTACTTCTCGTGCTTCTTCAATACATTCCACCCCTCGTGGTTCTGTGGCTGCTTCTTCGAATTCTTCAAACGCTAGTCGGGTAGGAACCCCTTCGATTCCTTCGGCACCTTCTGCGAGTAGCAGCACTCATAGTAGTAGTAGTACGAGGGGGAGGACAAGTCGAGTAGAAACCACCCAAGAACGACGCGAACGTCTGGAAAGGGAAATTGAGAGAGTGGAAGAGACCTTGTTTGGGGAAAATTTATCACACGGTCAGACCACTCGTTTGCAAGCAAGACTGACCCGTTTGGAAGAGGAGCTGGCCCGAATCAACGATACCACGAGCCATCCGGACGATCGTATTCGGCAATCGGTGCGTCGACGTGGAAGTCAGCAAGAAGTCGCTTCGGCCACCACCCGTCAAGACTTGGGTCAAGGCGATCATCGGACCACGACGACCACACGAACGACAACCACGGTGCGCAAAGGCCGTCGACCTATTGTGGAACGGCAATCCAACAGTGTGTCAGCACCGTTACCGTCTTCGTCCTCGTCGTCGTCGTCATCGAGAGGACGTGGCAAAAAGAAAGGAATCAATGCGCTGATTGAGCATTTGCGCAAGACCTACAAACGACGGCAACGACGATGATATAAAAAGAGACGTACCGTGGCACGTGTCCTGTCATTCATTCATTCAAGATGGTGCGCGGTCGTGGTATCATGTCCAATGTGGGACGTGACATTACACGTGGAGCAGTCAGCGAACTCAAACGTCAGGTCCGGTCTACGGTCCGGTCGATGAACCCGATCAATATGATCAAACGCCGAACAAAATCCTTGGGGGCTTTGGACCCGTTCAGTCTCATCGGAAAAGTCAAGAAAGCCACGAAAGCCTTTAAAGGAAAAGGAAGACGAGGAAGACGAGGAAGAGGACGTCCGCCACTCGCTTTCTTTGCCGGATCGGGACGCCGACGCCGCCTACGACTATAAATAAGAACTATTCCTCCTCCTCCACATCATCATCATGGTAGCCCCTCTGCTTATGGGAGCTCTAGGGACCCTTCTCCCGACTGTTGTCAAACCCATTGTGAACCTTATTCGAGGAAAGGGTCGACGACGACGACGTGCATTACCGTCGAGTATAAAAGTCCTGAAACGAGGAGGACGACGGCGACGTCTGAAACAACGGCGCTTACGACGTCGATGAAACGACGACGACGACGACGACAACGCGGTCGTGGATGGGGATCGGTGTTGAGAGGTGTGGTGACCTTGGCCAAACCGTTGGTGACGAAACTGTTGGCGAAAAACCTTTTGAAACAAGGGGCTAAAGCATTGGCGATGGGCACCATGTCAGCCGGTGCCGAATACGGTGTTGAAAAAGCGATCGAAAAAATGCGAGGGAAAGGACGACGACGACGACGACGTCATCAAACGTATAAATAGTGAGTCGGCGGATCAGAGAGGTAAAAAAAAAAAAAGTTCATCATGCAACTGCGCTATAAAAGAAGACGACGTCAGCCGGCCCTTCCCCGATACGACGGTTTGGTGAATAACTTCCCAGTAGTGACCCAAGTGGGAAGTGGATATTTTCGACCGTGGAGAAACATTCCTACCGTTGCAGGAAAGTTGGTCGTTCCCTCGCTGCCACAACAACAACGACGACGCCGACGTCGACGCCGACGATGAATCGCATGGAACGCCATCATCGCTACTGCAATGCTTTGGCCAAAGCCAATCCCGAACAACGAAAACGTTTGATCCAATACGCGACGCCTCAACAGGTGGACGCGGTCAGTGAAATGGCGTACAACGTGCTGGAAAGAAACGTGCCTTTGGAAAAGCGTACCCTCGGTCGACTGAAAAAATTCAAAAGTCATATTCGAGGGATGGGAAACCCACGACTGCCCTTGGCGGTTCGACGACGTTGGTTTCAACGCGGTGGAGGCGGTGCCGTGCAAGCGCTCGTCCGGGGGGTTGCTCAAGGACTGAAACAAGGCGCTAAGAAAGGACTCGAACAACAGAAAGGAAAATTGATGCAAGGACTCAAAGAAGGGGCTCAAAAAGGGATCCAACGGTGGCTGCCGACCAACGTCTCCTCGACCAACGACGACGACGACAACGACCCGGACACAGTAGCGCGTCGTCGCTCCTCCATACAAACTAAAATTGACCAACTGCAGCAAGACATTGAACAGATGGAACTGGCCTTAAAACAGAAATCATGAATAAGAACGTGTCTTGAACGTGTGATGATGAAGGGTGTCGAAAAAGACTATTTAAGCGTTTGAAGAAACGTCGCTTGGCGTCAGATCATGAAGTACACCAAAAAGGCCTACTTGACGTTGACGCCACCCCCGCCGCCGCCACAGGAAGGGAGCGGCAAAGGCGATGGGGGTGTCGACATGACGCAGCTGCTCAAGACGATGGCCATCCGACAAGAAGAAGAAAAAACACCGTACACCAACCAACTGTTACGTCTGAAAGACGAACTTCAAGAGATCATGATGAACCCGACGTTCAGTCCGAGTGTCAAACTAAAACTGTTGAACGACCGTTCTTCCATCTACAGAGACATGTTACGACGTAGCAAGAGAATGGACAGCAACAACATCGTAGAGACCGCACCAGTGACGGCGTCGCCGTCCATGACCGTGACATCCGCCACGGCCAGCAACACCAGTACACCCAAACGTCCCGTACCTCTTCCGAGACGGCGATTACCCAAAACCACTCCCAAGAGTAACCAAGACCTGGTCGAGGCCGCTACACCGCGAGGGCGTTCATGGACGCCTCAACAACGTGAAGCTTTAGAGAAAGACCTGGTTCACTCCAAAAGAAAAATGGTGGAAGCATTGAAACAACAAATGCAATCGATGCAAGATTCCGGATTGGGGACCTCACCGACGGCCAACCGCACTCGCAGTCGTACCCGACGCTATCAGCAGCAGGAAGGACAGGGCAAAAGACTGTCCCCGTATGGGGATTGGAAAAAAGTTCGCTTTACACGTCAATAAAATACACAACAACAACAATTTATGTCAACAACACTTTTATTACAATAAAATCCATGATAGCATTACACAAGTTTGTCTTCTGGTATGTCTTCAAGAACACGACCTTTTCTTCTTTTTGTTTCTTTTTGTTTAGAACACTGTGAAGGAGGAGGAGGAGAACACGGATGACGACGCGGGAAGACGAACATCTGGAGCACCATGCGTAAAAAGTCCACCACTAATTGAATCCACATTGGTTTCTTCATGTTGACCTAGGATGACTTTCCTCCAGCAGACGTTCCAGCAAGGCTTCTGCTTCTTCCTGGTCTTTTTTCAATCGGTCTTCTGCTTCTTCTTCTTCTTTGGTCTTAGTGTTGTGGCTGTCTGGTAACTCTAACTTTCTTTTCTTGACCGGTCGTTTTTTCTTTTTCTTCACAGATCCTTCTTGGAGCACTTCTTGTGTGGCTTCCTTGGGTGGTTCTGGATTTACAAAGTTCGCTCCATCCGGGACGGCCTTTATAGACTCTCGCACTTTTTTACACTGGTCGCGAAACGATTTCTTTTCTTTTTGCACCAGACTCAACGTACTGTTCAAATGGACCATGATCTGTTGAATGACTTGATCCACGCGAGCAAACGTCATGTACTCCAGTGGCGACTGATTGACCAAGTCCTGTACTTGTTGATACCACACCACCACTTTGTTGTTCAGATCCACCAGAAGGTTGACCGCTCGTAAATGTTCTTGATACTGGTCCAGTCCAAAGAGATCACCCTCACTGGCCATCGTCGCATGCACACTGAAATGCCGTAGACCAAGAAAGACGCTTTTTATCCGATCGTGTCATCAAACGGATTCGACTGTAACCTGTTCGCCTCGAACGAAAACGGCGTAAATTCGAGGACGGGTGGTGGGAGATTCAACGCGTCTTCGATGTCACGAACGTGCTCCATCAATTTGGCTATTTTACTCTGCACTTCAAACAGAATTTTGCGCATCTCGTACACTTCCCGCTGCGGATCCACCTTCATCTGGACGTCGTTCATCGTGAATGAACTGACCCTCCTCGGTGTACTGTTTTCTATCGTTCTGGTTCACAAACTCGCTCTGCTTTTCCCCCACATGCAACGCAAACGGATCGTTCTGGGTGTCCCGACAAAACGAAAAATCCCACGTCATTTCGGAACTTTTAGGGGTCATCTCGTGCATACGCTCCACCACCTGACTCACTTGTTGGGCGGACTCTCGCAACATACGACGCATGCGGTGTAAATTCCACGTCACTCTCCTCGTCTTGTGGGCGGCCCATCGTTCCATGGTTTCGTGGTAGAAACGCTCCTGGTTCATTTGCTCCCACTCGTATTCGCGCGACACCGCACTCTTCGTCCGGGGGAAACTTCGATGAAACATTCTTTTTCCTCTCCTCCTCCTCCTCTTCGCAGATCTTCTCCACCAAGACTGACACAAAATGATCCCACGATGTGTAATAACGGTCGTCTGGACGATACCACCACCAAGCCCAAAACTGTAACCAGGTCAAGATCATGTTGTTGTTCAACCGTCTAACGACGTGGACGACGGAGCACCGAAAGTAAAAGCACCTGACGTGGGCGGGTTTGCACTAAATAACCCCGTGCGGTCGTTGCGTGGGTTGCCAAACGGAGTGTAGGGCGATGATGATGATGATGGCTTGATCTTGCGTTCCATGATCACGCGTCGCATTTCCCCGTTCGTACCTTCCACGTCCCACTCCAACACGATTCGGGTCGTCTTGCGAAATTCCCCATCCGTCTGAATCATCAACTCCCCGTCGCTCTTTGTAACGGCCAACATCGTGACTTCTGACATCTGACCCCTTCGTCTCATTCCAACCCACCTTTTAAACCAACCCAAGACCATTCTGATCGATATCCACCTGCGGTAGCTCAGCGGTCAGAGCGTGGAACGGTTCCTTCCAAGGTCGGCGGTTCGACTCCGTCCTGCGGGCGTTGCTTTTTAACTCTAGGCCAATGGAACCAACCAACACCTCTCGGCTGCGCCAGATGACTCATCCACATCCCCGTGGATTCTTCAAAATACACATAGCAACTACGAAGTCCGCAACGGCAAGGAGATGAGGGCGGCTTCCTTGGGTCCAGGCCACACGCGTGCTCTCCTTTGAAAACATAAAAACAGGTTCCGCACTGCTTCCGTTCACGTGGCATGATTCTCGTCCGCTATGACTCGTCTCGCTCGTTGCACCCTCTTTATTTCTTAGGAGGGACCCTTTTTGGTCCCTCAGGGCCCTTTTTCAGGGGCGTTTTTTGGGCGGACCCCGCTGACCAGCACGTCCCCCGCATCCCTTCCCTACACCGCGGGCGCATCTACGGTGGAAGCACCAACGTTCACAACCCCTACTGAGAACTAGTTTTCCCGCTGACCAGTACACCTTTTTCTTTACCTTTTCCCATACCGTGGGCGCACCTACGGTGGTAGCACCAACTAACCCTTATTACTACTAACAGCAATTAGGAAAACATCATGGCACACGTCAATGGCAAAGACACAAAACGTTTTGAAATGATATATAAAAGAATCATTTATAAGGAATTTGGGATTGCGAAAGCACCGTCGAAGGAAATTACTATACGTAAAATTACGGCAAAAATCCTATGAGAAGAAAACTGCATAGTATGAACTCTATGAAATAAATCGTGAAAAAAGGGGCAAACGAAAATAAGACGAGAAATGATGAACTGAAGCAAAGCAAGTACAAACCGGCTAGTGTACAATAACTTGTAACAAAGGAGTTTCCTAATCATTTCGCTCTATTAACTATGAACGAACGTGTCTAAAATCGTCCTCGATTAATTGCCCTTATGCATTAATAACATTCTCAAAACATCCCGACGGTGTTTTCATATACCGAGACTGTAAATTTATCACTGCTGCATTTTTCTGAACGCATGGTATAATGCTCGATTACTAAAGAACCACTAAAAGAAAAGCTACTATCTTACTGTACGCCATGCTTGTTTATCTTACTCGACGAGGACTGGATCCGATAGAGTGGCGTTATCGTATTCGAAAATTTGCGGATACAACCGTCCACACGTATCCGTATTCCTGGTATTCGTGTCGGAAAAAAAATTCCACTCTGGAGAGCGTTTTCAAAAATTTCCGGAAAAAGATACCAAAATACAGCGGATACATGTGGACGAAAGCCAAAAAAAAAAAAAAAAAAAAAAAAAAAAATAGCGTGCACACAAATTTCCGAATACGTGTGGACGGGGCCTACATCATTCTTTTACATCCCCCCGTTACATGTCAATTTCAGCGTGTCAATGCTAATAATAATAATAATAATAGTTTATTAATAATAATATCTGTTCTGTTGCAGTTAAAAAAAGTGAATTGCCGATCAATATACAATAGCTGAAAATATTTACATGATATAATAGGATATGATACAATTTAGATATAAAACAAAAACAATTTTATATAAACAATTTTATATAAACAATTTTACTGATGTAGTTTTTTTTAAATATTTGTATTACCAGATTCTGACTGGCAACTCTAACCACTATGAGACAGTAACCAATGTTCTTAACCCCGTAATAGTAAATGCAACCTATATACGGTTACTAGTCCAAGAATGGAATGGTGAAATTGCTTTGAGAATTGAGCTCTATGGCTGTTACATTATCAATGGCGAAATGTACTGAAGACAAATTCCTGGGGGAGGGAGGGGGGTGGGTCTGGGGCCTTCCTAGTAAAATCACCGTGTGCATACGTTGACATAAATTTTAAGAAATACTCATTAGATATGTCGGCCGGACCAGAAACTCATATCAAACCATTACTGTCGTTCGTTGGGGTTCCTGTGTGTTTTCATTTTTTGGGTTTCCTGTCTTTCTAAACAAAATTCAAAATGGCTGCCAGTTTGGTAAAGTTGTTCACTGCAATCTCTGTAAGTCTACATCGAATTTGTCCGTCAATTGTGGCCGTAGATAGCCGGAAATCACCAAAATAGAATCTATACTGACTTTCAAATAAGGCAAGATTACCAATTATCGTTATGGATGCGAACGACAGTTTTCGTAACTAAAGGTAATTGTTTGATATCACAATTTTTTTAACTCTGGATATTGAAAACATAAGAGCGCACTTTTCACTATTTTTCGTCCATAAACCAGGTATTCAAAGGTATTCAATTCACTTAGACGTATTCCGTTTTTGCAACCTGAGAAACTCCCTTTAGTAAGGGAATTGAAACGTGTAAAGTTCGATGCACGGGTCCCATGCTTCGAAATATTAAAAAAATAATAGCAAAATTTTGACACCAAGTTTGGTCAATATTTGATACTGCTGCAAATCAAACATTTTAAAAACTTTACGAGATTTTACAAGAGATTTTCCTTTCTGGATGTTAATATGTGTCGTTGACTTAGTTCGTAATGTTTTGGAAACATGAAAAATTATGATTTTATTTGAGAAGTGCTTTTCGACGAAACTGAATCAAATGATGTTTCGGAACATGGAACCAAAGCTACACAACCTGTCGCTACACGTTTCAATCATAAGGATGCGTTTCTGTAGCAACTTCTTTTGCAGTTTCAAAAAAGCACATTCAATAAGACCATTTACAGATTCAATGGCATTACATTTAATATTTAAACATTATTATCACATATCAGTCTTTGTGTAGAAATTTTAAAAGATTGACAAAGTTCTGTCGGTGGGAATTGTGAGTCCTCAACTACATTGACTAGGAAAAAGAGTTGTTAATGTGGCAAAACGAAAGTAAGACATTTTTCGCGGAAGTACTAGTCAACATTGATCACTCGTAGCTTGAATATATTACTGCCACAATGGCTGTCAAGAGACCGTAACAGAAAAGCAAGTTCATTCCTATATAAATGCGAGTGAAAACGTTAAATAAATCCACCTATCTGCTGTACATGCAATAGTTTTTATTTTTAATTTAGATTTAACATAACTTTTTTTAATTCCTTACATACCATCGCTAAAGATAATTATAAATAAAAAATCTGACCCACCTTAATTTTATTTGAGAAAGCTCTGACATGGAAAAAAACCCGCTTGTGTTGATTGTGTGCCTCTAATTTACTCGTGGCATTGCGTAAACATGTGGAGTTCAACGTCACTAGATCCCTCGCTCACTCATTCATCGCATTGCAAACGTTGCGTGTAAAAATTCTTCATAGATTCAGCCAATATTAATTACACCCGTCCTGATCAACTCATCTATGTATGCATTTCTGTCAATCAAATGTGAAATGACGTCATAAGTCACGAAACTTGATATAAAAATGTACATGTGAGTTTACTTATTGCAATCAATTGTGAAACAAACTGCTTCAGTGTGCTGGCATTGGGTAGGTCACAATCGTAACAAGGTACTCGTGGCTTGCACCTCCTGAATTTACTTTATACTTTTTTGTTGGAACGAGGTACAATGCGTCAGTGCGTGACTCTAGCTTCGTGTTGTCTCAATCAGTGGGCCTTGGACTTTGAAGGCAACGTTAAAAGAATCATCGAAAGCATACAAATTGCTAAAACTCGTGGTGCATCATACAGACTTGGACCTGAACTAGAAATATGTGGGTATGGTTGCGCAGATCATTTTTACGAGAGCGACACGCTTACTCATTCCTTGCAAGGGCTGGCTTACTTACTCAAGTCGCCCCTCACCCGTGGTCTCATTTGTGATGTTGGGATGCCTATGATGTACAAAAATGTACGCTACAACTGCAGAGTTATATTCGTCAATGGTAAAATACTACTTATTCGTCCTAAAATGGCTTTATGCAACGATGGAAATTATCGAGAAACGCGATGGTTTACTCCGTGGACAAAGGTAATGAATTAGTTATTTCATTTATTTTATTATAGATACACTCTTTCAAATTTAATGATTCTTGAACACCTGAAATCGTTAGCATGGATTTCGCATATATAAAGGTCGGTACACACTAGGTGACAAGTCGCTGCGACGTGTCCCCGCGACAGGTCGCATAAACAATTTTCCCCCGTGTGTACTAAGTATTTTTGTCGTAAATTGTTGTCGCTGCGACAGAATTTTGTCCCTGCGACTTGCCGCATGTAATCCAACCAGTTGGATTGTTGAACCAGTGCACACTGAAGCGGCATGTCGCGGGGACAAGTCGCTGCGACGCTGCGACTTGTCGCCTAGTGTGTACACGACCTTTAGGCCCTAGTGTGCACTCAACATTCGTCACCTAGACATCTCTCCGGCCCAAGGGAGATTGGATTTCATTCAAAAAGTCATGGATTTCATGCAACAAAATTCTGTCGCAGCGACGAAAATTTACGCCAAAAATACCTAGTACATACGTGGAGAAATTGTCGCTACGACCTGTCGCGGGCACAAGTCGCAGCAACTTGTACCCTAGTGTGTACCGTCCTTAAATCACTATTCGTGTCATTTCAATGCGTCCAATCATGCATCGGCACGGAACCGTGATCTGTAAGAGCAGAAAACGTCACGCTCAAGTGGCAGGCTTGCTTGTTGCACGAATAGATCCCTTGCATGTGACGTCAAAGCAGCCCGATCTGGAAGATCTGTTGGGAACTGAAATCCATTGTTTTTTCATCCAGGATTAGCTGCATTCCAACGAACGGCAAGGAGTCTATAGTCAATAATTTTTAACAATTATTTTTTTTGTGTCATACAATGCTTCGCACTTGTAAATATTTTTGTTGGATAGAGATTTATCCGATGTTGAGGCTTGATATCAGCTTACTAGGCTCCTTGTCCGGCTCGATAGGAAATCAAATTTTGAAAGAAACGCCACTATAATGCAGGATTGCGTAACTATTGATTCAGCTAAAAAATAACCACAAGAAATTAAACTGGAACAATGTAGTAAGAAGTTAAGATTTTTGAGTCGAATTTTTAAGCATGATTTATTTCAGTAGTGTCAAAAAGATTTAATGTTTCTTTTGGCAGTTAAAAAATACGAACAGCAATTTCGACTTTTACACAGTGGAGGGATTTCACATTTGAGTGAATTTGCATATAGCACTTTTGATAATGAGATAATAGAACGTTTTCACATCACGGCCTATCTTATGCTAATTAGGTCTAAAAAATGCTAATGAGCCAAAGCAGCTCTGCTAATGAGCATTGCACGTGATAATGTACGCTTTGTTGCACAAAGAATTTCTGTTTTTGTTACTTGATTACCCAAAAGCACTAATCAAAGTTTAGAAATGCTAATGACCATTATCATTTTTTTTTTGTTTTTTGTACAATTGTATTTTTAATTCTTTATTGCATGTTCCATTGTTTTGATTGAGTATTTGTTCTCGTTTATTGAATGCCTATTCACGATAATGACAACGCTTTTTCGCTTGAGTAAAAGTTCCATTCCGGTTAATGAACAGCAAAAGGTGTAATACACAAGAAAATGCTTTTTTTTAAACTGGTAACAGCCTGTGTGTGTTGAATTGCATAAAGACCAAGTAATTTGCGCAAAGAGGGGCTAGGGCTGATTACATGAAGGGTTTAGCCCAGTTTTGTGGACTGACTTTAAAGCGATTATAAAAAAAGCTTGTAGAACACTTGGTGTGAAAGAAAACAGTGTGCAAAATACCAGTACTGATGCACATAATTTGCAGACGCTATAATGTTCGGTCCAAGCTGAAATAATATATATAAAAAACAATCTCACCATTTCATCAAATTTATCTCCACATGTCGGCTGTCAACTCCAACATTTCTGGATCAGACCCTGATCCACGTCTGAGTTTTCTTGGCAAAATCGTTTCACTCATCTCTTTTTCTGTAGTAGTCACAGAAAACGATTTTGTAAATTCATTTGTTAAACGCCATTCTACCTCCCACTGTAAAACGTGTCCAGAATAGGGACAATATAATCGTAAAAATCTCTACGTTTTTATTACAAAATATCATACATTTTCTCTGATAACTACTGCTGGAATAACTAATAAACTCATTTAATAGCTTTCTTTGACTTTATACACTAGTTTTATTTTTAAAATTGAGGTTATTTTGGTTTCTATTTAATTAATTTTTCGGACATTTTCCGAGCGCTCGCGTCCAATAACTTTTGACGTTGTACAATGTACAATTGTACTGAAATTACGGTGATTGGCTCAACAGCCAATATTCTTAGAACATGTCTTTTCAAAACGGACAATGAAAACATTGAATCAAGTCGTTCTCTGGCGAGCATATAGAGAATTTGTCTGCGCATATCGTAAGTTAATGGTAGAAGCCGCTATAATCACGCAAAAAAAAATACCTTCTAAATCCCTTTTAATCCCAATTCACAAAAGCGATACTTCAGGTGACGAAAGTCTCTGTTCCAACCATACAGTGATTGGCCGTTATTTCCGTACGGCTTATTATAGTTCTTGGTGGACATTAGAATAACAATTTGTTTGTTTATAACCATGAAGTATCTGCAAGATTCTGCAAATGGCCGCTTTCACAACAACACTAGGTCGTCTTTGACTGCCGATCAAAGATTTTGGCCAATACTCTATCGAAAACCAAAAGTATAATACTAATCTAAGATTATTAAAGAAAGCATACCAAGGAAAAACTTAGCGGCGCATACATTTAAGCTCGACTTTTCTTCAAATTTATGCGAAAAAATTGACCAAAGAGTAAGACTGACAAAACTTCTCCGTGCTTGAGTTAAAGTTTATATTTAGTGAAGATAGAAGTATATCAACAAAAGCCCGACCAGAAAATTACAAAATTTGGTGGTTCATCTGTGTTTTCGCAATCATTTGGATTAATCAAGATCATTCTAACCTAATTTCAGGTTCGGTATTCAAATCAGTCGAAATTGCTTGAGAGGAGAAACACAACCATGGCGTCAACAAATATCGCAATCTCACGTTTTGGCCAATCTTTCTTAAAAAAATAACAATGCTGCGTTGTAGAATGTGGTTTGACGACTCGCATCAGTTATATTTAGCTTCGGCGCAGCCCCTCTAACATACGGCTTACCAAGAAGGAAATTTAACCAAAACTTGCAAAATGCGCAAATAATCTGCTCATCACCCCACAAAATCGATCCTCAATAAGAAATCATTCTGTACCACACAATTCTCATGACCTTTGAGTCTTAATCTGTGGAAAAAGGTTTCTGCTATTTCTTTTATTATGGCAGCAGTCCTCACACGAATGCAGTAGGTTTGTGTTTTTCTTCTTCGTTTTGCGGACTTTTGCTCAAAAATATTTTGAGATCGAAAACCTCCACATTTACTTGACTTAGTCACAGCACCTTACAAAGTGATAGACTTTAAGTATCCATTTATATTTTCCTAAATTGAAGATCACTAAGATTGCGATTGGAACTCTAAAGTTCCCCGGTCGTAGAAAAAAAATGTAAACATAACCGCGAGCTAAAATTTTCTGACATGCGCAGACAAATTCTCTATATGCTTCTCTGGCGGCAATCAAAAAAAGTCATTCAACATCTTTGTGAAACAGTGAAGAAATGCATTTACATTTTACATTTGACAGGCTAAACAAACTGTGGAGTTCACTTTACCAAAGATAATCTCAGAGATTACAGGGCAAACAACAGTCGCATTTGGTGATGGCGTCATAGCAACACCAGACACATGTATTGGTAGTGAGATATGTGAGGAATTGTTTAGTGTTCATAGTAATCATGTAGACATGGCGCTAGATGGAGTAGAGATTATAACCAATGGAAGTGCAAACATTCATCAAGTAGGAAGGCTAAACAAGATGGTCAAAGTTATGACCACACAGACGCTTAAGGCGAGTAGGTGATTCTTGAGATTATGATGGTGGTTGTGATGATGTTGGTAATGGTGATGGTGATTGTGATAATAAAAATGATAGCGATGATGATAATAGTGATGATGATGATTATAATAGTGGTTGTGATGATGATGGTAATGGTGATTGTGATAATAAAAATGATAGTGATGATGATAATAGTGATGATGTTGATTATAATGGTGGTTGTGATGATGTTGGTAATGGTGATGGTGATGGTGATAATAAAAATGATAGCGATGATGATAATAGTGATGATGATGATTATAATTGTGGTTGTGATGATGATCATTTCCCTAATTTCAATGTTCCTTTTGTTTAAATGTCACTTGTGCGCTTTTGAGGTCTAGATTGGATTGTTTTATCCACTTCATTATTACAAGTTTCGACTTATCTATGTTTTGGAAAAATTTTAGACTTTCAAAATCTCCCAAAGATTTTTTACGATTTTTTAAAGTTATATTTTGTCATTTTTGCGAGGAACACATAGCAAATGGTCCTTTTCTAGGGTTCGGAACTTGTTGAAGACCGATTTACATTAGCAAAGATACATTAAGTTATTACTTCTTAAAAGACTATAATACTCAGAGGCAAGGTTGTAGTATTGCTCTATGACTGCAAGTCAACTCGAGCTATGATACTTACAGAATTCACTGCAAGTCATCTTAAACTATGATACTTACAGAATTGACTGCAAGTCATCTTAAACTATGATACTTACAGAATTGACTGCAAGTCACCTTAAACTATGATACTTACAGAATTGACTGCAAGTCACCTTAAACTATGATACTTACAGAATTGACTGCAAGTCATCTTAAACTATGATACTTACAGCATTGACTGCAAGTCATCTTAAACTATGATACTTACAGAATTGACTGCAAGTCATCTTAGACTATGATACTTACAGAATTGACTGCAAGTCATCTTAAACTATGATACTTACAGAATTGACTGCAAGTCATCTTAAACTATGATACTTACAGAATTGACTGCAAGTCATCTTAAACTATGATACTTACAGAATTGACTGCAAGTCATCTTAAACTATGATACTTACAGAATTGACTGCAAGTCATCTTAAACTATGATACTTACAGAATTGACTGCAAGTCATCTTAGACTATGATACTTACAGAATTGACTGCAAGTCATCTTAAACTATGATACTTACAGAATTGACTGCAAGTCATCTTAAACTATGATACTTACAGAATTGACTGCAAGTCATCTTAAACTATGATACTTACAGAATTGACTGCAAGTCATCTTAAACTATGATACTTACAGAATTGACTGCAAGTCATCTTAAACTATGATACTTACAGAATTGACTGCAAGTCATCGAACTCCGTCCAGTCCGTGGTATCCGTTGAATCCGTTAAATTATGCAAAGAATCACTTAACAGCATTCATCTTCCCCAGTACAACAACGGATGTAACGGTATTGACGGATACCACGGATTTTCGACTTACAGTTATTTAGAGAAGCATATCAATATTCATATACTAATATATTTATTATATTAATATTATATATATATTAAATATAATATAATATAATATGATATAATATAATATAATATATATAATATGTATATTCTAATATATTCTAATATATTCATGGTCTTATAGCTGTAAGTAAAAACTCCGTGCAATCCTTGGTATCCGTCGATTCCGTTAAATTCTGCCAAGAATCAATGAGCAACATGAATATTCCTTGTGTACATAGAAGGATTTGACGGTATTGACGGATACCACGGATTTTGGACTTACAGTTATTTAGAGAAGCATATCAATATTCATATACTTAATATATTTATAATATTAATATTATATATATATATATTAAATATAATATAACACAATATAATATATATAATATAATATATATAATATGTATATTCAAATATATTCTAATATATTCATGGTCTTATAGCTGTAAGTAAAAACTCCGTGCTATCCTTGGTATCCGTCGATTCCGTTAAATTCTGCCAAGAATCAATGAGCAACATGAATATTCCTTGTGTACATAGAAGGATTTGACGGTATTGACGGATACCACGGATTTTCGACTTACAGTTATTTAGAGAAGCTAGCTCCAATGACGTATCTATACTGGCTGGTATTCAATGACTGAAGTAGAATAATTTGAATTCAATCAGTCGTTTGAACAATACTACAATGATATCATTGTTTTAACACAATACATATACATTATCGCTCAATATACTTTTGTCAATGCTGTGAAATAGTTACTTAGTTCACGCAAATATCTGTTAATTAAGTTGAAATTGTGTAACCGCTGACACTTAAGTTCCTATATAAAGTCGATTGCATTTTGCAGTATATATTCAGTTCGGTCCGTTGTACGATGAAGGACACTACTATCTACTGATAATGGGACAAGTTTGATGGACATTAGTGTAAGTATAAATATAATGTATTTTTCCCCTTTTTATTAAAGTCTTTGGTATTGGATTTATTTCAAAGCCCGATATTAACAATCGATATCATTATTTTGCAGATTTAAAGTCTGATATATTAGTGGTTTGTCATGGCTCAACATCCCGCAAGACAACTTAATAGTAAAACTATCAAAGACGCGGTCGTCAGCTACGTCGTACCAGTGGTCCAAAAAAAGTTCTGTGTGGTTTCAGTTAATTGTGTATGGCGAGTACAAACCGACAGTGCTAGCATGACAAAAGCTTGGGAATTGGTTTGTGATAAAAGAGCGCAGTGTGATGGCGTCATTGCAAGTCTCCCGGGAGTGGCATTCTTCTTCTCGGCAATTGCATCTAAAGAAAGCAACTCATCCAATAAAGGAAAGTCAAACTGTGACGACATTGGTAATGAAGCGATAATTGAAGAAATTTTAAATGAAGGCGTGTCTTGTAGTCAGAGAACAAACACGTCCGAGACATCGCAATGTAGTGCGATTAACACAGCCGTTGAAAAGGAAAGATTGCCTGCTGTCTCATACTGGATTGCATTCGAATCACCAAATGGAGCACCAATATTGCTCGTTCAATTACATCGCAAATTGATTGACTGCGAAGTTGAAATCGACTCGAAAATATTAACAAACCGCACAGGATCAACAACAGAGTTAATTAAACGACTTTGTACAGTATTTAAAGACCACAGTTCGAGTTACTTAAATGATATTGTCAAAGGGTTCTTTGAAGCCTGTTTTATGGATGCCATTCAAGATCTTCAGAGCAGAAACAGTCAGTATGAAGACGTAGAGAAGGAGCAAAAGGAAAAAGTATTGCGTTTTGTATGTGATAAAAATGTCAACACCAAAGAAGTAAAGAGTAATGATTGGTGCATTGGTGAATGCTGGATTGCAGCTGGATGTTGACGGTTTTGACAGCCTCGTGGATGACAATGAAACAAGCCATGGAAAAGTCATGACCACAGACCCCTGCACGCAGCTGATTAACGACATCGAGATTCTCATGAAACACCTGGGGTATGCGATGTATCAAGGAGCAGTATTCAAAAAGGTCCCTTCGTCAAAATACACATACAGATACAAATGCGAAGTCAATTCTTTTATTGGTAAGTATAAACTTTTTTTTAGTATTCAGTATTCATTTATTTGCCATTAATTATATTAGAATAATTACAGATATTTACAATTTATATGTGTGGGTATCAGACAACCTCCTTTATATATGATTAAAATAGAAATATATGCATGGTGTACCTTATGTATGTATATAAACTTGATTCTCTTATCACAACATTGATGGCAATTTTCTATATAAAGGCACAACAATTTATTTTCTTCATATGCAAAGCAGAGTGACTCTTTAAATATGCACGCTTTTCTTAAAAAACAAACGCAATCGCTCAGATGTAATTCGCTACCATTGATAGATAACTACTGAATCCTGTTCTTGTTGTTGTTTTTATTTACAGGTGCTCTAGAGGGGAATGAATCATTTAAGTCTAGTTTGGTCAAACATGGCGAAAAAGTCAAAGATCGTCTTAGAAATCGAGAAAGTCAACTAATTAAACAGATTAAGGTCGACCACGACTTAATAGAAGTTAAAGATGGATATTGTCTAAGTTTCTCAAGAAGAACATTTATCAAAGAGGCTATCGCAGAGGACGAAATTGGAAAGGTTTCGCCAAGAGCATATTATGACTATGACCACAAAACCTCGCCGGATGCAAAGTACTTTAAGGAAATATTGGAGAACAGTCTATCAGATGAAGAAATCGTATCGTTTTGCAACGACTTTCTCAACCTCTTCAATTTCCAAAGAAAGAATCATAAAGAAAAGGTAAGAAAAACATGGAAACGTATGATGTTTCTCAAGAAGAACATTTATCAAAGAGGCTATCGCAGAGGACGAAATTGGAAAGGTTTCGCCAAGAGCATATTATGACTATGACCACAAAACCTCGCCGGATGCAAAGTACTTTAAGGAAATATTGGAGAACAGTCTATCAGATGAAGAAATCGTATCGTTTTGCAACGACTTTCTCAACCTCTTCAATTTCCAAAGAAAGAATCATAAAGAAAAGGTAAGAAAAACATGGAAACGTATGATGTTGCAGGCTTAAACACAGTGGAGAATGTATCAAGAGAGAAACGTTAAACATTCACTCGTTTTTATAGGTGCCTTGCTTGGTAGGAGAAGCAAACAGCGGCAAGACAAGTCTCTTTGCTCCGGTACTAGGCGTTGTCGAACCATCGAAAATTGCTAGAGTGACAAAACAGAAAAGTTTTAATAAGGCCATGATCGACGAAACTACAGAAGTAATATTCATCGACGAAGCAACGGTGGGTCTAATGGACGTCGATGATTGGAAATTGTTGACTCAGGGTAAGAGAAAATATAATTATTAAATGCAATTTACATCTACTTATATTCATTACTTTTTACAAATGCTTTTTTTTCTTATCAACCGTGAAATAGACTGCTATTAGCAGATGGAGATCGAGTTTTTAAGTTTGGATCACAGACCAGGGATCTTGGGATCAAGCAGCAAAGTTTCAACATCAAAATCGAACCAATAGTTGTGGGCGTGATTCTCATCATTATTGTTGTTATTATTATCATTGTAGGTGGATGGACTGCACATGACAAAAAGTTCAGTACGGCTAAAACCGATGTCCAATGTTACTTACGTGCCAAAGAGACCTGAAATTCCCACAAGAAGACCAAAAGGCGATGGATGCTCGTTTAAACACCTATCACTTCAAGAGCTTGCCGAATAAAGATCCAAAGGCTTTCAGTTGGCTTCAATCTCACCCAGTGGAGTGCATTGTTTGGGCAATGGGTAAAGCAACCGAGGAAACAAGTTGCCATTCAGGTATACAACATAGATTCAAATGAATAAATGAATTGAGCTGTATTTCCTGTATTACTAATTGCGGAAAAAAGTTCTCTTGTATCAGACACACTTTGCGCACCAGTCCACGACGCTGAGATACTATAATAATATTTAACCAATTTATTAATCTAGCTTTTTTTTATTGAACAGTTCCAGAGAAGATGGTTGTTGAGTCAAAGCTGTCAACAACTGAAGAGAAGGAGTTGTACTCATTTACCATTGAAGATGCAATTCATTTGTCTGAAAGCTCACGAGAACCTAGACGACACACACCAGTTGATGGTTACACTAGTATATGTTCACAAACGACAAAGTATCGAGATGAGCTAGTGCAAGTCATAGAAAACCTCCATCCAAAAAGCTTGAAAAGCCGAATATACGAAAGGATTATGAAGCGAGTCGACGATGAAATAAACAAAGAGGAAATAACGATGATACAAATGACGGAGTCGCGTCGACAACGATGCATCGAAGAAGGAATTGTGAACGAAGAAGAGGCAAATACGTCAATTGTTGACGCAATACACATCCTGCCCGAGTTTATTCAAGAAAGACGAATGTCGAGGTTAGCCATCGAGCACCAACAAAGACTTCGACAAGAATCCGCAAAGAGAATACAAGACGCCGCGAATGTGTTCAGAGAACCATGGGTACTAGAACAGGAAAAACAGATGAGCAACTTAGTATATAAACTAGGGAAATGCTCCGACAACGAGACGAGGAAAGCGCTACAAACACTAATAGAAATCACAGAGGAAAAGCTCAAAAGTCATCACACATCCAGAGGAACCGTCCACAGCGAAGCTGTTGCAGAGAGAAAACGGGTATGTGTAGAACTGGGCATTACAACGGAAAGTGATGTTGAGGATATTAAGAATGTATATGAAAGAGTAGACCACAAGCTTGCTCTGAATGGTTATATGACACCACCCAGAACACCTGTCGAGGACAACTTCGTACCAAAGACACCATCATGGAGCCCCCAAAAAGGTACAAGTTACTGTGACCATGATCTGGCCGAGGAAACAGACGACGAAGCAATATTTATAACACCGTGTCAATCATTGCCAACGGAAAAGCCACAAAGAGACCGTATTTCAGCAACACAGCCAGCCCCAAAACGACTCAGACGAACAAAACAAATTGCATGTTCACAGGGGGGGAACACGCTAGATCATTATTTCAAAAGAAAATAGCCTAGTTGTATAGGTAATAGGTAATCAATATGTATCTACTACAAAAGATGTTAATGAAAGAATTGTTAGTAAAACACTTTGTGTGACAATCAATAAACGCGTAAAGGAATATCATTAAATTGTTAATGAAACACATGTTGGTGAAATTTTGTAAGTGAACGAGTTGTTAGTAAAACACTTTGTGTGTCAATCAATAAACAAGGAATAAAGGAATATTATTATTATTGTTAATGAAAACACATGTTGGTCTTTTTTTTTGTTATCGAAACATTCAGGATATCGAGTAAAGAAGATAAACTAAATACATTGTCAAAGTTACCGTTTACTTGTTAAATGTATTAATATTTACATCAACGCATTATATTATTTGCTGAGTTACGAATCGTCGAGATTCTGGAATTTGCGCATTGCTCTGTTCAGCAGTGAATTAGCAGTTCTGCCTTTCTGAAAACTGAAATCACTATCCCTGAGGATGGTGGACCATTGTCCAAATCCGTGGCGTTGAATCCCTGCTTTCAAATAGTTATCTTCTTCTGCACTGAACAACATAATCTTTTTCTTTTTCAAGTGCACCTTTTCACATGAACGTTCTTGCACTAAATTTAGACTAGCATTTTCTGTAACTGTGTTTGTCTGTTCTTTTTCACTACTCGGGGAGGAGTTGGGGCTGTCAGATAGTCTGACACTCATACTTGCGAACCTTTCTCCCCATGCAATTTTTTTAAGCATTCGTGCGCTTTGCTAGCAATGTCACGTGACCTTCGTTTTTGATAATGTACTTTCGCGACTACTGAACTGTGCTTTTGATCTTCAGAAATTGCTTCTTGTTCTTTGGTGTCGAGTTGTTGTTGACTTGTTGTCTCCACAATTTGTCGATATCGAGTTGGGTGAATGTATTTTCCAGTAGCATCAAACACCATCTTGCCCATTAGATGTCCGATTTTTGTGTGTTGATTTCCCTTTTTGGTTACCAGAACATAGTCACAATTTGGGTTTAAAAGCGGACGGACGTGGCTTATATAGGCATCTAGAACTTGAAGACTTGTGTCTGACAAACACAGAGTGTCGAATCCAAAGCGCGCTGCAGTCTTAAACTTTTTCTGATCGATAAATCCTCCATTAATCTTTGCTGTTTCAACCATGTCTACTGTCAAGTACTGATAGGTCATAGGGCGCGATCCTTTCACTTTGATAAACAAATATACAGCAACAAACTTAGTAGCAAATGACAGGTCGGACGGGGTAGCTTTGTTCGGCGTCTCTCGGCAAATCTTCGTAACAGTCTCGTAACGAGGAAGGTGGTACGTTATCGTGTGTAAAAGTTCGTCTAATGTCGCCCAGTGTCCCTTGGATTCTAGAGTGTCGATGTCGAGATCGCTAGTCCATTGAAGTCTCATCATCTTAGAAACTGTTTTACGGGCTCGCTTTAAATACACTTCTGTGGAAGTGAGATTGCGCAGAACATTATCGGAACACACTCCATGAACTTTACGAAAATCAATCAAGTCACTTATGGCATCCAAGTATCCAATACGTCCAGCATGACCAAGACCCCAGTCACTTTGCATAACATCAACAAATTTAAATAGAAAATTAGGCGAGCTCAAACTAAAGTCTATCCAGTCCCAACTCAATTCTTCTTCATCGTCAACGTCTTCATCTTCACAGCAAAATTTGAGATACTTAAAACTTCTTCGTACAACTTACATAGCTTGATTCTTGCTTTTACATCCTCCACCACTCCCTGTCAGCCATGTTTCAAACTCTTTACCAATAGTTGTAGAAACATCAAATGATGGCACTTGTTTTTTGATGCAACGTTCTTTATCTGAATTAGGCGATGTTTGAGAGTCTTCTTTCTTGTTAGCATTTTCATTCGATTTTGCTGGTTCGTCATCAAAGTAGTAAAACCAACCATGCTTGTTTTTGACGTGTTTTCTGCATCCTCTTTGTGTTGAATACCCATCGTGATCACAATTCGGTACTGGACAGTGAAATAGGTTATCATTTTCGTCTTCTTCTAAATGTAATCTTTTTGGTTTGGGAGATGCACCGTCTTTCGAAGACCAATCTACTGACTTAGAACGTTTACTCATTGCGGACTTGAACGAAATGAACGTATAAATTTTTGTTTGCGCGATAAAAGACCAAATGTCGACCAATCAAAATAACGCTTTCTGGCCACGCCTATAGACACGTTTAAACATGTTTGAAAATGTATTGTTCAATATTGATGACTCGGTACAACAAACCCTTGGGCAAAAACATTCTGGACAAAAACTTGTTCAAACAAATTCAACATCGCCTTTGAGAATGGTTCCTTTATGCATACAGGAACGTTGTGTTTCCTATTATATGTATAAAGGAACATTATTGCTGGACAAAAGGAACTAAACGTTCCTTATTAAATCAATACAGGAACGATTGTTCCTTTTTGTCAGTAATGGGAACATCAATCTTATAACTAGGAACAAACTGATCCTTTTTGTCTGATTGAAAAAGGAACACTTGTTCCACTTAACGTTAATAGGAACAACAGCACGGACCTGTTTATTCCATAAAGGAACACACGTTATGATACAGGAACGTATTGTTCCACTTTAGCACAGATTGTTCCGCTTTTAAACTACTTTTGTTCCGAATCATAATCTCTTGAAAAGGAACTATTGTTCCTTTAGAGTAGTTCCTATTCAATCAAAAGGAACTTGAACCAAAAATCGAGGAACACTTCAAAAACAATCAAATGGTTATAATCAAATAACAATAAACAGTTTAAAAAATCTAACACAAGAAACAACATTCTGGCACTCCAAACAATATTTCTACTCATTTTCAATTTGATTGGTCTTGTAAATCACGAGAAATTCATTGTCATCGAATTAGGGAAATGTATATGATGGTAGTGATGATATGATGGTGGTGTTGATGATTATAATAGTGATGATGATAATGGTGATGATAGCAATGGCTGTGATGATGATGGTAATGATAATAGTGGTGTTGATGGCGGTTGTTGTGTTGATGATGATAATTGTGATGATAATGATGGTGGTAATGAAGGTTGTGATGATGATGATGGTGATGATGATGATTAGCGTAGTCCTTAGACTTTTTCGTTCAGTGAGCGTCATGACGTCACATAATGACATTCTCGCTCGTCCCAGGCTAGCTCCAGCTTCGCGCACAAGGGACTAGTGTGGAATATGGTGGCGTTGGTAATGGTGTGAGTGATAAAGATGACTATTATGATGTAGTTGTGTTGATGATAATTTTATCAATGGCAGTTGTGATAATGTTATGGTAGTGCTAGTGAATAAGAGCAAGTGATGAAAATAGAAGTGATATTCAATTTATATGTGTAGTAATGGCTGTAATGGTGGTAATGTTTAAGATTGTAAATAATATTCAGCTGTCCCTGAGTAGGGTGGTGGTGTTACATATGTATTCTAATCTACGTGGCTGTGATGGTGGTAGTGGTTAAGATAGTAAATGATATTCAATTGTCCCTGTGTAGGGTGGTGTGGTGTATATGTATTCTAATCTACGTGACTGTGATGGTAGTAGTGGTTAAGATCAGTAAATGATATTCAATTGTCCCTGTGTAGGGTGGTGTGGTGTATATGTATTCTAATCTACGTGACTGTGATGGTGGTAATGGTTAAGATAGTAAATGATATTCAATTGTCCCTGTGTAGGGTGGTGTGGTGTATATGTATTCTAATCTACGTGACTGTGATGGTGGTAATGGTTAAGATAGTAAATGATATTCAATTGTCCCTGTGTAGGGTGGTGTGGTGTATATGTATTCTAATCTACGTGACTGTGATGGTGGTAATGGTTAAGATAGTAAATGATATTCAATTGTCCCTGTGTAGGGTGGTGTGGTGTATATGTATTCTAATCTACGTGACTGTGATGGTGGTAATGTTAAGATAGTAAATGATATTCAATTGTCCCTTTGTAGGGTGGTGGAGTGTATATGTATTCTAATCTACCAGGCTGTGATGGTGGTAGTGGTTAAGATAGTAAATGATATTTAATTGTCCCTTTGTAGGGTGGTGGAGTATATATGTATTCTAATCTACGTGGATGTGATGGTGAGAGAATTTACTACGACGGCTGTTGTATGATCATCGTCAATGGTCAAGTAGTAGCACAGGGATCTCAATTCTCTCTGCAAGATGTTGAAGTGATCACAGCTACAGTTGACTTGGATGAAGTGCGTTCTTATCGTTCATCTTCGCCTACATACAGCTTGGCAGCAGAGGCGTTAACACCAACTTATCCTCGAGTTCAAACTGATTTTATTATAACAAAAGAGGATGACTTTACAGTGCCAATATCCAAGGCAGTTAATGTACGTTACCATACTCCAGAAGAAGAGATCAGTCTTGGTCCTGCATGTTGGTTGTGGGATTATTTACGTCGTAGTGGACAGGCTGGGTTTCTGCTTCCTTTAAGTGGAGGTATTTAAACATAGTATTTGCATTGACTTCTATCAACGGATTGAAGATAGACCAACCAATCAATCTACCCCAAACAACCAACCAGCCAACCAACAAACCAACCAACCAACCAATTAGCCAACCAACCAACAACCTATCAATCATCAATCAATCAATCAATCAATCAATCAATCAATCACTCAATCAATCAATCAATCAATCAATCAATCAAACAAGATTTATTATTTATTTATAGGTATTGATAGCTCCTCGACTGCATGTATTGTGGCGTCAATGTGCCACCTTGTCTGTCAAGCTGTCACAAATGGTGATGAACGAGTATTAGAAGATGTGCAAAAGATAGTCCGTGACAGGTTTGTGACACGTTTGAAATACCAAAGGCCCTCCAAGCTGATAGCGGATAGAATATTTAAAAAAATAAGCTAAGAATACATTGCACGATAAGTCTTTAATTTAGAAAACAGAAAAATCAATGATATTGAAAAGTTCACATATCTCAAGTTTACATTGTGTTCCATGTTATATGCACTACTGAAGGAATAAAAGACGCGCGCGCGTGCTTTATCCAGAAATAAAGCACGTGGGGATAGGCAGAACACGAGAGAAGTGCTCGAGAAGTCCTTTTATGAAATACAAATTGACAAAGTAGAAGCAAGAAGTCAAAAATAGCTGACGTGTGCGTACTTTGTGCTCTTTGTTGACAAATCAGAGCGCGTGGTATATCATAGTTATTTTATAATGATTGATATAAGAATTTTGTGGAGCTGCTGATCATAATAAGAACCTTGCAAAGTGCAAATAGGGAAATTCGTGACTTTACTGAACATGCTTAATATGAATTCTAGATGCTTGTCATTACGTTTTGTACATTTTACTATTATAACCTGTTCGCTAAATGACTGTTTTGTGCACACAAAGAAAAATAAAATGCTTGAAATTTCATAATTCTTTCTTTCAGATGCAGCTCGTGTAAAACAGTTCATTAAATGATGTTCGACATCATAGATTTTGTATTTTCGTCTGCTTGTCAGTCTTGATTGATTTAGATGCATGTTCAGTGCCTATCTGTAGTGAATGTGCTTTTTGCAATTAAATGTTTATTATTATATATTTAGTTATTTTTTTAGTGTGTTACATATAGCTATTTTAATCGACCTTGTAAAAGTAACTGTCTATCCTATGTTTTTCAGTGAGTACATCCCTTCAAACCCTCGTGAACTGGCCAACAGAATATTTATCACTTGTTACATGGGAACAGAGAACTCGTCAACAGAAACAAAAACAAGAGCATCAAATCTTGCTAAAGAGATTGGCAGCTATCATCTAGGTAATAAAACATTACGTGTCTGTACTGTCTGTCTGTCTGTCCGTTCATCTTGCAAAATAGACCCACATAGGGAGTTATCTGCAATCTTTGAAAGAGATTGGCAGCTATCATCTAGGTAATAAAACACATGACATGTCTATTTGTCTGTCTGTCTGTTATTGCTAGTTATTATGTCTAGTAAATGTAAATGTAATGTATATATATATTGTAAATAACGGTACCAAATAAAATCTGACTTGACTTGTTCTTGTTTTCTTATGTAGTTCAAGCTCTTGAAAACAGAACCACTCTACTAAAAGAAACAGCTCGTAGCCCGTGAAAAAATCTGAGCACTGAAACTACATCAATTGGAAAACCGGTTGTCCCCGAGCACAATAGTAATCTATACGAATTTATATTTTCAGGCATTAACCTTGATACGGCAGTTACAGCAGTCCTTGCCATCTTCACGTTAATCACTGGTAAGATTCCCAAGTTTAAAGCTCATGGTGGATCTGAGAGTGAGAATCTTGCTCTACAAAACATTCAAGCAAGACTTCGAATGGTGATGGCTTATCTTTTTGCCCAGCTTATTATGTGGTCACGTGGTCTACAGGGGAGTTTGTTAGTTCTTGGATCAACCAATGTCGATGAATGGTAAGCTACACTAAGAACCAAAATTAGTTGGGACATTCGTTGTTTTAAACCACATTTTTTTGTTGAGTATTTTTCAGGCGCCTCCCCCTCCCCTGTTATAATGTTGGTATGATCGGTGATGCTTTTGGTATGAAATGAAACCTCAGACAACAATGTTTAGTGGGAGGGGGGGGATTAAGCGGGATATTGTTCTGGAGTGAAAAAAGAAAAAAAAGTGTGAGAGAACGAAATGGTGGCGAAAAAAATGACAATGTCCCAACAATTTTGAAACTTAGTGTACATACAATAACCACAACGTTCACGAAAAGACCTGGTCGAAAAATGCAACAGAGGTATCAGTTTTGGTTGAAACAAAAATAACCAAATCAGTTGGTCATAACAACCAAAACCTATTTTTTAGACGGTTAGGGTTTTCACATAACGAGCTATCCTGTGTTAATGAGTTCTAAAATTATCCATAAGTTCGAATCTCCAGTTTATTTATCAAAACAACAACAACAACAACAACAACAACAAAAACCGTATAAGTTGGCGAATCCAGTGACCTGGATATAGTTAAAACTAATCAAAGACAGAGGCAAGTTTGATCGGCTTATTATTGTAAACGTTTTACTTTTCATTGGACTAACGAGCATAAAATGTTTGAGATATAACTTTGATGCGTCTTCTCAGTTACATTATTTGTGGTTGCTGTGCACCGTAGTGTAAATACCTACGTGCAATGCTCATTAGCAGAACTCCTTTAGGTCATTAGCTTTTTTTAGAACTGATTAGCATAAGATAGCTCTTTATCTGAAAACGCTTTACTGTCAAACGAAATCTCGCTCAGAAGGCTGAGCGCTGTAATGCCCTATGTCACACCTATTTTCTTTTTCTAATTTCATTTGTTTGCTTTACTTTTCAGTTTGCGAGGTTACTTCACGAAGTACGATTGTTCAAGTGCTGACATCAATCCAATAGGAGGTATCAGTAAGAAAGATTTACGTTCTTTCGTATTCTACTGTGTGGAGAAGTTTAAGTTCACATCGTTGATAGCAATACTCGACGCACCGCCAACAGCTGAGCTTGAACCACTCGCTGATGGACAGATACAACAAACAGATGAGGTAAATGCCGTACACATTAATAAAACATTAGCAATGAGGTGTATTGATATCAACATCACCAATCTCTTCTATGGGGTTGTATATGTTGTCTATGTTGAGCGATTCAAGATTCTTTCCCGACGTATGATATAATTTTCTTGGACGGATCCAGATGAGTGTTTTGGGGCGTTTCCCCCTTGTTTTTATAGATTTTTTTGGATTTGTAATTTTGATCAATCATTTTTGGGGTTGTGCTACCCCTCTGCCCCCTCCCATCAACATTTTCTGAATCCGCGGCCATGACTCAACTATGATTTAGCTTTGGGTCCTTCTTTCATCATCATCATCATCATCAATCATTCTCATTTATTCTTAACCGGCTATCAACATCAACCAAACCTATTTATATAACTATGAAATGATTGTATCTATGTATATGTTTCTCTATGCAGAAAGATCTAGGCATGACGCATGACGAATTGTCTGTGTATAGTCACTATCGTAGCTCACTGCGCTGTGGTCCCTACACAATGTTCTGTAAACTGGTGCATCTGTGGCGTGACAATTGTACTCCAGCTCAAGTCGCTGACAAAGTCAAAGTGTTTTTTCGCTATTACTCCATCAATCGGCATAAAATGACAACATTGACACCGTCGTACCATGCATTGTCGTATTCGCCAGATGACCATAGATCGGATCAAAGGCCGTTCCTTTACAATGTGAAATGGTCCTGGCAGTTTAGCACCATTAACGAACACTTACAACGATTACAGCATATCAGTGTAGCAAGTCAATGGCGCCAGCATTACCCAGTTAATAGTAGCATACAAGATGGCAAAGCACACGGGGAACACGACGAACAAGTAGCTTCTATCTCATCGCTTGTAGTAGTCAAGACTGAAATCCTAGAAAATGGATGTGCACTTCACAATGAAGATCCGTTTAGCAATAAACATCTATTGCCAACAATAAACTCCTAGGTTGGCTCAACACCAGTCGACGATAAATGCCAACCGATACAACTGCTAAGAAGATAGACGAAACTAACAAGCTTGAAACGATACAAACATTACTGAATGTCATTAAGGGTTAAAAAATACTGATGTTTTTTATGCTCGTGCAATAACAAGATATATCAAAGATGATCTTGTACCTTTTGGGGGCCAAATGGAATTGGGTATTTCTTTTTTTTAGTTTTCATTTAGCTTGTGTATAGCCGTTCACATCCCCTCCCCCCCCCCCCCCCCCCCCCCCCCCCTTACGGGGAAAAATTGGGGAGAAAACCCGATTCAAAATCCTTCAAATCCTCTAAAAAAGTAGGGCTCAACTCAAACGCACTGGTCAAGGTATCAAAATTAAAATGTTTCGTTCGATGTGAAAATGATCTATTCACTCAAAAGATGCATGTAAATAAAAATATCAAAAAAGCCTAAAGTGTTCACGGTTCGGGTCCCCTCACTGTTATACAAAGCATTTATCACAGTTACAAAACAACAACAACAACAACAGAAAAAATGGAATGCAATGCTATAATCTATCTCGATGGTATTCCTACTTTGCATCGCCTCATGGCTGTCAGCCTCGTGAGGACCAATCCAAGATTTACTGCATATTGTCGATCAGTACGCAAGTAAAAAGATTGAAACAACCTATTTTATAATCATCTTGTATCATGTGACGTCACCAAGCATTTTTTTATAGGAACGTTTAAGGTCGGTACACACTACGACAAGTCGCTTCAGTGTGCACTGGTTCAATAATCTAACCGGTTGGATTTCAAGCGACAACAATTTTCGTCAAAAATACTTAATACACACGGTGAGAAATTGTCGCTGCGACTTGTCGCCCAGTGTGTGCCGACCTTTAGTGTACCAAGGTACGGGATTGCACATTTTCTTGTTCGTGCCCCTCTTAAAGAATGGCTGCTATACCGGCTTAGGTTATATTTGTAGTGTTTTAGGTTTCATTTTCTATAGTTAATAGCATTTTTATAGCAATGTCCTGTAAAAGTTATATATCATTGTAAACCTATGTAGTTGAAATCACTTCAATAAAGCTTGTTATTAAGGCAACAAGTCTCCAAGTTCTCTATTGTAGAAAACGAACCCAAACAACAAACTCAACAGTATTTTTGAAAATTTCCGACGAGTACACTTTAATTTAGAACGCCGTACTGAAAACCAAATTTAGTAGGTAGGCTCTCTCAATAATGATTGAACAAGATTTTTTTCTTTATTGCACTAATATTAGATACTTATTTTTACATATTATACATATATATATATATTCAAGAAACTATAATAAATTTAAAATAAAGAAAGAGTATAATTTAAGGAAATGTGCGTGAGGGCCAAAGTAGCAGGGCAAAAAAAAAAAAACCACAATCGTAATCGTGGAAAGAGCTTTCTAGTTGTGTCTCAACTCCTAAAATGCGATTTTTAAAATGATTTAGATAATCTTAGACTTCTAAACATACATTATATGTGACGCAGAGATTGTTACTACTAGCGTTGTGTCTCTTAGTCCTATGCCATGGTAAGTTGTTTTTCCTCCAGGTTCACTTCCCTCTATAACTAGAGCTACTGCGTAGAACTTACCGTTCCCAGCGTAACTAAGAAGTGTCTGGGTACGAGAATTTTGCAGGTGTTTGCGTTTCATTTGAGCAATCGCGGAACGACTCGACTCGAAACTTACGACACCCGGCCTTGCCTTCTTTTAGCTATGGATAGTGTGAGTCTATGACGTTTTTCCTCCAAGTTCTCTTTTCTCTATAAAAATCATTTGTAATATAATGATGTACATCAGTGTGTATCAAAGTGAATATGCTTGTTAATGAGTGTGACTCATATATTGACTTTTGTTCATCCTCGAATTTGCAGATTAGCACGAAAATCACTGGGTAGGTGCTGTCCGAGACTCATTCGTGAATTAGAGTCGTTTTCGTACGAGTGGGAAACAGTAATTTCCGTATCGTAGCGTAAGAAAAATTTCGAATTTCCGGCCGTATCGTTCGATTCTACTGACTCTACGTACCACCCCACTACACTATATACTCTACATACGCCGCACCATTCAGTTGAGTTTGATGGGAGAGTCAATCCAATGCTCAATATTCACTACAACAAACCACATGTAACAGAAAATAGTTTGAAAATGCAAATGCGTTCTTCTATCTATATGTTGCTACAGTTCAATGAAAATGTCGAAAAGCCATTGCTTATTTTACCCCGGACGCAGTCTGCAGGCATGATAATGTTGTAAGAACGAGGCTGGTCAACTTACAGCCAAATTTGTTGTACATTGTAATTGGTAATTTAATATGAAATAAACTCCGCCCTATGAAATTGATTGACGGTTCTGAAAAAAAACAATATCAAATCGGAATTTGGCTGTAAGGTTGAACATCACATAAAGCGACATTTACAAATGTTACGTGAAGATTTTGCGGCATTAGGCACGAATTTGCCTTTTCTAATCCGTAGCATATTTGGTATTCAAAGCTAATGTAAATACTGAACTAAGGATACACCTTTTGCTGTTCATTAATCGCACTGAAACATTCATTCAAGCAAAAGAGCATTACCATAAGCGCGAAGAAGCATTCAGTAACATAAACAAACACTCAATAACAGCAAAAACAATGTTTGCAAACGATGTATTTCTAAAGACCCATTACTCTTATTCAAAATATTCGATAAGGAATCAGAACTCAGCTAAGTAAAAAGCCGTTTGTATATAGATATATATGTTTATACTTAACTTCCTTATCGAATTTTTCATGAGTCTTTAAGATTGAATATAGCTGCAAATATCTGCAAAAAGACCCTTACCTTGTCCATCTCAGCCTGCATCTTTGCCACTGCTGTACCACGTGGTCGTTTCGCATGCAATTTTTATCGCCTATTTTGAAATGGGCGATCGCCAATTTTTATCGCCCATTTCAAAATCTGCGATCGCCAATTTTTTCGCCCATTTTGAAATCGGCGATCGCCAATTTCGCCAAAACATGATCAGCCACCGTAGTAATGAGACAAAGCTGTAGATTGTAGAGTCAAGCTTTCATTAATCAATAGATGCGAATAAATTGTCAGTTACGTTACAAAGCTCTGTCATGTGACTACTATATAGTGTAGAACACTGCAATATTCTAGGTTGATATGTCTGATATATCATGCTTCACTATAAAAATATATTTCTCCAAACAGACAGGATACCATTTCTCCCTTCACATGTATGCAACACAATAAAATATTGATATTTTGATATTGTTTTAGTAAACCACGCACCTTCTTCACGACTAAGCATATAACAGGCCTAAAGGGTCAACCATTTGACATATGCGGGGGAGGGGGGGGGGGGGGGGGACATAATGCAAAAAAAATTTTAAATCACTCAAATGAGTTTGCACAAATTTTGTCATTCTGTGCCCCTTCTCCCTCCTTCCACCCTACCCTCTCAGTCAAATGGTCTCATTCAACTATTAGGTTAATTTTAAAGATATGTTTCTCATTATTTAAAGAAAATTTAAAATATAAATTCCTACAAACCAAATATATTATACTACATTAATGCACCTATACCAGCTCTATCAATAAATTTTTATAGCCTAGTATTAATTCTAAAAAAAATTGTAAAAATTGCAAATTTCATCAGAATTCAGCTATAAAATACAGAAGTACTCAGAACTGGTCCTTAGCAACATAAGCATAACAGCTCAGTATGCCTAGATAGAACTCTATCAATATATTGATTATTACAACCTAGTGCTACCATAGAATTGAAAATACAAATCTATAGAGTTTAGATATAAAATACTAGAGACAGATAACCATGGGCCAGGATTGATCCTTAGCAACATAACCATAGCGAACAAGAAACATAAACAGACTTAGCAGCATAGTATTGCATTCTGGAACTTTCTGGCGCCAAAGTGTGGAACAGAAGACCCATTCAATTCATGCTGATTGATGGTTTACATCTGGATCTAGCATTGGAATACAGTTATTGATGGTTAATATTCCAATTCCATTGAGGATGGTGGCGATTCAACTGTAGGAAGCAAGAACAAAAAAATGTTTATTTATTTATGCACATTAAAGGGGTACATGGACGTAATGTATGTGGTTATTCATGCATGACATTTTAATGATGTCATACACACCGCAAATCACACACATGACCCATACATTTTTACCATTTTGTTTAGTAAATTATTCTGTTCCTTTGGCACTAAAAATTTTATAAACATAGTGTTTCATCAGATTTTTTCCAACGATTCATATTTGGATCTATTTTCTTTTATTCATGTTGAAATTTTTTTACTACATATATTACAAAGAAATGTACGGGATGCATGGCCTATGTTGTGTTTATGACATCATCAACATTTGTAAAAAAGCTCCAAAATAAAATACTTCTCTTAGAAAGTTTTGAAAATTAGTCTTAAGGTCAGTACACACTAGGCGACGAGATAGGATAACATGCGAGTTACAAGTTGAGTTGAGTTAGAGTTGAGTTAGAGTTGAGTTAGAGTTAAGTTAGAGTTAAGATTGAGTTACAGTTGAGTTATCCTCAAATCCCTTTCTTAATCCATAAATTGCTTTTCCATCACAAAAACATTGAAATGACGGCAAAAATTCAGTTTTATAATAGAGTGCAAAGACAAAAAGAGTACAATATAAACAGCGGTATTTATTTCTTTTTTATGCTAATTCTAATATTTTCTTTTGTTTCGCTAGTGTTTTTTGTGTCTGCACTCTATTATATAACTGAATTTTTGCCGTCATTTCAATGTTTTAGTGATGGAAAAGCAATTTTTGGATTTAGGAAGGGATTTGGGGATAACTCAACCGTAACTCAATCTTAACTCTATCTCAACTCTAACTCAACTCTAACTCAACTGAACTCGTAACTCGAAAAATAGTCAATCTCGAATATTTGCCGTCATTTTTGTCGTCATTGGAGATAAGATAACAAGCGAATAATTAGTTATAATTGCCTCCTCTCTCCTTTTTAATAATCGCAGAGAACAATGTGAGGAAATTTGAGAAATTGTCTGTGAAAATGTGATCATTAAGATCCTTTTGTCTTGAAAACTAGCCAACTAGCCAATTTCAAAAGCAATTTTACTAAACGTTTATTAATTATTTTACTATTTAGAATAAATACTAACACTGAAAGATTACAACGTTTCGATGACATTCAATCAGAATATCTACTACAAGCATTTAACTTCTGACTCCCCCCCCCCCCAACATGGATTTTAGAACCCCCGCCCGATAATTATTGCGCAGTCCCTTATTTTTCTCTCCCTATTATTTCACTTTTAACTCCAGAAAAAACCTACATATTAACGACGTATAAACTACATGGTCTGACTAATAAGAGTGCAGATACTAAAAGTGTGCAATAGCCAACATTATACACAGTATTTAGTGCTTCTTTATGCTAATTCGCTAGTGTTGTTTAGCGCTAAATAATGTTCACTATTGCACACTTTTAGTATCTGCACTCTAGAAAAAAACCTACAAATCAACGACGTATAAATTGCATGGTCTGACTTATAAAAGTACAATTATAATAGGGAGAAAAAATAAGGGACTGTGCAATAATTATTGGGCGAGGATTCTAAAATCCATAAGGGGGGGGGGGGGGTGTCAGAAGTTAACTTGTAAGGTTGGGTAGGGGGCGCAGAAGTTAAATGCTTGTAGTAGATATTCTGATTGTAAAATATTTAATAAAACCTTAGTAAAATTGGTTTTGAAATTGGCTAGTTGGCTAGTTTTCAAGACAAAAGGATCTTAATGATCACATTTTCCCAAATTAAATACCGCTGTGTATATTGCACATCTTTTGTGTCTGCACTCTATTATAAAACTGAATTTTTCAATTTTTGCCGTGCATGTTTTCGTGATGGAAAAGCATGAATTTATGGATTTAGAAAGGGATTTGGGATAACTCAACCGTAACTCAATCTTAACTCTAACTCAACTCTAACTCAACTCAACTCGTAACTCGCAAAATAGCCAATTCCCTAGGCGACAAGTCGCAGCAACTTGTCCCAGCGACAGGTTGTCTCAGTGTGCACTGGCTCAACAGTCCAACCGGTTAGATTTCATGTGGCAAGTCACAGCGACAAAATTCTGTAGCGGCACCAACAATTGCTGCCAAAAATACTTAGTACATACAGGGGGAAATTGTTGCTTTGACCAGCCATGGGGACAAGTTGCTGCGACTTGTTGCCTAGTGTGTACTGACCTTTAACAATGATTACCATGGCTCTTGTGTATTCTTTTTGTTAGATTGATGGTTTATTGAAATTTAACTTTAATTTAATTTTTGATCAGTGGGTGTGATAAATGACGAAAATACATTGCCCATGTGGCTCTCAGTGAGACTGAGCTCTGAAAAGTTTGAGTTAAAAAACCAGTCTCAGTTTGCTGGCGGTCAAAATTTGTTTTCGGTCCACCGGTCCAGTGAGCAAAACAATTTTTCAACGAAGAGCAATATGTGGGACAGACTTTTGGAACCAGTCTAATTTGCAGGAGCACTATAGCTGCATTCTGCTCTGATGCACATGCAGAGCTTGTGGGTGGGGTTGGACTGTCACCCCAACTTGGGAGGGGGTAAGACACCAGGTTCTCAAAACCCTGATTTGATTTTTAAATACACTACCCCAATCCAAAAAATAGCTATTTTGATGAAAAGGAACAAAAAACATAACCCTGTCCCTTTTAATGTTTGTTGCTTTTCGAAACAGTTATTTCGAATATCACATTTTCTATTTCAATAATCAAAAAAATTATTTAAAATGTATTCATATATGAAGTGACTATAACGATATTGAGTTTTGGGTAAGGAATACCAGCTTTCGCCCATTATTATTATCATTTCAGAGTTTGTCTTTTCTTAAACTTGCATATCGTTGTCAATGTTACGATATTCCGCTATTTCTGCTCTTGGGATTCCTGTGCAACAATAAAAACTTGACTAAGGGGGAGTTTGACAATTCGAAAAAGAAAACAATCGCTCATACAAGGCAAAGTAGAATGAATTTCATAGAACAATATGCCAATTTTGCAGCTTATTTTTAAAAATTATGAATTACGTACTACTTTGCATTAAAAAAGGTAATTGGAATGGTTTTTGATTGATAAGTAAAGGCCTGGAGACACCGATTATCATGCAGAAATCATTGCCTTGAACCTATTGTAAAAACTATAAACAATAAAATAGAACACTAAAGAACATTTATGTGTCTGTTTGACTGTTTGACTGGAACAAAAGACTTCTTCTTAGTCGAAGCGTGGTATTCGAAAGGCGATAAAAACTCCATCAATGAACATATACATCTCCCAAGAGTATATGAAAAACTCTTAAACTCTGCTTAATTTGCATATATCCATCCACTGAGGAAGATTGCAGTATCGCAATCGAAACGTCTGCTCAACTTATTTATAATCAGAGACAACCTCTCTACTTCATTATGATTAAACCTGATTACAAAATCTTCAATTTTATGTCTGTTTGACTAGTTTTGATGTTTTTTTTTTTTGCAATTGATAAATTCCACTTGCAATATAGGCAATTATAAGCATTTTCGAAAAATCAGCATAACTTATCGAGCTGCTACATACAAACAATGTTAGTTCCCAATGAAATTATTATCAAATCGTAAAGATCAGTTTAGTTGTGCTAATAATGTCAAGTTTCAACTCACTCCACTTTAGGAGATATGAATAAATGAGTTGGGTCTAATTTGGTACTTGTTCAAAATGGCGGACACCACCTCCAACTGCATCTAATCAGTAAAATGTAACGGAGAACTGTGTGTTTACATTTGTGCTTCAAATGGCTAAATTTTTTGGTCCAAAAATGGATCTGGGGTGGGAACAAAACTTTGCTGTTGTCATGGCAACAATGCAGTTGATGACCCTATAATGGGGTGTTTTCATGCATCCCCCTAGGTAGTAGAAGTCTTTATTGTTGTATAATAAAAATAAGATGGACAAACAAAACGGGCCCATTTACAAGAATATAATAATAATTATAAATCTAATC
Organism: Diadumene lineata; assembly: GCA_918843875.1. NCBI lineage: Eukaryota > Metazoa > Cnidaria > Anthozoa > Actiniaria > Diadumenidae > Diadumene > Diadumene lineata. The sequence continues at coordinate 8,704,987 of OU974076.1, read as the reverse complement.
TAATATGATAAACTTATTAACAATACATTAAAAATGAAATAATATATACAATAATAAATAATTAATATAATATAGCTACAACAAACTCATAAAAAAGTAAATAAACATCTATTTATAAAACTATTTTTAAAGCGCTCGGTTTTTATCTTTGGCAATATGTAATTATGACCTCTAGGTCTAAGGCCCACCCTTCCCCTTTGTTTAGGTAAAAGGCTACTTAAAATGTGATTTGGGTTATTTACAATACTATCCCATAATTTACGATCCCTTGAAGCTATTAACTCATTTATACTTGTAAAGGTGTTTGTATAGCCATATCTCAAAGCTATTTTGTTAAAGCGATCTAATCTGCTTAAATACTTGCTATGAAAAGCAGCACCCCAAACTTCAATAGCATAGCTAAACTAGACGCCATGTAGGCGTTTACTCGGGGTACCTTATAGATTCTTCTGAAGCAGTTTTATGAAAAATCATGTAAGCAGTTAGCACTTGTACGATAATGTCTGCGATGGTTATATAGGAAATTTAGACGTCCAGCCTGTAGGTGTTTACTTGGGCTAGTTACACATGAATCTTGGAGAACAGAAGTACTTTTTAAAGTAGATAAATAGTAAATGACTTGAATGCATAATGAACAATATGCAGCTTTGCTACAGCATATGAGTACACTGAGTGTAAATTTAACTCCAGTAACTGCTATATATTTGTGTCATACTATGTGGACTTTAGGACTTCATTTTCTTTTTCGTCAATTTTATAACGTTATTATGTCAAAATAAACTTAAAACCTTCTGGTTGTTGACATGTTTTATTTTTTGTGTGCGATGCCTGCCTAAACCGCCGATTTATTCGACAGCGAAGACTACTCCATGTAGCCGGTAAATTTTTTAAAATTGATACTGAATACAGCGGAAAAAAAAAACAGACATTAAATGAACAAAATATCATTAAAAAACTACTCAGTACTCGATAACAAATCGTTGCTATACAAAAACAGACTTATCGTGGTAAGAAGCGAGCGAAGAAGCCACTTTGTTTTCTGCTTGAGCGATTCAAATTGGCGTTGTTGCCGCAGTGCCGACTAGAGAGTTTGATTTGAGTTCATTTGAAGTCTTTGAGCTCATCCGAGTTTCATTTGAGTTTTGGAGTTCGCGGAACAACTCGATTCGAAATTGACAGTCCTTGGCTTTTCGTCGACACCTTGATTTGGCTCTTCATGACATTGGGCTCCCTGTGGTCTCCGAGTGACATGCGCAGTACGAAGCAAATTTCCAAAACTCTGCATGATACAGGTAAGTACTTCATGTATTCCTTGATTATAAAAACATGCATATAAACAAATCTACAAAAGAAAATATGAAAAGAGAAAACCAATAATATCATGTATAAATAATATAAACAAATATAGTACAAAAAAAACAAAAAAAAAAAAAACGAAGGACTACTTCACAAAAACTCTGAATAGCATTAAGACATATATGTGAGGAAATTATAATCTGGGCATACATGAAGTACTTACCGACTGAAAGGTAAACTATGACTCGGGCCCCCCTAGGGGGGGGGGGGTACCCCGAGTAATAAGGAGATAATTAGACTGTTGTACAGCCTAATGAGATCATCAATACAATATCCGTAAAATCTACTCACTCTCAAAATATATTACCTAGAATTAGCTTTAATAAGGAGTTGGTCAAATTGAGTATCCCAATTACTTGGGTTACTATTAGCCGGTTTCATATTGAAAAAGGGACTGGGTTCTAGTCTTCGAAAACAACACATAATTTATTAAAAAACATCTTCACATAGCAAAAACACGAAGATAAACATAATTACTATGCTATTTTAGTACATTTGTTAGATATTTTGTAGTTATATTGAATTTATGAAGGAAAAATGGTTTGGAAGGACACTGTCCCTCCACTACATACATTTCTTGTTATGTTCAAGTCTCAATAAATTTATCTGTATTTATCCGATTTTAACAAAACTTTCATTATTTATTCATTTTAACATGTCTCAAATTATTAATGATTTGAAAAGATGAGGAATGGTTTCAATAATTTGTGTTTTACTCAACTGGAACCCAGTCCCTTTTTCAATATGAAACCGGCGAATTAAACGTGACACCTAGGAGTTTCAATTTGTCTTTACGTTCAATGTTGTTAAGTTTATCTGGAAGAGTTTTCTTGGTTTTACCATGTAGAGCTATTTCCCTGGTCTTTTTAAAATTAAGTGTCATTAAGGTAACCTACCTGCACACAAAGTTTCAATGGGTCATGGCTTGTTCTTGATAGTGCGCATGGTCAGTGGAATTCCGTGATACTATCACTGACACAATACTTGTAAAAGTCGCTTGTGGCGCAGCATATAGAGAATTTATCTGCGCATGTCGTAAGTTAATGGTAGAAGCCGCTATAATCACGCGAAAGAAAAATACCTTCTAAATCCCCTTTAATCCCAATTCACAAAAGCGATACCTCAGCTGTCAAAAGTCTCTGTTCCAACCATACAGTGATTGGCCGTTATTTCCGTACGGCTTATTATAGCTCTTGTTGGACAATAGCATAACAATTTGTTTGTTTATAAACATGCAAGATTCTGCAATATGGCCGCTTTCACAATGAGACTAGGTCGTCTTTGACTGCCGATCAAAAATTTTGGCCAATACTCTATCGAAAACCAAAAGTATAATACTAATCTACGATTATTAAAGAAAGCATACCAAGGAAAAACTTAGCGGCGCATAACATTTAAGCTCGACTTTTCTTCAAATTTATGCGAAAAAATTGACCATAGAGTAAGACTGACAAATCTTCTCCGTGCTTGAGTTAAAGTTTATATTTAGTGAAGATAGAAGTATATCAACAAAAGCCTGACCAGAAATTTACAACATTTGGTGGTTCATCTGTGTTTTCACAATTATTTGGATTAATCAAGATCATTCTAACCTAATTTCAGGTTCGGTATTCAAATCAGTCGAAATTGCTTGAGAGGAGAAACACAACCATGGCGTCAACAAATAACCCAATATCACATTTTGGCCAGTATTTCTTAAAAAAATAACAATGTTGTGATGTAGAATGTGGTTTGACGACTCGCATCATTTATATTTAGCTTTGGCGCAGCCCCTCAAACATACCGCTTATCAAGAAGGAAAGTTGACCAAAACTTGCAAAATGCGCAAATAATCTGCTCATCACTCCACAAAATCGATCCTCAATAAGAAATCATTTTGTACCACACAATTCCCGTGACCTTTGATTGTTAATGTGTGGAAAAAGTTTTCTGCTACTTCTTTAATTTTGGCAGCAGTTCTCATACGAATGCAGTAGGTTTGTGTTTTCTTCTTCGTTTAGCGGACTTTTGCTCACAAATATTTTAAGATCAAAAACCTCCATATTTGCTTGACTTAGTCACAGCACCTTACAAAGTGATAGACTTTAAGTAATGTATAAAGAACGAAAGAGAGTGTTTTATCGGCTGATAAAGATTCGAGCCGAAGGCGAGAATCTTTAGCGCCGATAAAACACTCTCTTGAGTTCTTTATACTACTTATCAAACTGTTAAAATTCATAATTCATACAGTTTTAGAATCTGAAAAAGAAAAATCTTATTTTATCGTTTTTAGTAAGGTCATATATGCAATTAGTTGTAGGAATTTTCAAACAATACCTCATTATTATATTTGTGTTAGTATCTGTAAAGAATTTAAAAGATGAAACAATAAATCAAAGTTTGCATGTGTTTCATTCATTAGATACAATAGGTAGCATGGTTATGTAAACTATATGAATCGAAATTAAAACTATCGAGGGAATTCAGTCTAATTAAATATTCACAATACCGAAAGCTCAGTTTGTTGAGGCTTTTTAAGAATAAGAGACTGTTGTTAAAGCTAAAAAGCTAAGAGACTCAAAGTTAAAGAAATCTCTATATGATAAAATGAGACGACGTTTCAGAAAACCTAAGTCGACAAGTGAAGAAGCAGCGTGTCTGAGCTCAAGTATTCCGAAGAATACGAAATACGTAACGAAATGGGCGGTCGGCATATTTTGTGATTGGCAAAAGACCCGCAGTAACAAGAAAGCAGAATATGAAAGCACAAGCTTCAATTTTGGTGATATGAAATCTCTCCAAGACTGTGATACAAACCTGGAGGAAATGAAAGCTTCCAAAACAAGTAGTGAACTTGAATTCGGTAAAGCTAGTAATATCGTGTTTAATAACTGCACATTCAGTAATTTTACATTTAATTCTAAATAAGTAAGTATAATAATTAACTAATGTAATAGTAACTCAGTACTTTTTTCTATAGCATGTATGCATAGTTGAAAATTAAAAATATTTTGTCTTGCCTTTGTTGCTAGCACCTTTTGATAAAGCATTAATGAATAAATCATTAGGTCTTTATCAAAAATGAAAAAATGATAAAGCATTAATGTTTTATTCATTAATGCTTTATCAGCCCCGCACTCCCCTGAAAATATTCAAAGCCGCCCCCGACTTCTAGTTTGCTGTATCTTTACCTGGCACTAAAGATACCGTCACATGATCAGATAACAGCATTACATTGGATTACAATCTTATGAATTATTAATGAGTTTGATAAGTATCCATTTATATTTTCCTAAATTGAAGATCACTAAGATTGCGATTGGAACTCAAAAGTTCCCCGGTCGTAGAAAAAAATGTAAACATGACCGCGAGCTAAAATTTTCTGACATGCGCAGACAAATTCTCTATATGCTTTGTGGCGCTGTTTTTAAATATTCAAATGTGCCGTCATGCAGAGCTGTTAAAAGTTTATTTGATACTTCATCCAATAGTCATTCAAAGCTGTAGATTTTTCAAGTTCTATTTTCTGGAAGAGTTTATTTGACAAGTTTGTCAGATGGTAAAAAAGGCCGTATTCTTCGTGGATTCTTCGTAGCGTTTTTCAATCATTACTTATCGACTAATCTACTTTTAAAGTGCTCGCAGTTGGTAATAAACTGGAACAATAAAGCCACCGTGACCCATTGAATAACATCCATCCCTCCCCTCTATCAACTAACGGTGGCGGCGCGGTGCCAAAATGGAATGGCACCGGATCGATTGGATGGTACAGAAAAATGGGATGGGATAAAAATGTGATGAAAGTGACCCAGTAGACCCATTGTATTACTACTTATACTACATGTAATATTCTGAATACTAACACTTACGGTCAGGGCTAGTAGGTTTTCCCCATCTTTTATCTGTTGGATCGAATGGTTTATGGAATCGGTCAATTCTACTTAGTTTAAGCATCTTTCTTGTCTTTCCTTTGCCAACGTCGACGACTCTGACTCTACCACACTTGTAAGCTATTGGAAAACGGCCCATTTCTGCGGGCCTTCCTACGGCCAACAACGTTTCGAAGTCTGATTTAAATTGTCCTGTAGCGAGAGGCGGTTTGGACACATTCTTGTTGATAACAGTTGGTTCTTGATCGGCCCGTTGATCGGCTTTCTGGACTTCTTGATTAACTCGTATTTCGCAAGCTGCATCAAACGACAAATTCGCGGAGCTTTTAAGCTGTAATCTTTCAGCATAGAGCACTTCATATATTATTAGTAAATGTTTCTTTTTACTAAGGAGAACGAAATCATCAGTGAAGGATTTGAGCTTTTTAAGCTCCTCCGCAATATCTTCGTAGATCAGCCGTCTCTTTGTAATTGTGCCCAGGTTTAATATTACCTCGCACTTGCAATTATGTAGACCATGTAATGTGCAAAAAGGCTTTGCCTGGATTCCTCCACGTAAAGTCTTACTATCCATGTACATCAGCTGATCAAAGGCGTAAAAATCCTTTTCCTCTGCTTGATCAATTAAAAACTTTTTTATGACATGTGCTTGTCTTTTAGTCTTATGACTTAGTGAACCAACATGCCGTAAAGTCGATTTGAAATATCTAAGAAAAGGAATCCATCGCCATAATCTTTTGCTATCTACGTAGAAAACATCGAGTAGGTCGTAATCATTGCCATCTGCGATCGAAGAGACTGCCATGAAGCCTGGAAATTCTTTTTCGATAATTTCTTTTAGCTTACCCATGGCATCCATGTTGTTATATTCCTAGAATTCTTGTAGAAGCACATGTAGCCCAATTTCATTATCCCGTTTGGCTATGACGTCATTGAATTTTCAAGTGGCCCGTTTGAATATTTTTGCAATTGTATTCGAAAACACGCTCAGAAATTACTTCAAACTGCAGTTCATTTTCGAACTTCCGCAAAAAAAATAATGTTTTGAATGTTAATAAAAACTCGGCAATACACTTGGCTCAATAAAAGTGAGTTTTTTGGTGTTTTTGAATGGTTCGAAGTTTTGTTTGATTCTACCTTCATATAGGCTCAGTCTCCAGCCGTCAGGGGTTCGTGCGCCCGCGATACTCTCCCCACTGACGGCTGGGCGCATGGATTAAAATCATGTCGCGCACGTCCGTGACGTATTTTGTAATTAGCATAAGAAAACGGAAACAGAAGTGAAATTTGCAGTAAAAAAATTATCAAAATAATGGTTTATTACGAAAGCACGATACACAGACTTGATTATAGCACTCATTTATTTTTATTTATATAATACGAACAAGTGATCTTGCGCATCAAAGGCCGACAGATCTCCAGCGGCTTCAAGTTGTCACATTACTGTAACTTGTGCAACGGTTCATAGACTAAATCAATTCAAATTATATAACAACATAGGTACCAACGACAAATGAGTCATTATTCTATGTTAAAGTGAAACGATGACACAATTCTAAAATTGGAGCAAATGATATGTTATGTTGACAAATGAGAGGTCAAACACTTCGCGAGTTGCGGTGAACTGGTTCACACGTGTATAAACATTGCAAAATTGCTTTCAGAAATATTCTAGTGATCTTCTCCGAATCTTTCATTGTCGACTGAAGTTTCTGATAGAGTACATATTTATGCAATTAACGATACTTTTTCTGCTTAGTAGCGTACACTTCCAGCAGCGAGCCGTCCGCTGAATATAGTCTGTAGTTCATGCGAATTATTCGTCGAAAATTCACAATCCATTAGTCCTATCATTATCTGAAGTCCGTACAATCTTCTCTTAACCAAATGCATTATTATGAGTATTTACGATCGATTCAGTAAACTGTTACCGAAAACAATCCGGCGTAACTGTTTGAAACATCGGCGATTTTCCCAAGGACGTTAGTTGGTAGATTACAAACTTGAAACACAACATTACCAAGAGCGATCTAATTTTAAAGCCTCGAGTTGAACATCCTTGAATGCACTAAAATTACACGACTTAAATGCATTTGAACAAGTACTTTCGTTCACCATTTCGTTCAGAACGAATTTTAATTTATTAATTTATGCCCCTTGATTTTCGAGGGGCAACTTGCTGATTGGCTGAGAAGAACAATGTGAATCTCATGCGCCCAGCCGTCAGTGGGGAGAGTATCGCGGGCGCACGAACCCCTGACGACTGGAGACTGAGCCTAACCTACATATAGCGCACGGAATTCTCTGGACGCTGACTAAATTTGCGGCACCGTTTTTTGATTTGTCACAACGAAGCGTTTATCAACTAGACTCTGAATTCAGGGTGAAGTCTTGCCCTGCATATGCTTTAGATGGATTTCAGTGTATTTAACCAATTTTCAGTTTTTTTTAATTTAATTTTTTTTTTCTTAGCAGGTACCATGTTGATGAAGTGATATTTCATTTTATTACTATTTGGTTGTTTTTGCTCAATTGATTTATGTTTTCTCAAAATGTTTTTACTTGTTAGAGTGATAAGTAACTTTTTATTTATATGTTTTAATTGTTTGTTTGTCAGTTGACATGTGCATTGTGAAAATAATTGATTGACATGTCAATATGTGTTACAAGGTGTTTCGTTAAAGATGGAACACAACTTTTGCACAAGCATATTAATGTTTTACATGCAGTGTGAGGAATATTCACCCTACTATTCTCATCAACAGTTATTACAAAATAGTTTAAAGTGTTTGTTGTTAGGCTGTGCTTTACAATAAAAGTAATGCAATTTTCTCAATAGAAAAGCAAAAAGCCTGTGTTTGTAGTAAGAGGATAGTTTTAGTTGTCTTAGAGGTAATTGATAGTAATCCATAGAAACGTGTACAACAATATTTGCATCCATAATATTTTAATTTTCTTAGGTAAGTTTCAGGATTCATCAAAATCATTATCTAACATCCTTTGATAAAATAAATTAGCATGTTCATAAATGCTGTCTATTCAGTACCAGATTTCCAATAAGAGCATTGCATTATAAATGACAAAGAAATACAATAATTAAACTGCAATTACTAAACATTACTGTTGAATGATATCCATGTAAGTATTGCTTTCAACTAATGTACTACATGCTTGATCATCACAGTTAATTGGAAGTACTTTATGGCTAGTTTTAATTGAATTAATCTCCTGACATGTTAATGTGCACATGCACCTCTCAAATGAACATTGCTGCTTTGGTAAAGAAATTTAAAGTAATTGGTTCAAATCACAGGTAGCCCAAGCTAGCAGTTTGTGACCGTTTTTAACAATAAAACGAAAAAAATAAAATATGATAAAAATTAAACTCTGTGTATGTGTATTGTCTATTTATTCATGTTCCGGTAGAGTTTCAGGCCATTTGGAGCAATATTAAGCGTTTTATTTAAAATTACCCACCAACGTCCTAAGAAGAAGGGAAGGTAGCACACTCGATCGACCTCGTCGCTCAGAAGCCGTCAGAAATCCACTTCTAACTCATCCAAAACTATAAATTACGCCAAAATTCTCTCGGATTATGTTGTTCTAATAAATAACCCACCCACTCTACGAATTTAATTTCAATACTTCCACTATTTCACTTCAAAAAAACAATTCTCCTAAACGAAATCGCCGTAAGTGGATGCTTGGTTCCATCTACCCCGTAACGGCTTCAACGGATTTTGACCTTTGGTAACTACCACCTCCCCCAACGCAAAACTACGTCACTGCCATTGTACAAAACCGACCAATGGGAAAGCGACATTGTATGTTCGAGTAAACAGTTTGTAATAGTAGTTTTGCGTTGGGGGAGGTGGTAGTTACCAAAGGTCAAAATCCGTTGAAGCCGTTACGGGGTAGATGGAACCAAGCATCCACTTACGGCGATTTCGTTTAGGAGAATTGTTTTTTTGAAGTGAAATTGTGGAAGTATTGAAATGAAATTCGTAGAATGGGTGGGTTATTTATTCGAACAACATAATCCGAGAGAATTTTGGCGTAATTTATAGTTTGGATGAGTTAGAAGTGGATTTCTGACGGCTTCTGAGCGGCGAGGTCGATCGAGTGTGCTACCTTCCCTTCTTCTTAGGACGTTGGTGGGTAATTTTAAATAAATCGCTTAATATTGCTCCAAATGGCCTGAAACTCTACCGGAACATAAATAAATAGACAATACACATATACAGAGTTTAATTTTTATCATATTTTATTTTTTTCGCTTTATTGTTAAAAACGGTCACAAACAGCTAGCTTGGGCTACCTGTGGTTCAAATCATTTGTTTTTACTTTGAGCAAAACAGATTAGCGCCAGTGTTTTCTCGACTGTGCGAGGAATGACTGACTATGTTTGTCTCCAAGCTCGACGGCACAAAAAACCATCAGCATTTTAAGAGCCGTGCCCTCGGCCCAAAGGCCTGGGCACGACTAATTAAACTTTAGAGCCTTGCTTATCAAGCTTTTTCGGCTAAGAAGGTAAATTTACGATGCCTTTTAAGGCGAGCATGATACAATAACATGATGTTTATCGATAAAAGCCTCGAGCTTTGTGGAATTTGACGTGTCTTCGAGAAGCTGTTCCTTCTACTCCTGTGTTGTCAAAGATATCAAGATCATTTTACGCGAATCTACCGTCCAAAGCGGTTGTGGTTGTTTCATGCAATGTTGTATATTTGACTTCGTCTTCTTATAATTTAAAAACTTATGGTTATCGTTCTTTTGCTGTGTCTGCACCAACTTTATGGAATTCACTCCCTTCTGACATTTGAAACATTGACTGCCTGACAACTTTTAAAAGAGAACTTAAGACATTTTTATTTAAGCTAGCCTTTAATATGTAATGTTTGTATTATTGTGTTTGTTTGTTTGTTCGTATGTTTGTTTACTTGTTTGAGTGTTTATTTATGTTCCTTCAGCGCTTAGAACTGACCTGTATAAGCGCTTTATAAATTCATTATCATTCATTATCCTGATTCATATTTAGAACATGATTGCGCTGAAAAGAGCATCCAATAAGCTATCGATTTACCTCTTGCATGGTTAAACTAAGACCAAGGATATAATGGAGCCCATTCACGATTTGAGACAACTTATCATCACAGATTTTAACTGAATCGGATTGCTCAAGGGTAATTTAAACAATTGTATTTTATTAACTAATGTCATACAAGTAGGCTAGGCTCTAAAATAAAATATCTGTGCCAGTTAAACAAATGATAATTTAAATTCAAAATGACAAAAACACAAACTTCAGCTTAAAAAAAATGGTTTTGAACTTGCACCTAGCCTCCTCCTCAGGCGTCTCTTTTTAGCGTTTTCCTTTCTTGTTTCTTGGATGGGCTTCCTTTTTTGCAATTGACCGTTGGGGATTATGGGATTACGTCAACTCGAATGAAGAATAAGTAAAAAAAGCAAAAAGGGCCGAAAAAGGGTTGCCTGCTGAGGAGGCTAACTTGCACCGAGGCTTCCAACCAGTAAGAGAATGTATTTCACTCTATCTGTGTCACGCTTTGAGCCGTGAAGAATGTTGTGACTTCAATTGCACGTGAGTCAGTATATTCTTTGACAACTAAAAGAGACAATGGAGTCGACTAGTGAAGTTGATATAGAGATGGATTTATCTCAAAATTTCTATGGCTCATTTTGTGACGATTCTCATGATAGCTCGTCCGAATCTAGTTGTTCTTCGTCCGAAGAAACTCCTTCGACATCGGTAAGTGAATGCATTCTGTTCTGTTTAAAATTCAAGTTATAATACTAGCTGCTCTTCGATTTAAACTCTAACTTAGTTTTTTTTTAATTCAGTTCTGTATATGTAAGAATACCTGGAGCAGGAAAACAACTAAAAAGACAGAAGGATGTCCATGTAAAGCTGCCAACAAGGAATGCAGTCGTCCTCATCTCATATGATTGGCCAGTGATGACAATGGATTTTTACAAATGTCACCTTACCGGGGGTGGTTTAGTAGGTATAAATTGTTAGACTGATTCTCCTGTGGGGATGACGTGTTGGTAGGAATTTGGCTAGAGTCCAGGGTTGTCCGCGCAATCACCGTCACGTGCTGCACAGGATGTTCCTGCCACGGATTTGAACTATTTCAAAATGGCTGGTAATTGGAAAGTCTAGACGGACGAATGAGTAATGAGACAAGGCTGTAGATTGTAGAATCAAGTTTTTATTAATCAATAGATGTGACTAAATTGTTGGTTATATTACAAGTTGTGTCATGTGACTACTACATAGTGCAGTACAATATTATAGGTCGATACATTATTCTTCACTATAAAAATATATTTCTCCAAACAGACAGGATACTCTCACATGAATGCAAGAAAATAAAATATTGATGTTGTTTTAATAAACAAAGCACCGTCTTCATGACTATGAAAGCCCATACTAATTAAAAGGTGAACCATTACACATTTTGTTGGTGGTGGTGATGGGGGGGGGGGGGGGGGGGGTGTGTTTGGGGTTTGGGTCCCGTCAAAATTTTGTGCTGGATTTGTTTTCAGAATCACCCCATTGTCCTCCCCCAAAACCATCCATCCATTTCTTATTATTTCAAGAACATTTAAAATATCAATTCCTACAAACAAGTATATTATACTATGTTAATGTTCAACAGCTCTAACAACAAATCAATTTTCATAACCTAGTGTTAATTTTAAAAATGTAAAAATTACAAATTTCAAGAATTCAGCCCCCGTGGCTCTGTCGTTGCAGCTACCTTAGAATAAATTGAAAATACAAATCTACAGACTTTTAATTAATAGATAAAACATACTAGAGATGTGTAACCATGGGCCAGGACTGATCCTTGGCAACAAATGCATCTGGATCAAGTGTTGGTCAGGAATACAGTTATTGATGGTTAGTATTCCATTTCCATTGACGATGGTGGTGATTCAACTGTAGTGAGAAAAAAACAAAAAATGTTGATAAATTATTGATGTACATTTAATGATGGAATGTCTTGAGTGAGTGTGACAAATGAGGGAAATAAATAGTCCATGTGGCTCTCAATGAGAATGAGCTCTGAAAAGGTCAAGCCAGTATCTCTTTGGTCCTCTTTGATTATGGTCAAGATTTGTTTTGTCCACCAGTAGTCTAGTGAATGGTCTTTTTTCATGAAGAATAATGTGTGAGACAGACATTTTTATAGAAACACTATAGCTGCACTCTGATTGAAGGTGGGGTGGGGGAACTGCTACCCAATCTTGTGAGGGGGTAAGATACCAGGTCTGCTAAACCCTGATTTGATTTTCACATGCCCTAACACAGACTCAAAAAAAAAATAATAATAAAAAACTCCCCCTAGCTGTCCCTATCCCAGACAAAATATCAAAAATTATACACTTCCCCAGACTTAGAAACCGAAAAGTAAAATTTTACCATACCTGGGCAACACTTACCCCTATAGCAAACTGGGGAGTAACAAGAAGGTGAACCTTTTAATTTTAAAGGCTTTTGACCACAGTTAACCTATAATCTATATCAAATCTTTTTGTTCTTTTCTCTCTCTTATGACCGACAGGAATGATAATTTTAACTACTGTATAATAATAATTCCAAGTTTTATACTGACCGATTGCAAGTCTGGGCTAGTTGAAAACTAGTGAAACACATGGAGGATTTTGTAAACTGATAGACCATAAAGGCTAGTAAGAACTGACGCTTCACTTACTCCTTACTTCGACAAAGGACTAATATCAGAAACTTCAGTTTCTTCATAGCCTTTATAGTTAATCATTTTATAATCTCTTCCAACTATAGCAATACTTACACTGATCGCTAGTAGGTCTATGCCATCTTTTATCAGTAGATTTAAATTGTTTATGGAACCTATCCATTCTTGATAATTTAAGGAACGTTCTTGTCCCTTGGTTAACTATCCTCACTGCACCACACTTGTAACCGATCGGGAAAATACCCATTTCTTTAGTTCTTCTCAATGCAGAAGACTGAATTTCTGTTTTTTTTGCTGAAGCAGCAATGGATGTCGTGGGCACGTTCTGATTTATGTCTGATAAAGGCATTCGAATCCCACCGTTAATTGAGGAATTCGAAGACTTTGCTCCAATAATTTCAAGTCGTTCAGCATATAATATTTCATATATTATAAGTAAATGACTTTTTTTCCCCAAACGGATTAAATCATCTGAAAAAGTTCTGGGCTTTTTAAGTTCCCTGGCAATCTCATGGTAGCTCAGATTCTTCTTTGTGATCTGACCAAGATTGAGAACTTCACCACTTTCAAAATCACTTAGGCAATCCACATTTAGATATTCTATCTCCAAATCTCCTTTGATATTCGTAGATTTAGTCTGGTAGTGATCATAAAGAACAACCTTTTTTTCCTCTGCTTTATTCATGAGCTTTTGGAGATTATTCCCTTGTTTTGAGGAAATGCTTTTTTTCAGCGGACCGACGTGATTCAAACGAAAGCTGGATTGTCTCCTTCTGAACAGAGACTGCAGCGGAGAAAACCATCGTATTTCGCTGTTTTTCCTATCTACGAAGAAGAGGTCGAGTAGATTATAACTATCTGCAACCGAAGTGACAGGCAAGAAGTCCGGAAATTCCTTTTCGACGAGATCTTTAATCAATTTAACGGCAGCCATGCTTGTCTGGATCAGAGAATATTCTTGGAATATGCATTCGAAGCTCCCGCTAAACAAAAGACGCTATCCTCAGACCTCTTTCGTGGATTTTGCTACGCGAGGTCCTGGTTCGAGCCTATTCATCATTATTGTAGTTTTCTTTTCATCTTCCATATTCCAAGATGCCGGGACGAAGGAAAACGGGAAAAAATGCTCCAATTTTTAGCCATGAATTTATTATCACTAACCACGGAGACATAGTTTCTTGTGTGTGTATGGTTTTTATGATAGGATTGATGTTTCAGGTGAGTAAAACTCAAAATGAATAACTAGTAGAATCGACCATTTTGATATTTCGGGTTTCTGATGAATGTCTTTTTGTTGTTTGTCGCTTTCAGGCTACTTCCAAAGTTGCTGCTGTTTTTATTGCACCACAGCACAATGTGACTAGAGAAGTGAACGGTAAGCTAAACGTCTTCTAAGTGAACCTTTTCTTGATATTTCTTTAATGTATTTTGATCTTTTTCTCACGTGTAGTTATTTTGTCATCAATATTCCATTTTTCTTTCAAAGAAATTCACACAATTTTGCTTCTATCGAATAATTCTCAAACTGTTATCGGTAATTTTATTGTATAGATGGCTACGATTTATTTATGTGGGATTTTATAGGTTCTGTGATTATTTGAATTTCGCTGAAATTTGCTGTTCTCCGGTAGAAGTTCGTGTTGTAATCGGATTGGCTCGTTCGAGAAGGTCAAATAAAAATTTGTTATTTTTCTCATTTGTGTGGTAGAAATACGCAAATTTATCCAAAATGATATCGTTTTTTGATCAACATGAACCATTTAAATTTTAGTTATATGTTATTATTTTATAGACATTATTATTTCATATATTTTATATTTTTTGATAGAAAGATGGTCGCTATTTTAATCGTTGTATTTGAATAGCAGCAAGATGGACATCTTCACATCTGTTCAAACAATGTTTTTTTTTCTACATTTGCTAAACTGTTATTGAATTCTAAGAAAATAACTGCTTTTGGAAAAAATCTCTATTGGGTTGTAATATAATTAATTTTTTTCTTTGGTTCTTTCAATCTATTTTGTAATTTAGATTGACTGTCAATGATCCTAAGGAGGGAGGCAGGGTTTAGTTTATGAAATGGATCAATTAAAATATATCCCCCCTCAAATATCAAAATTCCAAAAATGTACCCCCCATTGAAGCCTGACTGTAGAACTTAAGGCTGCTACTAAGTTTGATAAAAAAGAAATGTTATGAAATTCTTATTTTTATTTTATATCATCAGAAACTTCATTCTATGTTCAAAGCCAGCCCCTAGAATTGTACGTTCCAACTATTTACCAAAATATTAGAATTAACCCCCATTTTTCAGTCTGTTTTGAAAAGTGTACCTCCTTATATAAACACCACCCCCCCTGAGGATTAACAAAATAAGATGGATATTTGTCTAGATCTGGAATACAGAGCCCCAGTACAGGTGCAGATTTAGTGGGTGACTAGTAACCCCCCCCCCCCCCCCCCCCCATCCCTTTTGACCAGTAAAATCTACTTTTTTGATAAAATTTGTTTTCAGCATAGTTTATACATTCAACTTTTACGAGTTCAGTCACCCCTCTCCCCTCCCCCCTTTCAAAATTCCTAAATCGGCCGCTGCAGTATTGTAAATGAATTAGCATGAAGTATGATGATGTTTTACTTCTGTTTTGATACCACAATCTATATATCATATCCAAGTACTTTTGTTTTTTGATCTTGAATATTCTTCTTCAAAGGTCGGAATAAAAAAAAAATTCAATAAACTATTTTGGCATAGAGACAGGTTATTAAATTGTCATGACACTAAATTCAAAGTCTGCCCTTCTTGGAGATGCAAACCCCTGCATTTCCCAAAAATTATTGTATTCACTATTGTGCATTGTTCCATGTTATAATATGACAGTTTGTTTTGTTTTCCTGACAATGGGGCATTTAACTGTCCATTTTGCTGGTATGGTGTTAAGTAAAATTTGAGAATATTTTCTTCTTAGCTTCAGTAAAATGTAATACCCCTGAAGCAAGATGACGTTTTACCCACTTCTCTATACCATATTGAATATTTCATATTCAAATTCTGCACTCCTATGAGAATACATGAACAATAGCCATACTTAGTGAACAAAAGTAATGTGAAATTGATTCTGGTTTACATACGGGGGTAAAACGTCATCACGCTTTAGGCCTATTTCCTGACAATATCTTTGTGTGAATTCTAGGTACTGATGGCACTGATTTGGTGACTACTTACACCAATGGCCCCAAGGACTTCTGTACCATATTCTTTTATAGCCTTGCTTGGATTGTTGTTCACGCCATAATCCAAGAATATATCTTAGATGTGAGTACTGTCTTGTACTAAAGGAAAATATCACTTATTTATTCAAACACCAAGGATCATACTTGTAATTTTACTGGCATATTTTTTATTAGTAGTATTATATATAATGATCATTAATATTGTTGTCACCACTAACACTATCATGATATTTGTTATAGCTCTGTTTGTTAAGCATCCACCTATTGTGAGGGAGGTCACAGGCTTAATCACTGTGTCCAGACCATCGCTCTCCACTCAAGTACTAAAAATATGAGTTATTGTGAAAATTTAACAAACTAGATAGAGTAAAAATTGTTAATTGTGCACCAGATCTTGATGGTGTGATCCAGTGCTCAACATAAGAGAAAATGTGTGGCAATATTTTTACATTCAACAGTAAATTTCTTGGTCAATTTTTGCTCTATCTTTGTCGAATTTTCATGTCTATAATTTGCTTGCACTTTTTGAAAATCCAAAATCCAAAACAAACTACAAACTTAAAAAAAAAAAAAAAAAAAAAAAAAAAAAAAATAAATGATGTTTTGTTACCTCATTACTTTGGTAATTTTTATAACCTGTTCTTTTTACTGTCTGTTATAACAGAAAGTTATTAGAAAGCTTCATTTGTCAAAGACTAAGAATTCTAGATTCAATGACTCTGGTGAGCTTCTTCCATTTTACTTTGCATCAGCAACATGGGGTGCAGACATCATCATGAAGGTGAGGAGACAGACGGACACTATCAGATAGTCTAGACAGACAGACAGATTAATAGATCTGCTTCTGCCCACAGTGGGCAGACATATAAACAGTCAGGAAAATGGATGTTGATCTAGTCTTTTCTCATTTTTATCATCACTTTCAGCTATGCTGTGCACAATAATTACAAATCTGCCAAGTAGCTTTTCAGTTCATATATGTGGGATTGTATTGTAATCCTACATATATAAACACATCAGTATCTTGGCAGACAGACAGACAATGTACAGAAACTTTAACCATTAAACCACTTGCACATATTAGACATCATCTATGACATGTCAACAGAATGACAAGCAATGACAAACACACTTGCACAGGGATATTGTGTAGGCGATGAATAAATACAGATGCTACTGAGATACAATGGTGTTATTTGTTATTATAATTTAGTCACTAAGGCAACCAATTATTGATTATGTACACATACTGCTGACCAACATACTCATGCCAACAAATTCATACCAATCAAGAAGGATTGTAACCAACTCTTTGATCTTACAGGAGAAACTCTTCCCCACCATTACTAACTTGTGGGAAAACTACCCTCACAATGAGATGTCGTAAGTAACCATGACAATGATGCATGATAATTGTATATTGATGACATCATCTTATTATGATATGTTTGACAAGTGAAAGTGGAATGTCCCTTTTTGTTTTTCCACCTACTTCCACTTGCAGTCCCTGTTTTTTCCATACTTGGCATTCATGCAACTTGCACAAAACATCTAAAATCAATTGGTATTTATTCTATGAACTTCTGGGGGAACTGCACAGGCTTTCAGGGAATGCCTGAATCAGTTCTAAAGCACCATTCCATAATAACTTGCACCTCGAAGAGTGTACAAAAAATGTGTTATTTTGAGGCAAAACTACTTCAAATTACGATGAATTCTCTAATAATTATCTGAGAATGCTTTCTTCCAGGCAGACCTAATGGCCTTTTTGACTTTTTCTAGGTTTGTTCTTAAGTTTTATTTTATTCTTCAAATTGCTCATTGGGTCCATTGTTTCCCTGAATTGTATTTTATGAAAACTAGAAAGGTGAGACATCAATGATGTATTAAACAAGTAATCTGTTCTTAATAATAATTATATGCTGTACACTTGTAGATTTGCACATCTCATATCATATATCACAAACTTGGGCTGAATTGATAATGTATGTCAGAGAGGGGTGGTACTAGATAATATTTCTTAATACCTAAAATGATTCTTCCAATAAATAGCAATAAAAAGCAATCCCCTCCCCTAGGCAAAAAAAATTGTTGCTTCGACCAATTTTTTAAAAAATTGCAAATCTCACTTTTTATAATTTTTTTAAAATTCTCTACAATTTTACTGGGCCCGCCCTCCTCTACCATATAAAAACAGAGGATTTTAAGTTAAAATTGTTATTTATAATTGTCTTGAATACCTTCATGATTCTGATTAATTGCATTGTTTGCTGGACTTTTGTATTTAAATTTCTTTTTTCAAAGATCTTGCCTGTGAACTAGATAATGTCGAATTATTTTATGGCTTTGATTTGCTCTCTATTGGTATTCTCATCTCCCAGAATCTCTTGCTTACATTATCTATTATTATCTAATGTTATCAGGATGAAATGTCAGCCAAGATTCATTTGTATATCGAGTATTTACTCTTCATCTGGGCTGCCTATATGCTGAAGTAAGTGCTATTTTGACTGGTAATATTGAGAATAAGTGTGTTATTTATTTATTTAATAACCTTACTGATCATTGTGGTGATGGAGCCAGTGTTTTTGTCAGAGGGTTAGTGTGATGTGGAGAAAGGTAGGGGAAATAGATTGTCACTGCTAATAAAGGCAAATGTCATCAACACGATGATTGACCACTGGCAGTAGTAGATGTTGCAGTATGTTCATAGAAAGAAACACTGCATTACATGGCTTTTTCTGTTCCTATTTCTTTCCTCAAATCCTTTGCAGCTGCACAAGAGTATTGACTGAGTATTGTCTGATTTCATCCCATGAGGCTTGGGGAAAATTTCCCTTACATTTTGCCAATCAGCAAATGAGTCCATATTTTGAATGATCACATCAGGGTTCTTAAAATGGCAAAGTTTGGTCTTGGTAGAGTAAGATTTGAATGGGATAGGAGTCATACAAAAGTCCAAATTTGGGAGGTAATTTATGGGAACGTGACAAAATGTCCGGGTTTCATACATTTCTTTGAAAATTGGAACTCTCATATCTCACTTTGATTTCATTCAATCAGCACAAACTTTTGGGATTTTGAGGTGGTCATTCATAGTAGAGACTTTTTTGTTAGTTGACATAAAAAGAGGTAATCTATCCCCAGGCACTCTCGGTATGAAATTGGGCAATGGGTGTGGCTGTCTTATTATGTTTTGATTAATCAAAAATTAGTGTAACTTTATTGAGTAACTTTCACACAAAAAGTGCAATTCTATAGGATTGACCAGACAAGTCCAAATAAGATAAAATCAATCCCTGATTAACAATTTTGTGTTATTTTGTAGTTTTACTCACCTTGCCATTTGCTGCTTGACCATTCACTACACTGTTGAATGTGTGTTCCATGCTATGAGGCTGTTTCAGATTAGTGCAAAATATGATTTGGCCAAGAATATGTAAGTATTCACCACATAACTGCACAATAAAATCAACACTTTTGTTTTGTAATATTGTCTTTGTCTTTTTAGTAGCTTTTTTATTTGTATTTTTGTAAGCTTTCAGCTTTGGTATCATCAACTAATGAATGGAATTGCATGTTTATGTCTATATTGTGTTGCAATGTGTGCACACACAGCGGTGTTGTTTTCTGTGTAGTATAAATTATTAATGAAATATGTTATTGACCAATTCTTCTTGTGATCTGCTTAAATTCTGCCCCATTTTCTTCTTTTCCCATCATAGTTTTTACTTCAACCACTCTTGCGTGCATTGACATAAAACTTTTCTTGTTTTACAAGATTCATGGTTTGGTCTTGTTTGTTTATGTTGGCTCGTCTTGCTGTTATTGGATTGACTGTCATGACTTTCTGGTAAGATAATGTTATCATCATCACCATCATTATCATCATCATCACCATTATCCTCTTCATCACCACCATTATTATCTTCATCACCATTATCATCATCCACCACCATTATCATCATCTTGATCATCACCATTATATTCACTATTATCACCATTACCACCATTATCATTTTCATCACTTATCATCTTTATCATGAGTAGAAAACTAAGATAGTGCATTGTCTTTTATCAGTTTTTTAGTAAATATATTGTCATTGTTGCATTACAACAGTTAACTAATATTACCATCACCATTTGTCTTGGTTGTAGCTATCCAATCACATCACCATTGCCATCCTCATGGCTATCATTACATGATGGTTTTTGTTGATCTGTTTTCAATATCTATTCAGGTATGGACTTCCCCGTCTTGAGAATGCTGCTCTTAATGTTGATGTTGGTAATTTTAATATCCCATCAATCAGGTACGTTACTTCTCTGCTCGATTGCTCTATTTTGGTTTTCTCTAATAACTACTCTTTATAATGAACCCTCTGTGCCGTTATGGCCTTGACATCTCACCCCTAGTAGACTTTACCTTCCCAGCTGGATGTGCAATGCTACATAAATTGTAATCTGACATTTGTATTATGTTATTTTAGGATCACTGCAATGGCTGCTGTCATCTTGATGCAGGCTTGGCTGACATGGAACTTTATCAAGTACCAGATTAAACTGTGGCGCGAATATGCTGGTGCTTCTTCTCCCAAGAAGAGAGAACCACGAAAGAAGACCAAGAAGGACACAACTAAGAAGAAAGTAGAGGAACAGGTTGAGGAAGATAGTGAGGAAGAGGTGATTGAGGAACGCAATGGAGGCATGAAGCAGAAGGAGAAAGCAATCACAAGGAAAGAAGCAAAGAAGACCCAGTAGATTTGTTAACAATAAGTATTGGTGTTATTGTTAACAATAAGTATTGGTGTTATTCTAATATTAAGAGTAATAGTTATCTGTGAAAAACATACTATAGTAATTATTATAGTATGGTCTATTATTTCAAAGCATCCATCTTTAGGAACATAACTTGTTGTCTATGATAGAGTGTAATAGAGTCAGATTAGTGAGAGCTGGTTCCATTTAATTCTTGGCAGGTGGTGATTCATGAGCCGCCAATAGCAGTATGTCTGTTAGAGTTGTCTGTATTCAACACTTTGTTATTTATTTGAAATAGGCATTAGGCAATCATTTTATTAATTACATTGATAATCCTTAAAGCGTAAACTATGCAGTTGAAAGTTTTCTGGAATGTTATCTTTCAAAGTCTTTAATTTGCAGTTAGAGTTCATTGGCTCACTGTCTTTTTATTAAGGACAATAATTGAAGCATTCCTGGAAAAATTCTTTCTGGCCATGGATAATAGTGTACAATAGTCCATACTTGCAGAATTCTATTTGACACAGTCTTAGCCTTATTGTGTGTAAGATATTCAGAAATTCAATTGTCTTTTTCATATGCACACACAGACTGGACTGCTATTGTATTACACACCTCCAAACCTAAGGATTGGTGAAGTAGAATTTGAGACTTGACTATTTGCACAGCGAAAAACCTTTATTATTTTAGTTATTTTGTCATCAACAAGTGATATAAAATAAACTAAGAGTCTCACTCAACATTTTTGTGCAAGATTGTAGGTTCAGTTCATATCTTACATAAACCTATAACTTAGTATAAGCTAGATAATAATCAAACTGAAAACAAAAAATGACATTTTTGTTGTGGATCTACATATTACATTATTTAGTGTTTCTAATGAGTGACTTAGTGGTATAAAGTTAAATTCTAGTTACATCCTGTATTCAACAATTTTTTTGGAGAAAATTAAAGTTAAAGTTGTGTGCAAATCAGGGCGAATTTCTTGCTGATTTAAAAACTCGGTCATGGCTATGATTTTGCATTGTTTTTCCCTCATTGATTATTCATGATTTTTTTAATGGTAGTTTGCACTATATAGATAAAGGTCCATCAAGTTCTGATAAAAGTACAAATCGTAATTTAAAACGTTTTGAAACATCAAATGTGCTTGTTAATTAAGTAAGTAATTTTCACACACCAGTGAAATATACAATCTCATCAATATACAAGGCCAAATTACAAACTACCCTCTTGAAAGTGTGGGGGATAATGTTACCTCTTTGGGATGCTGCAGAGTGAATCAAAAACAATTTATAGCGATTTTTATAAATTTTGATTTCCAATTGATGATAATGATAATAACATGACTTTTGTCATGGATATTGTTGTGTCCCTTGTAACATCATTTGCACCCTTGATTCACTTGCATTTTGGGCGCACATAATACTACTTGAGCCACAAATAAGCAATCTGCTCTCCAAAACTCACGTTATTGTCCTTTTAGCATACTATCTACACTTCATAACGACTTAGCATCTATCTGTAGCATCTACATTTTCACTTGAGTTGTTACAATTAGAATTTGTTTCACAGTTTTGTGTAAATTACTGTAAATGGTTTGCAGTAAAAATGCATGTTTTTGAAAACATGTTTTTAATTAGTAATAATTATATCAAATTATGAATGGTAATATGGTAAAGTATTTGTGTCTTTTTTGTTGTTAAAATTTTGTCAATTTATTTATTTCAGACTTGCTTCAGATAGAGCAAATACAGGAACACCATGACATAAAAAACGGAATACTAACAAATAGCTGTAGCTTTTTGCAACAAATTTTACTATCACTCGACCAAAACAACATGCAGCCAAACAGAAGAAATGCTCATGGTCTGGTTAAGTGTTAGTGACAAACAGTTGCTATTGGTTAGTATTTTAGTGTGTTTTTATTTCATGGTTTTCCTGTATTTGGTCTATGTGACAATTTGCTGATTTATGTGTTCTTAGTACTGTGCAAACAATAAAGCTGTGAAGGCACTACTATTTATTACAAAGTAGTTCTAATTATTAACAATAGAAAACAATGGAATTAGAATAACATTATTCCATATGTATATCTATTAAATCTTTCACAGATATATTGTTTGCAACCCTAGTTTGATGTATCGTGATATATATCAATAAGTAGTAAAGTTGAGTTGATTAAAACTTTTGATTCTTCACTGAGTATTGGTATTCAAAAAGTATGTTTTAATTTCATGGTCAAAACTCATGACATATATAAATATATATATATATATATATATTTTCAGAATGTTAGTAGGAATCCTTAGGATATCATTGTATTAACTCTGTGGGTTTCTTTCTTAACAAAATTGCTATCTAGTTCCTGTAGTTTACATAGACATGTTTTGTGTTACACGTCATGACTGTCCCATCATTTTGGGAGTATAAGTACAGTGGAGGATCTAGGGAAGGAGGCAAGGGTTGCACACCCCCTCCTGGGAGGATTTTGAGACCTTGTTTTATCAAACGTTTCCAAAATGACCTCACTATTTCATGTTTACTGGGCAGTGCACCCCCTGAAGATGATGGGCCCCCTCCTGGAAACAATCCTGGATCCGCCCCCAAAATAACAAAGTAAAGCTTATGCCATCTATGTATAGATCATCGTCAAATAGCTTTTATGCCACAAAAGAATTATCTCTTCATTCATCACAAACCGTGCGGGCGTCCTGTGTATAAGTACCCATAATTCTTTTAGCGCACTAGTCTTTCAAAGATGGCTACTTCGCTGTTTGGTAATCTTGGCCGATCGGCCTCGAAAAATTTGCTTGAATTCAAAGCAGGGAAAATGAATCTGAATGGAACAACGGTAACAGCAGATAAAAGAAAAGGCCTTGTTTATCTTCACCAAAGTGATGACTCATTAATGCATTTTTGCTGGAAAGATAGAGGCACTTCTAAAGTCGAAGATGTGAGTATGCAAAAAATGACTAAGCAAGAAATTATTTTTTTCAATTTGCCTTAATTGCTTTGTATTAATCTAATATCTATAACAATTCGAACTTTTAGACAATATTTTTAGTTGTTTTAGTAGATATATTTCTTTTAGTTAAAAATAAAGATAACGAAAAAGCATGGTTTGAAAAATTTTGAACGCTACCTCGACCAAATCAAGAGTTTGTAACCGGTAATTTTAGATCCGATTCAGTAGACATTTTATTTACTCATAGAAGTTGCAAAGCAATATCTTTTTAGATTAAGGACAGAAATGTAATTAAATTAAAAAAAGATCTTTACCATTTCCAAGATCGTGTAGTCTATTTTATTTCATGATTCGTAAATTTTCCAAGGAATATACATCCACGAAATATTTGAAAGGAAACCGTATCAAGGAGTTATTGTCTGTGTAGATGTGGCTGAAGGTTTTTTGATTTGGGTAGCGAGTGAAAATCAACGGTCCTGTTCTGATAGATAATATTACTTTGAAAGATATTTAATTAACAAAGTCTTTGAATTGAATTAAATCTTTGTAGGACTTGATTATCTTCCCTGATGACATTGAATACAAGCGTGTCAAACAATGCACTACTGGCCGAGTGTACATCCTCAAGTTTAAATCTTCTGCAAGGAAGTATTTCTTCTGGATGCAAGAACCCAAGACTGACAAAGACGAAGAGTATTGTACAAAGGTTAATAGCTTACTAAACAACCCACCTACCCCTGGCTCAGGTGGTAATAGTGGCGGAGGACTGTCTAGTAGTATGCAGTCTGCCTTGGAGGAACAGTTAGGTACGGTATATCAGGTGATTGTGATGGACAGGTGGTGATAGTGTTGATGGAGATCACAGTGATGATGATGGTGATTGTGAAGGATGATGATGATGCTGATTGTGAATGATGATAATGATGATGGTGATTGTAAATGATGATGATGTTGGTGATTGTGAATGATGATGATGATGGTGATTGTGAATGATGATGATGATGATGATTGTGAATGATAATGATGATGGTGATTGTGAATGATGATGATGGTGATTGTGAATGATGATGATGATGATGATTGTGAATGATGATGGTGATTGTGAATGATGATGATGGTGATTGTGAATGATGATGATGATGATGATTGTGAATGATGATGATGATGATGATTGTGAATGATAATGATGATGGTGATTGTGAATGATGATGGTGATTGTGAATGATGATGATGATGATGATTGTAAATGATGATGATGATGGTGATTGTGAATGATGATGATGATGGTGATTGTGAATGATGATGGTGATTGTGAATGATGATGGTGATTGTGAAGGATGATGATGATGCTGATTGTGAATGATGGTGATGATGGTGATTGTGAATGATCATGATGGTGATTGTAAATGATGATGATGATGGTGGAAATGATAATTATGGTGGTAGTGGTGATGATGTATTGATAGTGCTTGATTACGATGATGGTGGTTATGATGGTAGTAATGACAACAGTGGTAATAATGATGATGTTATTGATAGAGATGATAATAGTGGTGATAACAAACATTGATGGAGGGATGTATTTCAATATGCCATAATCGTGGTGATAGACCAATGATAGGTACTCTGCCTTTTGACATCCTTATCATCTTCATCTATATTATCTAAGTATAAAATCTAATTGATATGATTTAGCTTGATAGAATTTGAACATGGCGATGAGTCAATAATTGACTATTATTATATAATATATATATATGTAATATATACAATATGAGCGGCAGATCTGTATGGAGTATACAATGTCGAGCCGAAGGCGAGACATTTTATATTCCATACAGATTGAATGCGAATGTTGTATATTAGTTATAAAATGTCTAGATTAATGTAGCTATTCTAGAGTAATGTTTTTTGATATTTCAAGCTGAACCTTATGCAAATCAGGACGATTTCTGTATAAAATATACAGATGCCTTCACGGTAGTGATTTTCTATTGTTCTGGGTTTATTTATTATTCATGTTTATCAATGATTGCCTATGGATATTCCAGGTGACAGCCAGTTGCAAGGGTTGCTTGGTAATATGGACCAACAGCAACTGTTACAGTTATGGAGTGGACTTGGCATGGGTGGACTGGGGTCCAGTGTAACTCCACCACCAGCTTCTGCCTCACCAGCGTAAGTCATTAGCAATGTCTATTGGTTTTATCAATGGTTGTTATATGGTATCCCAAAACCAAGCATAGTTAAAATATCATCCATGTACATGTTTGTACACACTATTTGATATATTAAGTACTGATGGATCTCAGGCTATACGTAATTAACTCTCAGAGAAAGTATACAAGCTTGCAGTAGCTCAGTTTTAGAACATCTGTCTAGATAATCAGAAGGTCTGGGGTTTGGTTCCTATACTGATGCTCTCATTTTTCTGTAGTTATTTGTGATTTGATTATTTATTTGGTTTCTCATTCATTCATTTCCATGTGTGTAATACTGCATGTATAGTATGTAAATAATTTGTTGTAATGATTTGAAATATCATCTGTTGTCCATCCAAGATAGAAGTCTTTAATGTAAACAATAGATAAGGCAACAAAACATGCCCATTTAAAAAATATAAAGAAATTAATTTAAGAGAACATTAAAATCATATGTACAATAATATATATCAATAAAAATTATTGTAAATTTATAGAAATTATATTATATTGAAGTCAAATTACATAAAATTAAATAAGCATTTAATTTGATAAAACTATTTTTAAAACGATTGGTTTTTTAACTTGGGTAAATATAAAATAAATATCTCCATAGGCCATCCAGGGTGCAGTCATCTCCTGGTCCTAGGAATACAGCGTCTACTACACCATCACAGACACCAACACCACGGCCTGCCACTGTTGCAACTGGTGCTGCCCCTCCGCAAACACCACCACCACGACAAGCTGTGCAGCTAAGTGACTTGCAGAGTATACTGTCCAATATGCAAGGTAAATAACATTGTATGCCAATAGATAAACTATTATAATATTATTTACTGATTTTCCCTTTGAAAATAAATCTAATTTATTTATTCTCTTTTATTTTTTGGTCAGTTATTTCAGTGTGAATCTTTAGGTGGTTTTGTTTTTAATTTCTAATTTGCTTAAGGGTCCTGATTACTTAAGCAAAAAGTCATCACGATTTTTTCTTAGAAAGATATTTTATAGAGAATTTATCAATTAATCGAAAAATGAATAGAAATCTATATGGTCCCGAGCCCGTTTTCGAGATAAAATTTTTTGAACGGAACTATGTTTTGACATTTTTGAAGAACAAATGACGATAAATGCATTTTTCACAAAAAAAAATATTACTCAAAAACTAATAAAGCTATTGACGTAGTTTTTACAGGCAATCTCAAGCAGACGTTATTTTACACAAATATGGCAAAATAAATTATATATGTTTTAAAATTTTGTCAAACATTTACAGTTTTGTTTTCGTCTTTGACTTAAAATCGCTTTGAGAAGTGAAACCCTAAACCACTTACCATCGCGTGTAATGTTGAAAAGTCATCAGGATTTTTTCAAATCTTGTCAAAAGAAAGATTTTCACAAAATCTTTCAGAAAAAATGAAGAAAAATATAGAGTCCCGCGCAAAAAATGAGGGTTTTGGCTGGTTGAAGTATAATTTTCGAAGGCTCCTTGTGTTATTCTTATGTTGTCTTTTGGCGGGATTCGGCGCGCGCGCGGCGTTCTCAGCGGTAAATTGCTCGCGGGCACAGGTTTCAAGCGTTGTTGTTGTTCTAAAGTAGTCAGGACCCTTAAGAGTTCATATGTTCTTTTTAATGATTTACTGATATAAGTCCCTTTGAAAGTTATATAATTTGTTTATTCTCTGCTGCAGTTTTTGTTAGTTAATTCAATGTTCATCTTTGGGTGATTATCTTTTTTGTTATAATTTCTAAATTTCTTGTGAGTTCATATGTTTGTTTGGTCATTAATGTAATTGTGCATCCATAGGAGGGGGGGAGGGGTGATTGTCTCATCAAGATTGGCATGAAAATACATAATTTTCACCAAAATCTACCAACCAAACATTAAAAATCCAACCCATATATTGGCTTTTTATCATTGATGGAAGAGTAAAATTTACCTTGGTACCAGTAAAGCTTCTGATAGTCCTGACAAATAAACTCCAAGACTCCCTAAAACTAGGCCTTAAATAATGTTGATCCCTAAAAGGTGTGATTACTATTTCCCTTTGAACATGTAGGAGTTCCCCCTGACATTCACAAACCAGTTCTCTTGTGGTTTGTTTAACTTTTGGTTTTTATCAATGTTTTACTAGTTCCAGCACAGCAGGGTGATGGAGCCACTTCCCAACAAGAAGGTTTGTTTCTAAACTATCTTACAATTATGAGATAAGAGAGCTTATCCCCGGACCCCATCAGGGGCTCTACTCGTCATACTTTTTTTAGAAACTTGTTAACAATCTCTGCACTTTTGTCTTGAGATGTTATGATGATGGGGCTGTGCCTCCTGTAATCTGGCCAATCACAATCCGTTCCCAAGATAACTTCAGTTTAAAAATAGAATGAATAAATTCCCTGATGAGTATAAAGCCCAATACGGGGGATAAGCTCTCTTACCTCATACTCTCTTGGTGTTACTTAACACATGCTTACTACCTGGTATTAAGTTAGGTATCTCTGAATCCCATCATTCAGTTAGTTCTGGTTGATACTTATTTGTTTGTAGCTATTGATCTTAACCGTGTTCTGACACCAGAAGCCTTGGCCCCATTGCTAAGTAACCCAGAGTTCCGTGAGAGACTGATACCATTCCTACCCTCTGGCAGTGACATGCCACAGCTACCAAGTGATGTATCATCTACTCTTCACTCTCCACAGTTCCAACAGGTATTTACAACATTTTACTCCTCTAATACCACAGGGAACCCAGCTTTTGTTGGTATTGCATATGACACTGTATAATAAAATAAAATCAAAACACATTCTTGGGTTTCCTGTCTAAATTAAGCTCTAAAATGATGAAAATTGATGTGCTAATTGTCAGTTGAATTTCCGGTAATTATTTAATAGATACTCACTGAGGCTTTTAGCTAGAAGCATTATTTTTGATAATGCAGTTTGCTGTTTGTTGAAATGTGACCTATGCATTTGTTAGAAGAATACAGTTTAAACCTCAAGCAGACACATATATTGTATATTACTTATCAAATGTCTAAATAAACACTGCTAGAGTGCAAATACTAAATGTGTGCAACAGTTGTCACTATTTAGTAGTAAATAGCCCTAATTAAACAAAAAAAACAATAGAATTAGCATAAAGTAGCACTATTTAGTGGTATTTATGTTGCACACTTTTAGTGTGTGCACTCAATTATAGATTTAAAATTTTGAAATTCAATATAATTTGGCCAAAATTTTTCAAGCTAAACGTTATGCAAATCAGCATAAATTCTGAATCAGGATATACAGATGCCTTTGCAGCAGTGATTTTGTATTGTTGTAGGTTTGTGAATTATTTATGAATTTGATAGGAGGATTACGACTATTTGTGTTGTATTATGACTATTCTTCTGACAGTCACATTTCTTCAAATTCTCAGTTTTTTTAGATCATTGATAACACTATTGTATATCTCTACTTTAGGCTGTTAGTATGTTTAGCTCAGCCTTACAGTCAGGTCAACTTGGACCATTAATGAGCCAGTTTGGATTTGGACAAGAAGTTGCTAATGCTGCTGCTAAAGGAGGTAAAACATTCACTCAAAATATTGTAAATATAGTGTGTGTACTATAGTATAATAATACTGCTGCTTCATCAACTTCCTTCAAAAAAGGAAAAGCCATATTTAATGATAGTAGTTTCTTCAGGTTCGCACTGGTCTCCCACGAAGCCGGTCGTACAGACTTTTCCCTTCTTTCTGTTAATTTTCCTTTTCATGACACTGGGACTTTACTTTTATAAGTCCCTTGGAATTAAAAATTTAATACTGATCCCTACTACCTTGGAACGCCCTACCTCACCTGAACTGGCAATCTAAGATATGGTTTGATTTTAATTATTTTTGTTTTATCAGACATGGTAGAATTTGTACGAGCTCTTCAAGCTTCTTCCCGTCCAGGTACAGCAGAGAGCAAAGATGAGAAGCCAGACAAGAAAGGAAATGAGGACGAAGACATGGCTTTGGATTAATATTAAGAAATTAACATTGCTGTCTTTGTGTTGCAATATTAACATTACTTATAACCTTTACTGATTGAAAGAACCAATAAATAGATTTAGAAAGCTGATGCCCTTTGAAATGTCTTTCATAGTTATGGTTATAATGACAAAAGCATGAAATGATGATGGAAAGTTTTTCTTTGAGGTGGTGATTGTGTTTTTAGCAGTTGTTAGAAACATTGAATCCATATTATTTTCAACAACCATTAATATCCTGTTTCTGTGGTAGAATTATTTCAAGCGATACTTAAGTTGAAACTCATCTTCATTCTTGTTCTCATATGCAAAGTTCCTTATATAGTCTATGAAGAAGATGCTACTTTACAATATTTAATCAATGCAGAAACCCATAAAGGTCGGTACACACTAGGCAACAAGTCGCAGCGACTTGTCCCCGTGACTGGTTGCTTAAGTATGCACTGATTCAACATTTGTCGCCTACATTTCCCCGGCCCGAGGGAGATTGGATTTCATGCAGCAAGTCACATCAAAAACTTTTGTCACGGCCATAACAATTTCCGCCAAAAATACTTAGTACGCACAGGGGGTAAAATTGTCACAATTAATTGTGCCTGCAACTTGTCGCCTAGTGTGTGCGGACCTTGAGGGGATTGACACAACCAATGAAACATGAAGCAACAGTACATTGGTTTGGTTCCATGCTCTGGAATATTCAATTTCTTTTCGAAAAGCCTTTCTCCAATCAAATATTTTTTGTGCTTGAACCAAAACATTACAAACAAAGTAAACGACACATATTAACATGCAGAGAGGAAAATCTCTTCTAAAAATTTAGCAAAGTCTCATTAATAGCCCAAATGTTATGACGTAACATTTATTTTGTACTAAAATGAACTACAGCAAATGCAGTAAAAACATGTAATATAAAACTAAATGCTAACAAATTGTAGCTACTTGGTAACTATTTGTCACTATGGCACTTTTTCTGATTGTTGTGTTCTAGTTGAGTGATAGTGACAAATACTAATTAAAATGGCTAATATTTGTGAGCATGCAGTTTGTTTCAGTTCACAGTTTTCCTCTATTTGCTCTAGTGGCAGTAACATACTTATATACAGATACATAGCAATATCAACATGATTGTCCAACTTGTACAATTTACAAAATTCCTGAATCCAGGTAAAGTTTTCTTGTTATTATTTATCATGTTGTCCTCAGCTCTATATATAGAGATGATATCTTGTTACTTTTCTCATTGTGATGTAAGACTGGGTCTTTGTGATGTTCAATGTTCTCATCTGGCATCAAAAACCACCACTGTTGAATTAGGTCAAGGAATAAACATGGTACAACTGATGAGGTAGACTATGATTAAGCATAAACACCTTACACTAAAATGACTCAAAACAAAAGTTAGTTTGTTTACCACGACAGGCTTGTTTTCTGCGCTTTTTGAATTCATTGGATTTCCAAAAATATGTCTCTAGTAAAACTGTTCCTACTACCATTCCAGGAGGGAGAGAGGTTTGC
This sequence comes from Diadumene lineata, assembly GCA_918843875.1. Taxonomy (NCBI): domain Eukaryota; kingdom Metazoa; phylum Cnidaria; class Anthozoa; order Actiniaria; family Diadumenidae; genus Diadumene; species Diadumene lineata. Next base: position 8,673,327 of record OU974076.1, on the reverse strand, counting down.
AGTGTTGGCCGTATTTTTGCAGTGGATGAGGCTGAAAAATTGTGGTGTAGCGGTGATGCAAAACCTTGTGATGTGTGGTATTTAAGTTATTTTACATGCTGTGAATGATGAAGTAAAAAAGGTTTTACAGAGTTGCAATTTTAGATCCAACAAAAATGTTTCTTTTCAAATGACTCGTGAAAAAAATGTGGTGACAGTGTTTCATTAAATTTGTTTCCATTCTTGACTCACCGTCAACTTTTTGCGGTGTTTGAGACCCCCCCAATGTCCCTCATCTTCTATTTGAATGACTTCAACATTTGACAGCAATATTAGAAAAGGTTTCAGTATTGAGTGTTGACTGGTTTTATTGATTTTTCTTGTGGTGTGTATTCAGTTTCTTACTCATTTTGAAACATCTTTCTAGTTCTGTTTCTTTTCTTTGCCAAGCTTAGGTTACATGCAATACCCCGTAACAGTTTCAGTAGCATATATAAGTATAAACTATGGATGCAGATGATGCTATCAATATGGTAACAGATCAGATGGAATATTATTCTGCAACTAAGCTGTCACATGACCTATTAGTACAATTAATACTAAAATACTGGGAGAGAGACTTTAAGCATTGTAAAGGATACATCGTTTAGTTCTTTTCTTGTACATGATTCTGTATCCACATTCTCTACATCTGATTGGATCCCTTGACTTGATTTCATTTTCTGTATGGCACTCTATAGGTACAAAGACTACGTTATGTACTGTATACGTAAGCAATTGTAAAGCAGCGTTCATATGCTAAATAACATGATAATGAACTTTGCCAAATAACTTACTACACACTCTTAAAGCAGAAATCTTAAATTGAGCAGAAGTTTCTTATTTCTAGATCCTGAGACAAGACAGCAGATCTTAAATTAAGTAAAACAATGGGTTTTTGCTTAATTTAAGATCTGCGATCTTGTCTCAGGATCTAGAAATAAGAAACTTTTGCTCAATTTAAGATTTCTGCTTTAAGAGTGACAATCATCTAGCTAGCAGTATTTAAGTTAATTTATCAACAGAAATGAATACATTTTATGAATCAATTAAGTTATTAAATGACCGAACTGTGTGATTTCATGTCGTTAAATATCCAGGTACTAATAGTTTTATTTCTCTCGTCAAATTAAACTTCATTCGAGTCAAGAAATTGTCATCTTTCAAATTTTTCGCACGTGTTTGAAGAATTGACTTCGGTTCCCCTACCTCCACAGATGTAAATCATAGCTTGTTGCCTGTTGCTGTGTCCCTGACTTTGTTGGCTTGTGTCCATTGTAAATAAATTATAAAATAATACGTTCTTCTTGTTTAAAATTTTCTTTTTTTGCGGACAGAACAAAACTGAGAAGACTTCAATATGGCGACTAAACTCATCTACACAGGAAGCCCACAATATAGATTATATACAACAGGAAGCCCAAAAGGTCTAGTCAAGTGAATTGATTTCATTAGCAAGGATGTTTGTGACTTACATTTGTGAGAAACTTTGCATACATTTCACAGGGTTTGTACTATTTTGCCAAAGTTGCTAAATTCCACAACTTTCTGCATGTTTGCTGAAACTTTATTCAAATGAATGCAAATTAGCCAACTGGAGCATCGTTTTCTTAAGAAATCTGCAGTGTAAGAGTATCTGTAGTGCACAATTTTACTGCAATCACACACCTTGCTTGATCAGGTCATGCAACCTGGCTTTCTGATGACATCTTTTCCCATGACTTTTCATATCTTCCAACAATCATGCATTCAATATTGGGCTAACATTTTGTGTTGGACTAGCTTAACTCTAGGATAATTAGAATAAGCATTCCTTGAAATTCCAGGCCTGGAAAATGGAAATGTTAAATATTTCCCCAACTTTCCAGGATTTACTTGCTCTGAATGAAGCCTGTTTCTTGCCACTTTACCATGGCCACCCAGACAAAAAAGCATATAAGTTCTTTAAGTCAAACTCACTTTCAATAGCAATATTCATTGTTTACAAACAAGCATGTCGCAGACTAAATGTTATGTGCCAACCACAGTACAAAGGATTCTATTGAAATAACAGCCAAGCACAGTCTGGTTGGCACATGAATAACAAATACTTATGTCAGTGTGAATATCCCTATTGTGGAATAATTATTACTGATTCAGCCATGACATTTAAGTGTGGTGCTGAATCACATGTAAGAAGTCTGAACTTTGAATGATGTGTTAATAATTAGGGATTCAGAAAATGTGGTTTTTAATACGATAAACTGGCATTGATCGAACTAGTTCAAAATTATCATGGATGAACATGATAAGCATGCGTTGTTGTACACAATTCCACAACATAACAGAATTTATAAAAACCTTGTTTTATTTCAAAGAGATGTTAGTGCACATGAGCATCATCTATAATATATTATCATTGTCTTTTATTGCAACTAAAATAACACAATCACCAACTGTGATCCATCGATTCTATCACAAACACTTTCACATAGATCACTTTCCTCAATATTATCATTATCACAGCATCTAACATCAACCTCATCACCAATCTCACTCTCATCCATTTCTTCATCATATTCATTCACTATTTCATTCACAGTTTTTTCCTCAGTGCAAATGTCTGTTTGATTGTTTCTAAACAATGAAAGTTCCAAAGCATCAACTGTCTGCTCCTCACAAGCCAATATTTCTCCAAAAGGAATCAGGTCCCATCTAGTTTCTGAATGATCCAAGGCCCAACCTGAGCTATGCTGTGAATCATTCAGAGTTGCAGGTTTATCAATGAAACACTCATGATCATCTCTTGATTTAAAATAGTCTGCTGTTTTCAAGTCAAAGGTTTCATTTGAACCATCGTTGCCTATAATCTTCATTCCATTATGGATATTTGCAAGTGATTTTATTCTTTCTTTTACAGTGTCTGTCAAAGTGACCTCCTCTAAAATCAAGTCTACAAATTCTCCTAACAGAAAATTTGGGTTATGAAGGATTACTTCTAATATTGTAAGCCAAGGAAGTTTGCAAGAGAAAACTTGTTTTTCACTGGTTGATGACTGCATTAGCCATAAAGCCCATTGTAGTAAGCTAGTATCTGTGCTGTCTTCTGGGATGGCTTCAAAGATTCCAAGAACTAATAATGGGATGAAATCAGCTGATTCTTTGTCAAGTGATTCAAACAGAGGGTACCAGATATTTATCATGTTTTCAGGACAAGAAATGCTTAATTCTTGATCGTGAGTACTAGATTCATCATCTTTCTTTGTGGACACGAACATGTATTTGCTTAGAAGGAGTGATTGAAGTTGAGACCTATAAAATAAAATCAATCAATCAATTTTAGTACCTTATATTTACATTGAGTTTGTACATATACAGATATCTACAGGAGTGAGGCAAAGGTTTTTGTCTATTTATAACAGTAATACACAGGTTTTTGTGTATTAATGCAAATTATGCGATTTTATATAAATCAATATATATGATCATTTTGATCGATTAAATGTAGTTAACAGTGTCAGATATAAATCCCATAAGCATATAAAATCCTTTACTCCCTCTATTATGTCCATATGCGACTATTTTTTTAAGGGATAATTTAATTATTTGTTTATTTATTTTGTGGGCGCAGTTATAGCTATAGCTGAATAAATAAACAAACAATTAGATTATCCCTTATTCTTTTTAATATCATAAGCATAACTTAAGGTAAATTGCTATAAAAAAGTCGAAATAACCTGCTATTTTAGATTTAAAAAATATTTCATCAAGGATTTATGTTTCAATCGGAAACATTTTTCTTACATGTAAATTATGCAATTTTTCTTCAGTTGTGTGATTTTTAGGAAATTATGCGATTTTATGTGATTTTGGTCTGATTGTGCGAAATCGCATCATCGCACTATACAAGATGCCCTGTATTGACAGACACAACAGTCTGCAACTAGACTTACCACAGGTTATTAGTTCTAACAAAGTTTGTAACTTTGTCTATAACAGACTGCACTTTAGCTGCTTGTTTTTCAACATTCTTCTTTTTTCTTTTGTTTGCCATTGATACATAGTACTTTTCAAGAAGTGAACAAAGTGTAAGTTTGGCTTCTTGATAACTGCTAACTTGAGCCTCCCAGTACTCTTTACGCAGCCATGACAATGCGACTTCAACTCCAGCATGCAAGGTATCTTGGGAAGGCAGACTTGCATGGGTTGCTTCATGTCTCAGATCAACCAACCAATCAGGAAGACCAATTTCTTCAGCAATTGAATGCACTGATCTTGCATATAGACCTGACAAAATGGATATTAATAATATATAGCCATGTAAGTGATGCTGAATGATCAGTTGCTGAATTAGAATAGACAGCTTACTACTTAAACTCATCAGCACTGATAAGTTGACGGCGGTGCCTGAAAGTTGTGGCAGGTCGCGCAACTGCCCACAGCAGAGGTAACCATGGCAACACAGCCCGGTCCACCTCTAGGCACCAGTCACACTGACCAGGACAGTGGAAATACTTACCTGCTGAGAACTTACCAAAGGAGGGGGGTGGGTGGGACAAAAGATGCAATGAAGCTCAAACGTTTCAATCCGTGACAATCAACAAACGTTCTGAAAGCCATGTGAGTGGAACCCCTAAAGTCCACCCTGCAGCACCGAGCAACCGCTGGCCAGCGTGCCTTGAGTTTAACTTTGCTTAAATTCCGTTGAACCCCATATAAAAAACGTAAATATATTGTGAGAACATAAGAGAAATGAATAAATGAATGATAGGATGTATGAATGGGCTGATGAATAAATGAGTGAATGGATGAATGAAAGGAAATATGAATGGAAGAATGTTTGAGTGAATGAATCATGGATAAATAAAATGGTGCATTAACAGATCAATGGATGAGTGAAAAGATGCATGAACGGATTAATACTAAATGAATAAACAGGTAAAATATGAATAACACAATACGATGAATCAATCAGTCAAAAAATGAATAAATAAACAACGGAGAAAAGTTAAGAATAAATGAAAAACAAATCTAATCCCATGGAAACAAATGTGTTCACAGTATTCAAAAGAATCTACTCTAACCTTTCTGGTGCATATCAACCATTCCATTGACAAATCTAACCAATGCCATCGACACAGCTAGCTGTTTGTCGACAGTAAACGGTGAAGAAGATATGTCCAAGTGAGCAAGCACAAGGTCCGCCGTACTCTCAATTGCTAGCGACAGCTTACCCCCACTACGACTTTTCCAGCCTAGAACACGATCTAAACCTTTTCTCTTTAGTTCTGCGTTGTTACCGTACAAGTATGTGTAAATTTGAAGCCACTCTTCGCGATTTAACCAACATACAACACGTGCGCCAGCCATTTTGGAACGGTGAGCGCTCTTGGCCATCCCTCAAAAGGATATGACTTCGGAAGGCTTTCCGACGAACCGAATCCGAAGCCGACGAGTGTATTCCGATTCTTTCCGATCAATTGAATTCGGATAGGTCGATATTCAAGCATTCAAGACGTTCAAAATAATTTTAAACGGAGAACTATGCTGAATTCGAACACTTTGAAGGCAAAAAATTCACTAAATAAAACGTATTTTCATGATTTGTAAGCTTTCTAAGTGAATATACAGGCCGTTTGACCGGATAATCTAATACTTTAGTAAACAGACAATTAGTTTTATCAGGTGCTGTCTTTACTGAACAACAACAGAATGATAATTGAACTGGTCTTAATAAAACAATAAAAAAACTAACTTCTTCTGAAAACCTCCTTCTCGTGGATGGCCAATCAATCGCACAAACAACCAAGGGCGCCTGGCCATCCCCCAAATGGTGCATCCTCAGCGGAGCGTATAATAAAAATAGTGTAAAAAAATTAAAACTCTCATTTTTTTAGTTTTTTTAAAAAGTTTCTGATTAATTATAATACAGTACAGTAATAACCAATTTAGAAACCCATTTCATCATTTATCCTGAATGGAAGTTCCTAGCTTTTGAAAACCTCCTTCTCGCGGATGGCCGATCAATCGCACAGACAACCAAGCGCGCCAGGCCATCCCTCAAAAAGTGCCGGAAGCTGCAAAAAAATAGTTTAAGGTCCAACACACAATATATATACATATATATATATACAGACGTTATGAGCCACTGCCAAGTATATAAATATATATCAAAAATGCCTTAGAAATTATGGGATGCAGAATTAATCTAATTTGCATAAGCGTTAAACTTTTTTTTTCTCACGATAAAATTGAAAAATTCACGAGCTTTTGTTGAAAAAATCTGAACTTAACTTTGGAGTTTTAGAAACAATATATAAAATTCGAATTCGTGTTTTATCGCCACTATAGACACACACCCGCGACTTCGACAATATAGACTGAATATGCATTGCCGTCAGCTGCGTTCCAGCAATAACTTACTTTTTTAAATTGTATTTAACATGAAAAGGATCAAAAGCACTTTTTTCCACCCATGACTTCAAATATCGTTTTATTGTGTACAAGTATATTTGTCACTTGCATTCTGACAGCCGCGGATATCCAGTCCCCCGGCATAACTTTATTTGTAAATTTTAATGCATTTGCAAATAGTATTTCATTTAGTGACACTCGATTACAGAAACTTAATGGTGTTCTTGAATAATCAAAACGTCATAATGTTCTTGAATGGAGGGGAGGGGAAGGTTGCGTTGCGTTTCATAGCTATATAGGGAGCGGTAGGGAGGGAGGCTCCGTCGTTTTGCGACTCGCAAACATCCTTCCCCGGCACTCCCTCCCCAATTCGTTTTTTAAAGAGCCAATTATATTGATAGTTAATTATATCAAGTACGTCACTGAGCCCAATTAAGCTTGAGATATTCCGTTTGAGAAATGCTATATCTTTTTTGGGCAGTGGTGGACAGTGGCTCATAGAAAAATATGTTGATGTTGTAAATAATAAAAAAGACAGGACAACTTTATTCTATATTCTTTTTATTATGTTCTCTTTAGCAATTGTACATGCATTATTCAATGTCTAGACTTAAGACAAGTTAAAAACATTATTTTCTAATTAGGCAGTAAAAAAAAAACGGTAGATTAAGAAAACTTACGAGCACACGCAATTGAACCAAAAAAAGGTTCGACGCCATCCCCGAGCCAAAAAAGTATATATAGACAAGGTTGAAACCTCCACTCCCCCCTTTACTTTTCAAATGGTCCGTCCCTTACTTACTGATAAATGTTGCACGCGAGTGTTTTTGATGTAACCGCTTAATACTGCCATCTCGTTATATAAGACCACTTTAAATGTTTTTGTCCCCGCCTGCGGACGGATAAACGAACTTACCGGGTTTTCATTGTATCAACCATTAGTATTTATTTCTATACGGCCGACAGAGCTTAAAAAAATTTTTATGGAAAACCAAACGGGAAAGTGTTGAGGAATGCACCTTTTGAGGGATGGCCAGGCGCGCTTGGTTGTCTGTGCGATTGATCGGCCATCCGCGAGAAGGAGGTTTTCAAAAGCTAGGAACTTCCATTCAGGATAAATGATGAAATGGGTTTCTAAATTGGTTATTACTGTACTGTATTATAATTAATCAGAAACTTTTTAAAAAAACTAAAAAATGAGAGTTTTAATTTTTTTACACTATTTTTATTATACGCTCCGCTGAGGATGCACCATTTGGGGGATGGCCAGTCGCCCTTGGTTGTTTGTGCGATTGATTGGCCATCCACGAGAAGGAGGTTTTCAGAAGAAGTTAGTTTTTTATTGTTTTATTAAGACCAGTTCAATTATCATTCTGTTGTTGTTTAGTAAAGACAGCACTGCACCTGATAAAACTATTTGTCTGTTTACTAAAGTATAAGATTATCCGGTCAAACGGCCTGTATATTCACTTAGAAAGCTTACAAATCATGAAAATACGTTTTATTTAGTGAATTTTTTGCCTTCAAAGTGTTCGAATTCAGCATAGTTCTCCGTTTAAAATTATTTTGAACGTCTTGAATGCTTGAATATCGACCTATCCGAATTCAATTGATCGGAAAGAATCGGAATACACTCGTCGGCTTCGGATTCGGTTCGTCGGAAAGCCTTCCGAAGTCATATCCTTTTGAGGGATGGCCAAGAGCGCTCACCTTTTGGAACTTGGAATGCAAATTTTATCCAGGCGTTGCTTCACCGACTGGAGGGGCATGGGACGAAAGTGAGGAATCATGGGATTTCCCGCCCATGTGCGACGCCATTTTGAATTCTTTGTTCAAAGGAAGGTACTGGGTCTTCAGATTTTTAACTGAAAATGGGTGATAGTGACGAGGAATATGATCGTAGAAGAGAGAGATCTAAATTTAGAAGAGAGCGAAGTGATTATAATGACCGAAGACGCGATAGTAGAGATGACCGAGGGGGCTCAAGAAGGGATGATTGGACTGATCGCAGAAGGGACCAAGCCGGTTCTTGGGATCAAAGAGGAAGACGAGATTATAGGGACTTTGACCGAGGCAGAAGAGACAGTTCTGGCCGACACCATGAAATGAGCCCACCTATGCCAAAACGGATGCGGAGAGATTGGTATAAATAAAATAAATAGAAGATTTTTGATCACATCGTTTTACATAGAGAAGTCATTTGCCGCATTTGCTTTTGTTTGAAGACAGAAAGAGAGATCCATACAAAGTGTGCATTATTAAAACGACACTTTCTACCATTTTTTTAAGTCCATCAGTGCTCAGGGCTCGAAATAGCAGCCTGCCAATGGCCAAATGACAGGCCACAATGGATATTTGGTAGTTCAAATTGATAGTAAAAAGCCAAATAAAAATGTAATTTATTTTCCTATTTGGAGCCCTGTTACCAGACCATATTTGTTCATGTTTGAGTCATGCTCCATTTTTTTTCCACCACATGGTGCCCACAATAGCAATTGATGAAAGTCAGTTATCTAAAAATGGTCCATATCATTGGATATAATCACTTGCTTATTAAGGATTGATATCGGTAATTACACCGGATGATTTGATTTTATCGTGAGTAGATCACTCATGAAATGGAATTTTTCAAAAACAGCCATCTGAAAGGAAATTTACGAAAAAAATAGCAAAAAAAAAAAAAAGTTTACAAAAATTTGTATAAAGTTCTGAAACAATGTAAATTGTGTGACAGTTTGATTTCCACATTGCTTATATACTGTAACATAAATAGAAGAGGGCTGTGAGATACAGGGTTAGGGGAAATAACCAAGATGGCCTCTAGTCACACCAAAATGGATTGTAATTTTTTGTTGATCTACTGATTAATCCTTCCATTGTTGAACATTGCTGGAGCCCAAGCAAGTGCCCAGTTTGGGGGGTGGGGGTTCTGGTTTATTGAGGTTAATTCTGCAAGAGATATAGGGGAAATGTTGTTCATTGAGAAATAAGTTGTTTAGTTTGAAGAGAATTCTGGTATACTGAGTGTTGAGTATAGAGGGATTTCTCTCTAGCAATATTTATTGATAATTATAGATTATTTTTAATGATCAATGATATTGATTGTTATTGTCGTAATGTTGGCATGGATAATTTTTCTAGGTGGCTTGGTGAAAACCCAGTATATCCTAAGATGTTATTTTATTTGTTTTAGGGATGATCCATTCCACAATGAGGGTAATTTTCCATATGGTAGCAACAACACAGGGGGAGGCATGCACCATGGTGGCTGGAACCACCCTGGTAATGTAGACCAAATGCAAATGGGTGGACATGACTCTAGGCAAATAAGGTGATCTCTTATCAATGATGACATTACAATATTCTATAATGCTTATTAGTAACATTCATATGTAAAATGGGTTGTGGGTATTATTACAGCATGAGGTCACACCAAAGTCATTCTATAGTTTTAATGCAAAAGGTCATGGTTAGTAGAGAGCGCCTTTAGTAATGTGAATTTACAAACATTACTCCACGAAATAACTTGTTTCTCTAGAAAAAAAATTATTATTTGTTGTCTTTCCTATCAGACGCTATTCACCAAGTAGGCATGACATAATGCAATAGGGCAGTGATTATTGTATTCAGTCTCTTGTTGTCTTAAAAGATGAAAACAAGTTTGAGGGGCTGAACCTTTTTTCTCATCAAATGGCCATCATTTAGGTTGTCAAACTAATATCAGGGCATTCTAAAGGCCGGTAGACACGAGGGAGCTTGCTCCCGCAACATGCTCCTGCAACATGTTCCCTCGTGTGTACCAATGAAAAATATGTTGACCAACAAAACTTTTGCGCCTGGGTTTTGCTGCCTTTGTTGTGCAACATATTTTTCGTTGGTACAAACAATGCGTGTTGCAGGAGCAAGCTCCCTCGTGTGTACCGGCCTTAACACTCTTCTTAAAGGCTTTCACTAGACTAGATCACTCAAACCCCATACAGACAAAAGTAAATCTCTAAACCTTGTTAATTTTCTAGAACGGATGGTCCGCCTGACACCCCTCAAGGCCCAGTAATGTTGACTTTTAAACAGTTTCTCAATGCTCAAGATGACAACATTGATGACATGGAAGCAGTCAAAAAATACCAAGAATATAAACTAGAGTTCCGTAAAACACAACTAGGGGACTTCTTTCAGCAACACAAAGAGGAAGAATGGTATGTTTTTCATTTGTGTTATGTTAGCCTTAAGACAGTGGACAGTAACTCCATTCATTGACTCAGTTGTTCGTTCGATCTCTCATATTCACTTGATAGGTGCATGGAAACATCAGACACATTTATTTGTTTATTTATTTACACTCGTGTGTATTTTTGCTTTGTTTTATCTACTGACATGCTTTATTACATTGCACAAGATTCCATAGAGTGCATTATGATATCCAAGATCCACTGACATAACATAAACTTTTACTGTAATGTTGTTGCCCACATGTAGGAAGATGAGACATATAGTTGTATTCATGTCATCTACTACTCGAGGGAAGGGATTTATTATAAATAACACCAAAAGATAATAATTCAATGTAGTTTATTGTACTCAGTAGTCATTATTAGGCATTCAAGTAATCAACCACATACATTTAACATGGTTGACACAAAAACGGTTGGTATTAAATGTTTCATAATTATTATGAAGAATTCAAGTTCTGTCTATATGATGGTAAAAGTGATAACTGTTGTAAATAAAGAGTGTTGTATGTCCTTGTTTTTCTAACACACAACATTGCCTTTACAGCTGTCTTTGTGTTGATAAAGCCGACGTGGTGGATGTTTACTGTCATGTAGTGCTGGGTTTAGACGGTTGCTATAGATACAGGGCTAAAAGCCCATCACAAGAGATGCACGCAAGAGTTAGCACATTTTTATACATGACCTCTGCGCACAATGCAGCTGGTTTTCTAGGATTTTTACTAGGTTTTTTGGCTCTAAATTTGAGCTTTTCAAGCCACAAGGCTTTTTGACCAGTTTTAGTTTCACTTTGAAGTATTTTGTGTGAACAAGAAAGATTGTGTAATCGGCTTAAGGTTCTCGCAACTCCAGGTAATGTTTGTGAAAAAATTGTGAAAAAGTGTTAACTAGGATCACAGTGTACATAATATTTTTTTGAAATTCATGATTGTTGAGAAATTCTCTTGGCATTGGTTTTAGGTTTAGAGTCAAGTACCACCCTAAAGAAGCATCTTTAAAACAAAAAGAAATGCAGAAAGCTGTGAGAAAGAGGGTTTCTATCTTTCTTGAGCTTATGAAGTCTGGGCGTGCTGATTCTTTGCTGTTAGACATGGAGCATGCTGATGATATTGTGAAGCTTTTGGATGCTGGTAATTTGAAAGTGATGGTGGTGGGAGTGATAGTGGTGATAGCGAATATGGTGAAGGTTATTGATGGTTTTCAATCATCCCCAGGAGAGTGAGTTGATCAAAAGAGTCCACCAGCCACAGTTGTGGTTTTCTTTTTAAAAGTCCGCCTGCAAGGCTGTCATGTCTTTTGTTTAAAGTGTCTCCTGGGAATGGCTGAAGTCCATCTATATAGTACATTTTTAGTTACACCATGATTGTCTATTTCATGAACCATTTCACTAATTGATTATGTCATTGTCAACATTTTTTTCAAACCAAAAGTTCTGATAGCAAATGTGCTCTGACATTTTGATAAACAGAATTCTAGATTTTTAATGAGGAAGGAAAACTGGGAACTCGGAAAATAAAACCCCTTGTGACACATCATCAAACTGGGTTCACACATCACCCAGATCCACCTGTGAATTTAACCTTGATCACCACAGTGAAATGAGAACATTTTGGTTACTTGGCCACCCATGTAGACTTCCATAGTGGAGGATGATTTTTCGACACCAGAAACAGATGCGAGAAGTCAACTACCCGTGCCATCCAATAAATTTTGATAACCTAAATGACTTTAAAAAAATAAATATGGTAAAATAATATTACAGTATAGCAACATTGACATTTAACTTTTTTTTTAGTTGTGATCAAGCTAGAGGGTGGCTCAGATCTTGACCTATCCATTCTTGACCGCTCGCCCTCGCCAGAAAGAAAGCCAGATGAGAAGGAAGCTGAGTCATCAAGACGAGATAGAAGGAAAGAAAGTACTAGGTCACAATCAAGTTCACCATCTCGCTCTCCTGCAGCCAGAAAGTCTACTGATAAAAAAGGTACCTTTGTGGTTAACCAGCAAGGATTGTACAATTTTAGACATTTTCGTATTTATTGGTCAGTTTCCCTTGCTGTAAAGCTGTATTACATTAAATTGTTCTGGTTTCATTCCTTTTTATCCTTTTGTCTCCGTCCTCGCTTGGTTGCCCCCCCCCCCCCCCCCCCCCATGATTGCCATGTAATGACTTGGTTGGTAGTATGATAAGCTAAGACAAAACTGGTTCTGAATTCCAATAGCTTTGATGCTTATTTTCTGAATAAATAACCTGAGTATCACAACATTCCTTCTTGTCTTTCTTGCCTTTCATTCTTTCTTCTTTTGTATTGTCCTCCAATCTTTCTTTTTCTTGTAACATGTTTTTAAGAACATACAGTAGTATTAAATTATTGTAATTGTCACTTGTTTGACTTCTGATATGATTAATTTTTATTAGTTTTTAAGCAAAGATAAAATGGTATAAAATATCACACTTTTGTGTTTATTTGAATGTAGAAAGCAGTGAGGTGATTGCACCAATATCTCCATCGTCAGTTCCCCTGCCAGATGCCCCACCACCTTCAAGTCAACCAAACGTTGAAGGCTCCGATGCCAAGCCACTGACTATGCCTGAACCTACACCTGAGCAGAAGCAATTACAGCAAAGAGCACAGCATTATCACCAACAAAGCCAGCAATACCAACAGGTAATCTTACAATTATTATATTTTACAAGGTGGGTGACTAGTGAAACAATTAGTTTAAACTTTGTCTGTGCTTCTAAATATGAATGTTTAAATTGAAATGCATAGTCCTTTGCCAATTACTATGACAAGGGACTATTGTCTGAATCATCAGAAACATTCAAATGGCCCAGGAAAAAAATTAACGCTTTATTATATTTAGCTAATGGTTTGGCCTGAATGTTTAATGGTGTGTTTAGTCGTTTAACTGCTTGAAGAAAGCATTTGAATAGCTGCTAATGGAAAAGCGTCTGAACAGAATAACGTTAAGACATGTTTTCACATGAGAGGTCACATGTGCATTTCTAAGGTGATTCAACTTAATAATATGTATTACTATATACTTTTCATATTTTAAAATATAGCAGATAGCAGGACAGTCAGGGCAGCTTGCACAAGAAGATCAAAAGCCAAGTAGTGGAAAGGTAGTGATCAATGATGTTTGTGAGGTTTTGAGTTGTTTTAATTTTTTTAATTTTTAGTTTTTTTAAACCTATTGATTTAATATTGTTTGCCCCCATTTCATTTATTTTATTCCACACACCAAATGCATTCATTAAATACTGATAATTAGTGAAATGGTTTTGTAATGTCTACATTTATTTTGAATACACTCTTGGATAGCATTTGTGGCTGAGTGGTGCTAGCACCATTGTGACCCTTGTTTGATTAATGTGAACTGAGTTTGTTTAATGTGTTGCTATTTTGTGTTACAAGGGTGTTTCTATGGGTTCTCCAGTTTTCCTCCATTTTTGTTTGCAAGGTAGAAGGCTATTGTAACACTATCTGTGTTGTTTTTTTTTTAAGTGTATAATCTCGTTTACTCTTCTTTGGCGCATTTGACCAAGTAGTTTTTCAATACCTCCTTATAATTATCCATATTCTACACCTCTAAACATTTACATTTATAGTTATTTATATGCATTAACAGTACTATTATTTTGATGCTTTGAAAGGTGGAAACTGGTAAAAAGCGCCGTAAACACCGCCACCGTGAACCCTACTACTATGATGCCATGGAAGATGACAGTGAAAGTGATTCAAACTCTGAATCAGACACTGAACCAGCACCACCTGGTGAGGAAGCAGTGTCAAGTGAAACTAAGGAAGAACAACTCTTACCCCCTGGTGTAGAAGCTCCTGTATCTACTGGTGATGCAAGTATTCAGCTGCCAACAAGCTCATCAGGAACTGATAATGTTGTCAAGCCAGTTTCTACCAAGCCTGGTAAGTGGTTGAGATTACAAATAGAAATGTTCAAGCTGACTCAAGTCTTTGTCAATCAAGTGCCAACCAGACAGAGATCAATCGTTATTTCAATAGAATCGTTCATGCTGTAGTTGGCACACTAACATAACAATTTGTTTGTGACGTGTTAGTAAACAATCCCAACCATTATGCATACCCATTTCTGTAATTCAAGAAAGGACATGGGCCAAGGTAGAATTTTACGAAATTAAGGTATATCAAACCCCAAAAAGAAAGATCATACCATTTTTAGTAGTATCACTAAGTTCCGGTTAAAGGTTGTTTTGATGTGTAGAGAGCTATTCATCCTGGTGAAGACATTAATTGTTCAATGTTTCTCTCAGAAACTGATGAAAGTGCAGTTGGCTCCAGTGAATCAGAGACAGTCAGTAGTCAAGAAACTGGAAAATCAACTAAGCCAGACCAGCCATCATTGGGTACAGAATTACTGGCAGTGTGTATATTACAGTACTGTGCATTTGATTTCATAATGTTTCACCTTCCCTTCCTCCCTTCCTTCTTTCCCACCTTCCTTCCTCCCTCACTCCCTCCCTCACCCCCTTTCTTCCTCCCTCCCTCACTTCCTTCCTTCCATCCTCTTTTCATCCCTCCTGTTTTCCCTTGCTCCCTTTCTTTCTTCCTTCCTTCTTTTCTCCCTCACCTTACTTACTTACATTTGTATGGTGTGCTGATGTACTTATTCCATGTCATAGATGATGCTGCAATTGACTCAACTCAGAGCCCAGACCCCAAGAAACCATCAGAAAGTCCTGACCAATCAGAGCAGAGTATAAAGAGGGAGACTGGTGACCCACAGGTTGGGAGTACAGTCAATAATGATAATGATGATAGTAACAGAGTCAGCAAGGATGTAGAAATGGAGCCAGCATCATCTAGTGAAGCAGAACGAAGAGCATCTAGTGAAGAACAACCAACTAATGATGTGAACACACCAACCACTCCAGTCACACCTGATGTCAATAAGGTACTGGACAAACTGATGATGATGATGGTGGTGGTGGTGATGATGCTGATAAATGATAATGATGTTAATGACGATGATGGTAATGGTCATTGATGTCCATTTGTGATAATCTTTACATAATGATGATGGTGATTTTTTATGGTATGGTAACAATGATAGAAATGACAATGAGGATAGTAAACTAATGATGATGATGATGATGATGATAGTAATGATGGTAATGTTGGTGGTAGTGATGATGATGGAGATGATGAAGGTGATGGTGATGATGATGATGATGTAATGTAATGATGCTGGAGATGATGATAGTAATGATGGTAATGTTGGTGGTAGTGATAATGGTGATGATGATGTTGTAATGATGCTGGAGATGATGATAGTAATGATGGTAATGGTCGTGGCAATGATGATGATGATGATGTAATGATGCTGGAGATGATGATAGTAATGATGGTAATGTTGGTGGTAGTGATGATGGTGATGATGCTGTAATGATGCTGGAGATGATGATAGTAATGATGGTGATGGTGGTGGCAATGATGATGATGGTGATGATGATGTAATGATGCTGGAGATGATTATAGTAATGATGGTGGTGGCAATGATGATGGTGATGATAGTAATGGTGGTGGAAATGATGATGGTGATGATAGTAATGGTGGTGGAAATGATCATGATGATGATGGAGACATTCTTCTCTTTCCTGTCATTACTTCTGTCATTTTCTAGATCATGCTTTGCTTGATATAACACATCCTTTTCATATGTTGTTTAGAACCAGAGTGAGGTAATTGATTCCAACAAGCTTGCTGAAAAGAAAGAAGCCAAAGAAGAGGACAGCCCCATGAAGACCACACCATCAAAAGAGTCAAAAGAGAATGCAATAGAAGAAAAAGAGAAAGATTCTGCTGAGGAAGGAGAGCCAGCTAAAATGGAAATTACACAGTCACCCGAACCAAGGCCATTACACAAGACATATTCACTGTTCATGAGGAATATTCCACCAAATATATCAAGAACAGATATTGCTGCAGTAAGCTACATAACATACAATTAAGCAATAAATCATAAGTAGGGCGCAGCCATTGAGTTATGGATGCATGCAGGAGGTTGCTAAGCACAAAAAAAAGCGTAATGAGTTGCACAATGTGAAGCAGAGTGCAGCTCTAGCTTTTTTCAGTGCTTAGGCAGCCTCCCAAGTGAAGAACATAATGAAGCAAATATTGTCTGCATGAGAATAGTGTTGAGAAAAACTGTTGTGCAGTCGGATGTTTTGGCAGACTGTGTGGAAGCCATCTTCTGTCTGAAAGATTTTGTGAGTAGACATTTTTAAACATTTCATTGTCGCTGTTTAATAAGTATAATTTTTTTTGTGTTATTTTTTAGGTGTGTAAGAGGTTTCCTGGTTTTCTAAGAGTTGCTCTCTCTGACCCAAGTCCTGAGAGAAGGTACAACATCAAATGTATTGATGACATGTATACATTGTAGAAATTATCATGTTTATTACACTGTGCATATCTTATCTAAACTTTGTGCTGATAGACTGAAATTTAGACATGTAGAAGTGTTATTGAGTGTGTTACAGTGTAAATCTAATAACCATGGCTGAACAGAAATATTTCAGGAATGTGTTCTCACCCAATCAGAATTTTGTGCTGTCTGTGACTAGCCAAGGAACAATAACAACTGAAATGTTTCTCCCTGGCTACAGATTTTTGGTTCACACTGTAATAATGGACCCAAACTCAAATCATTTTGTCTGAGTTGAAATTAAAATCGGTACTTTGAAACAGTCACTCATGATTGGATGTGCTGAACTTTGGCTAATCAGAATGCATCATTTCATTGAATAGATATCATGATAATTGTATGGTGAAGTTAGTTTAATCAGATTTAAATGATACGCTTTTGATATATGAAGGGTTTAAAGGGAAAACGGCTGAAGTAGATAGTCCGGCTATTTTTTTTTTAATTTTCGAATTTTGACCAAAACAATCAAAAGAGGCATCTAACAACTTATTTTGGTCTAAAAATAAACATCTATTTTTTATTATGCTCACATCTGCAGTTTACAAAATTTGTTCTGCGGATTACAAATCATCATACAAATGTCTTTTTGGGACAATATATCGCAACAATCGCTTGGCATTTTTATTTAGTTAAAATTGTGATTACTGTTGTTCTGTACCAGGTTTTTCCGTCGAGGCTGGATTACATTTCAAAGGAGTGTCAACATCAAAGAAATCTGCTGGGATTTGAACAACATCAGGGTAAAGACATTTGTTATTTGACTTAAAAGATCCCATGGAATGTTGTCACAAAGAAACTGTCAACAGTAACATTGTTTGAAGCATTAAATTTTCATCAATTATAAGCTAGACAAATTCGTAGTTGATAAAGGGAGATGGTTAGGAAACCTATTGTTGTAAGTCTTTGTACAAGTTTTCAAGCATGACAGTGCACAATCTGTTCTCTTAGCCTTGCTGGCTATGGCTGAATGAACAGACTGAAATCTTTCTTTTGGCTTCTAGTCTTAAATACTTAAAGGTTTCTGACAGATATTTAACATTTCTCACCATAATCATGTAGACAATGCTTATGATGAGTTATTTTGCAATTTTGCATGGGAGCAAGTCAAACATTGTGCACCCTCAGGACCCATTCAACATCAAAAGTAAACAAAGACATAACGATAGGTTTCTTAACCATCTCCCTCTAATAACTATGCCAAGTCTATGCCATGTTTTGATGTAGGCAAAGTGGCCGTTGGTCACATTTGATTCTGGGAAAGGACTTGTGAGATGTTATGCAAAATGTCAGAAAAAGACACCTCCCACATTTCATATGGTGATTTTACAAATATCAAGTAAAACATGTGAAATTGGGGGAGGGGTGTTTTTCCAATCATATTTCACATACATATTTCATCATACCTCTCAAGTAGTCAATCAAGAAATATGTTGTAACAATTCAAGTCAGCGCTTTAATGTTTGCAACATATCAATACAGTATTCTTTACAGGTTTGTTAATTTGTTGTTTATCAGATTAAGGATTCTGAGTTGAATCCAGTAGTCAACCGTGATCTGTCACGGCGTGTAAGATCTGTGAGTGGAATCACCTTTGCCAAGCCTGTGATTAGAGAAGACATCAAGCTAGCTGCTCAGCTTGTACGAATTCTGGATAAAAAAGCAGCAGTCTACGAGAAAGAGAAGAAAACAGAAGAGACCAATGGAGCTGAGAAAGAAAAGGAAACAGAGGTAGAGAAAATGATGATAATGATGACAATGGTAATGATGATGATAGTGGTAATGATGATGAGGATGGTAAAGATGATGATCATAATGATTATGATGGTGGTAATGAAAGTAATGATTATGTGATGGTAATGGTTATGGTGATTGTGATGGTGTTGTTGATGATGGTGTTGCTAATGATGGTGATGCTGATGCTGATGATGGTGATGGTGATGCTGATGATGGTGTTGTTACTGATGGTGATGCTTTTTCTAGTGATGGTGTTGCTGATGATAGTGATGGTGTTGCTGATGATGGTGATGGTGTTGCTGATGATGGTGTTGCTGATGATGGTGATGGTGTTGCTGATGATTCTAATAAGAATAGCAATATTACAACCTTTTTCATTGAAGTGAGACCCTCAAAACTTCATGTAAAAGTCTTATCTAGGAACTGGCATTTTGGCGGATGTCAATCTGAAAACAAACAAAGTGCAAGGCAGACTTTGGCATTTGTTCCAGAGTGAAAGCAGCCTTTGTCTGGTTTTTGATTGACGTCCACCATAATGCCAGATTCTAGACAAGACGTTTAGCTTCAAGTGTTGCACTTCAATGAAAATAGTTGTAATGATTCTGATAATCATTCTGATAATCGTGTTGATGATGATGATAGTAATGATGATGTCATGATGATGACCATTGTGATGGTCATAGTGCTAATACCACTGACAGTCTGTAGAATATTAAAATGGCGATAATGGTTGGCTTGATGCACAGTCGGCACAAGTTTTGGTTACACCATACCATTGACTTGTTTTATTAATCTAACCTGTGCAATAGTAAACTCACTCTGCAACACTCTCTTGCTTTGTGCTGGTAAGAGAGTTACTATTTTGTGAGACAAAAAAAAAACAGTTTGATGCATTATTTAATCCTGGTTTAATTGTTTTAATTTATTGGGCACTTGCCTACACTATTGTTCACATATCAATGTTTTTTTTAAATAAAACAATTTGATCACACATAAGCAATAGGTGATATGGACAGTCTAGGTTTTTTTTTATTGGATTTGAAACAGTGATTTTTGGAATTTGATGTTTCGAAACTTCAAAAGCAAATAACGAACACAAAATAACAACAACAACAACAAAAAAATCAAAGAAAAAACAACAACTGGCATTTACTATTATCATCTGACATGAAAGTCTCAGGACTATTAATAGTTGTTAATAATTGCAATGAACATTATTAAAATACTTAACTTTTTCTTAGAAATAAATGATGAAAACAACCACATACCACTCACTCATTTCCATTATTTGTCTGGAAGCTATTTTGTCAACTTTTTTTAACAATCATTCTTGCAGAAAAAAGAGGAGAAAGAAGAAGGTGAAGAAGGAGTTTCAGAAGAAAAAGAATCAAACCTTAACCTACCAGACACCAACCCCATCCTGGCATCGCTGTCAGAAGATGCTACAGAAGAAGAAGAAGGAGAAGAAATGGAATTACTTGGAACCTCTGGCTCTAACAAAGACCAAACTGACCAATCAGGGATTGATTTGACAGTTGATGTTAACTTACTACGTGTTTTAGATAGGTTGATCTTATATCTACGGGTTGTTCACTCAGTGGATTATTACAATGGGGGTGATTATCCTCATGAAGACGAGATGCCTAATAGATGTGGCATTGTACATGTTAGAGGATCTGCACCAGAAAAAGCTACATTATCTGAAGGTATGTCATTATATTTATATGCAAACAATCACACTTGTGCACATTGCATTCCGGACTAGTCAGTTCGTTTGATGATTTCAATCTGGTTTTTTGGATAAAGATCATGTAACAAGAACATTCCAGAGATGAGCCAATTAGAACATGTAATGTAATGTAGTGCTTATATAGGGTATTTCACCTAATGGATCAATGCCCTTTACAATCTCTATTAATTATAGTATGTAATTATAAATCAAAGAATATTCTCCTCAATTATTTTTATTATTAAGACCCTGAGTGATGGTCCGGCTAAGAGTTTGAACCTGCAGTGTCCCGGTTAACAGCCAATGCCCTCCTGTCAATCAATGTCTAATTTGTTTCTTGCACAGTCGGCTCAAGTTTTGGTTATTTGATACCAACATCTTGATTGTAATATGAATCTGTGCTAAATTAATACCCACTTAGCAACCCTTTGTCTTGATATCTTGACTCAGTTACTACAGAGTGGGGACACAGTTATCTAGTAAAATCTCTCTGAATACCTATTTAGTTAGCTTGATTAGTTTGTCACTTGTCTATTGCATGCTAAGTGGCACATAAGGCCTCACATTTTTAGTTTGGCTATTGCTAACTGCACTTTTAACTTACCTGCTGTTAGAGAAATTCCATATTTGATTATGTTCTTGTTTGAACTTGTTTCTGTTCAGTCTAGCTTGTAGTAGCTTAAAATACCCTCTGATTTATTGATTTGTTGATTGATTTATTGATTGATTGATTGATGTTGATTGATGGTTTGATTGATTGACTGACTGAATGATTACTTGATTGATTAATTGATTGATTGATTGATTGGTTGATTGATTGATTGAGCTTTTGCTAACCCTACAAGTATCTTTTTTGTTTTCTGCACAGTTCAAGATTGGCAGAAATCTTTAAAGCAAAAGCTAGATCCATACATGGAAGATAAAGAACCTCTCAGCGAGGAGGAAGTGGCTACACTAGGCAAGAAAGATCCTGAAGCATATCCTTTAACAATCTTTTCTGAGATTTTCAGCAATCCTTTGCATGAAATAATTTGTACATCAATATATTATCACAGTGGCCATCATTATCAACCATGGCTTATATCTTGTAAACTTCACCCCTGAAGAATCAATGACAAATGCCCATTGTTATCATCAAGTCACATCGATAAGTCATTATAAATCGTGATAAATCATTATTACTTGTGTTGAAAGAATCATTACAAATTGAGGTCTACTAATTTACAGTGAAATGAATTGATAGGGATTTTGTGTTTGGCCCTGCAGCTCAAATAAGATCAAAAGCAGTACCAATTTGTTGTGACAGTAGTTCTTTTCATTTCAATATTTCTTATTTTAAAAAACGTAAGCATCATTCTAATCAGTTGTCATAGCCTGCGTAGTGGCTCTCTTGGGAAGAGGAGAGGGGATTTTGGGTGAGGAGGATACCCTCTCCCCTCCCCAAGAGAGCTGCTACGCAGGCTACAGTTGTCACTTAAAACATTGACAATTATTCACTAAATGTTTATATTTATGATTCCTCTGAAATTTAAAAGTGAATATCAGGTTTAATCATTTTCAACATTATTTATCCAAGTTGCATTCAGTTCATTGTCATGTTTGGGATTTTCCTTGACTATATTCACTGAAGTTGAAAAGTTTATTGAAGCCAACACTCAGGAGCTTGCGAAAGACAAATGGCTATGTCCGCTCAGCGGGAAGAAGTTCAGAGGACCAGACTTTGTCAGAAAGCACATATTTAACAAACATGGTGAAAAAGTTGAGGCTGTCAAGCTTGAGGTATGGTATTTAGATGGTACTACAGTAGAACCTCAATTATCCAGACCCCTCTGTATTAAGCAAAAAAGTCAGAATAATCAAGAGTCCGGATAATCAAAAATATGAATTTGGAACAGTAGACTGTAACTATGGCAACTCATGTTAAAGATAATTTATTAACTATTAAAAATGAGAGAGGCTTTCTTCACTTAAAGATTTCAAACAACAACAAACTCAAGTTTTAGCAACTATTTCTCATGTCTTTCTAGTTCTTTTTTTTTCAAAATGCATTGAAAATACAGAATCATTAATGTTCATGAGAAAATCAGGACCAGAAGGAAAAGTCCTGATAATTGAAAAGTCTGAATAATCTAGGTTCAACTGCACATTAGAATGTTAATGTGTAACTCATAAAATAGCATGATAATTAGGGATAGATGTACAATACAATAACAAAGTATCATAGCAAATAAAATACCATGATAACTAGTGATAGGTGTACAATACAATAACAAAGTATCATAGCCAATAAAATACCATGATAACTAGTGATAGGTGTATAATACAATAACAAAGTATCATAGCAAATAAAATACCATGATAATTAGTGCTAGGTGTACAATAAAATAACAAAGTATCATAGCCAATAAAATACCATGATAACTAGTGCTAGGTGTACAATACAATAACAAAGTATCATAGCAAATAAAATACCATGATAACTAGGTGTACAATACAATAACAAAGTATCATAGCCAATAAAATACCATGATAACTAGTGATAGGTGTACAATACAATAACAAAGTATCATAGCCAATAAAATACCATAATAACTAGGTGTACAATACAATAACAAAGTATCATAGCAATTAAAATACCATGATAACTAGTGATAGGTGTACAATACAATAACAAAGTATCATAGCAATTAAAATACCATGATAACTAGTGCTAGGTGTACAATACAATAACAAAGTATCATAGCAATTAAAATACCATGATAACTAGTGATAGGTGTACAATACAATAACAAAGTATCATAGCAATTAAAATACCATGATAACTAGTGATAGGTGTACAATACAATAACAAAGTATCATAGCAATTAAAATACCATGATAACTAGTGGTAGGTGTACAATACAATAACAAAGTATCATAGCAATTAAAATACCATGATAACTAGTGATAGGTGTACAATACAATAACAAAGTATCATAGCAATTAAAATACCATGATAACTAGTGATAGGTGTACAATACAATAACAAAGTATCATAGCAATTAAAATACCATGATAACTAGTGATAGGTGTACAATACAATAACAAAGTATCATAGCAATTAAAATACCATGATAACTAGTGATAGGTGTACAATACAATAACAAAGTATCATAGCAATTAAAATACCATGATAACTAGTGATAGGTGTACAATACAATAACAAAGTATCATAGCAATTAAAATACCATGATAACTAGTGATAGGTGTACAATACAATAACAAAGTATCATAGCAATTAAAATACCATGATAACTAGTGCTAGGTGTACAATACAATAACAAAGTATCATAGCAATTAAAATACCATGATAACTAGTGATAGGTGTACAATACAATAACAAAGTATCATAGCAATTAAAATACCATGATAACTAGTGATAGGTGTACAATACAATAACAAAGTATCATAGCAATTAAAATACCATGATAACTAGTGATAGGTGTACAATACAATAACAAAGTATCATAGCAATTAAAATATCATGATAACTAGTGATAGGTGTACAATACAATAACAAAGTATCATAGCAAATAAAATACCATGATAACTAGGTGTACAATACAATAACAAAGTATCATAGCCAATAAAATACCATGATAACTAGGTGTACAATACAATAACAAAGTATCATAGCAATTAAAATACCATGATAACTAGTGATAGGTGTACAATACAATAACAAAGTATCATAGCAATTAAAATACCATGATAACTAGTGATAGGTGTACAATACAATAACAAAGTATCATAGCAATTAAAATACCATGATAACTAGTGATAGGTGTACAATACAATAACAAAGTATCATAGCAATTAAAATACCATGATAACTAGTGATAGGTGTACAATACAATAACAAAGTATCATAGCAATTAAAATACCATGATAACTAGTGATAGGTGTACAATACAATAACAAAGTATCATAGCAATTAAAATACCATGATAATTAGTGACAGTTGATGGTCATGATGATAATGATTTTAACCAAAATGATAGAGGTGGTTAAGAAAGAGTGAGAACACATTGTTTACTACTTGTGCACAGTCGGCTCAAGTATTGGTTGTATCATACCAATATCTTGATTATTATAAGAACCTGTGCTAAATTAATACCCACTTAGCAACCCTTTGTCATGTCTTGATATCTTGGCTCAGTTACTAAAGTGTGGGGACATAGAGTACTCTAGAATGATTTAAATTTGAATTTAATTTAATCTTTTGGCTAAGCCCAGGAGATACAAACAGGACTAGGTCTCGCATTAATGTATTCCCCCCACCACACTCACTTCTCACTACAGTCCTATTTACAATCTCTGTACACTAGACTAACAGTGTTGATTTTTTGTGGAGGAGGAACACCACAGGACTAAGGGGTGTCAGAAAAACTTTCATGGGATGAGCAAGAACAACACATTAAATATACCCAGTTCACATATGACCCAATTTGTAATCAAACCCGGTTCACAGTGGTGAAAGGCCAGTGCTCTCAACACTTAATCTAGACAGTTGATCTATCAGCCATTAACTTATTTTGTAAGCCAGACAGACAATATTTCATTTTGTCAAGTAGAAAAAAAAAACATAATTTATTTCATTGGTTCATACATGTTTATTTATTTGTTATTTTGAATATTCAACCATTCATATTGCCCACTTTGCCTTATCATGTACTCGTCTTTTGCTGTATTCATTGATTGATTCCTTATATCCACTAATTCTCAATGTTTCCTGTGCAGGCAGAGTTTTTTAACCGCTACCTTAGTGATGCCAAGAGACCACAGGATCCTGAACCAACCAATCAAAAACATGCTGGTGCACAGGGACACCCTGCAGGTCCGATGTATGGAGGACAACAACATGAGGGCGGGCAAGGCATGGTGGGATGGGGTCCTAGACCTCATATGATGATGTATGGTAAGTGTCATGTGTAGTAAACTAAGAATGGTAACCCAAAACATTCTGTTTTGTTGTTATCTTGCCTATTAGTTTGCCTATCAAACATTGCCAGTGTTTTCATTGATAGATGCCCTGTTGCAAAACAACAGTTGCTTGAAAAAGTGGTTGATTTTCGTCTGTCACTCAAACACACTTTGTCTAAACATTAGAAATACTTGAATGAAAACAAACGCACCACATTTGTTAGTCCTTTTTGAAATAACAACTACTGCATAAGTAACACATATTTCTAGTTCAGGTTTTTCTATTGGAAATATCTTCTTATCCTTTGTATTCACATACTGCATAATTTACCACAAAATAGCACCATACTGTCTATACAAGTTGTTTGATTGACGGAAAAGAATTGACCACTTTTTTGATCAACTGTTTTTTTGTGACAGGCATGCATCAATGGAAACACTGGTAATTTATTACAGTTGCAATGATGGAATAAGTGTGATTGTCCCTTGTAGTTAGACCATTAGTGAGACGGTTGAATGATGTTTCCAATCCATTCTTTTTCCCTTTGTCTTACCATTATTTCTGGTAAGATTGGAGTAACAGATTTGAATAAGGCTATGTTTATTTGTTTAGGTCCAAGAGGCCCATACACTCCACATACCTTTGGTGGATTTGGTCAAGAGGGTTATGGTAGAGGGGCATCACATACCTTTCCCCCTAAACCAAGGAGGTAAGTAGTCGGCCACTCTAGTTGTAAGACAGACAAAAGTAGCAACTTCTCTGTGTGTAGATATACATTTGCAATTAACTCAATATTGGGAGAGGACCTTGGAAATGTGGGCTATCCTTTTCACGCATATCTGTGTGCGTATTTACAATTGCACATTGCAAGCAAGCAGCGCTAAACCACTTACCAGTTTCATGTACAAAGGTGTTTTTGCATGAGTCACATTGTCCCACAACTGACAGATTAGCTCAGCCGTGAGAGCTTTGGGCTGTCAATTGGAAGGCTGCGGGTTCGAACCCTCAGCTGGAACAACACTCATGGACTTGATTGAATAGAATGTTCTTGCGTTATTGTGAGGCTTTGTGTCTTCTTGGATAAGGACGTCAAATGGAGGTCTTGTCTCACAACATTTTCACAACAACAATAACGGCTGAGGACAGAGGTTGCAACCATTGTCGGCAATAATCATACACTAATGCATACTAATTACTAATCAACCTAATGCTTGTGGCTCTCACTGCTATGGCCCGGCTCACCAACATCAAGTGTAGGGGTAGCGAGTGTAGCAAAACTAGCACATTCCGTGCTACTCTCAATTCAAGGATAAACAAATAGATAATAAGGTTGTGGGTTATAAATATTAGAGTATAAAGCATATTGAAACATGAGATGAAATGCCCTATATAAGCACTACATTACATTTATGATGTGCCATGTAGTGTTGCATATTGACATCTCGTGTGAAACTAATGTAGTTAAAGAAATTGGCAACACATTTTGGACTATTGCAAGCAGAAAAGTATATTGGTAGTGATATAAAACGTCTGTTATAGGTATTTGATGTGTTTGTACAATAACACTAAACTGTTTTTTTTTTTTTTTTTGGTTTCTGATAATATAAAAACCCAAATGTGCTGTTTACCTGATTGTTTTCAAATGGAAATATGCAGTTTTGAAGTTTGAAGTTCTCTGTTTGTAGTGACTAAAGTGCATCTAAGATGTTAGTCTTTCTCGCATCTGTTTCTGGTCTGTTGAAAAAATCTTCAGCCCAGTTCGATCACACCAGAGACCGATGCGAAGATGCCTGTTTGAAATAGAACGAAAGCCATTTACTCAAACCTGTTCAGTTCATTGCACACTAAGCAACCTGCGACCTGTCGCCTTGTGTGTACCAACCATTACACCAGTCAGCAACTTGAGTTTCCAAAATGTTTCATATCTTGACTCCTCATCATGTAAATCATTTGCACAGAGCACAACAATGTATAATATTAATATTGATGAATAAATAATTAATGACTTTGTAGCACTTATCCCAATAAACTCTAAGCACTTTACAAGTTAAACAATAAAATTATCAAAGTGAAATAATTAATGAACTTATAGAATGTACATAAGATTGAATGTGATTTTAAATTAACTAGATTTGGAGATGGTGGTGGTCGTGGTGGTTTTAGACAGCAGGACAGGTCAGCATTGTTCCTCATTCTTTGCAAATCAAGCAAACTCCCTTAATTCATTTTACTTGGTTAACAAATTAGAAATGCTGATGACAGTACATGTAATTGTACAGTGTCAACTTCAATTCCCCATATTGGAGATGACTTTCAAAAATTCACTCATTAGCACACTGTAATTAAAAACAGTTATGGTGAAAGGAAATATTTTTAAACAATGCATATAGAAGCTGATAATGAGTTGTAAAAGTTTGGCAGAAAAAGTATAATACTTGCAAAGTTATAGGAGTTTGCAAGGGCCAAACAACACCGAAACGAGGCTATAAAGGCTCCAGCAAAGAATTCCATACAAACCCCTGTATTTTCATTCATCCATAACTTGATATTTAAAAAGAAAAAATCAGAAGCACTATTTCCAACAGATCTTTGATATGATTGTACTGAAAGAATTCAGGATATAGTCGATCTTGATTGTCATAGTTGATTGTTGTTAGACATGTTTAGAAATACTATTACGCATTGAAGTTATGATGACGATTGTAGTGAAAAAGTTACAAGATGATGGATGATGATGGCAATTTGAACACTGTTGGTTACTGTGTTAATTTAAAATACGACCAGCCAATTTTCGCTGGATTGCTTGCGTGATTGAAGGCATCTGATTGTGTAGTGTAGTCTATCTCACGTGACTGCGTAGTGACATAGACGAAGCAAAGTAACATTTATACAGCGCATTTTCCATCAAATATTCAAAAGCGCTTGTGACTATTAGGGCTAGCTGAGAAAGGTTTGTGCCCTAATCAGTCTGCATGGGAACAGAGAACTCGTTTGTTGTATTAATAATTAGCTCAAATCATTTATCTTCTCAACTTGACATGCCAGTTTTTCGAACGGAGGCAATGCATCACTCAAATGTTTCTAGCCCAGTAATCCCTCATACCCTCTCCAGAAAACGTTTGTCCCTACCCCACATTGGTCATGCTAATATATTATCTTTTGTCTGTTTATAGGGGATTTCCACGAGAACAAAGACAGATTGTCCAATATAGAGATCTAGATGCACCTGAAGATACAGACATGTTTTAAACAAGTCTCCACTCTCCTAGAACTCTAATATATACGCATAGCTACCGCAACCAGTAAAATAGCAGTTTTTATGGACAAAATGGTCACTTCTATGGCGTCCTTTAGTCGGCTAGTTTATGAACCATATCAGTAAAATTTCAGCTTCTAAAGCAAACGAATCACTATAGAACAATGAACAATGTAAAGCTATTAGTAAACTTCTTCTGTGATAACATCTATAGCTGGCTCAGCTGTTCACCATTTGATGTGATAATTAATGTAAATTGGAGTTTTTTAAGTTTCAATGTGAAATAGAACAAAACACTACTGATAACAGAGTAGTTCCTCTGATTAAGGCTGGACCAAGCGTGTTTTTAACTAGTAAAAGTGAATTGTGAATAATAAATTTGTTGTCTATGTTAATTGCGATGGTCGAGACGTGCGGTAGAGGTAGCTTAGTAACAGTTGCTAGGGATTGCATTTGAGTAGGTGGTAACTTAGCAACAGTTGCTAGGGGTTGCATTTGAGTAGGTGGTTACTTAGCAAGAGTTGCTAGGGATTGCGTTTGTGTAAGTATTAACTTAGTAACAGTTGCTAGGGATTCCATTTGAATAGCTGGTAACTTAGCAACAGTTGCTAGGGATTGCATTTGGGTAGGTGTTAACTAAGCAACAGTATCCGAGAATTGTGCAAGGATCAGAAAGCGGAACATGTCACATGGCTAACTGTTCGAAATATGAGTGTCCACACTCACCAGTAGTTCTCTACTCTTTTGCAACATTTTTTTTTGCACACATGATTTACATACGGATTGAAGTTTTGTCTGAGATCAGACTGTGTTACACGTGATTGTGACGTCATAATGGTTTTTACTCGGAGTAGAATTTTAATTTTTTTTGACTGCATTCAACACCAACATGGTTCATACTACATGTGATATGTTGCATGCGTCTATTTGCGGAGATAAAATTTTGGCGACTGTACGTCCCGGAATCGTTGGGGTAGTTAATATCGAGCAAAGCCTTGAACAGAGAAAAACAAATCGAGCACGGCAGACGTGCCAATAAAAAATAGCATGCAGGGAGGAAGAAAATATCCTGCACAACCATCACATGGGAAAAAAATATCGTGCAAAACAAATTGCCCAACCCCCCCCCCCCCCTCAAATATCTAATGGTCCGTCCCTTAACTATAAATTAATGGTATTAGTTGTCACACTCGTTGACTCTAGAAAATTTAGTGAGTATTCAAAGTCTGCATATCAGTTTAAAGGTATTCGGTCTCTAAGGGGACTTTGATAGAATTACAGATCTTGCAGATCGATGTGGAAATCTGCGCACAAACGTCTATTTGTCTACATGAAACCTAAATCACAGACCCGATTAAGACAATTCAATCGGGTTAGAAGGGCGATGCTCGTCGGAATTTTTCGGGAAATGACCCCTAAAACTTAAAAAGGTACCAAAGTTTCATCCAGAAGGGCGTGACACTATGCAAAAAAGAACAATCGGATATGATGGTCGTAAAATCGAGACCTTGGTTTGAAAATTTGTGAAGACCCAAAAAGGTACCAACTTCAATTCTGAGAGTCAGAAAATCTCTAAGAGAACCTAAAAGATACCAGATCTCTGATTTTGAACCCTAAAATGTACGACGAGTATCCCCGTCCTCCGATATATGGTAGTCTCCATAGGGCCACAGCTAAGCTTTTTGAGAAATCTTTGTACTTCATAGTTGTGAGAACCTAAGAGGTACCAGATCTCCGAATTTGAACCCTAAAATGCACCACGAGTATCCCCGCCCTCCAATATACGGTAGTCTCCCTAGGGCCACAGATAAGGTTTTTTTTTTAAATCTTTGTACTTCATAGTTAAAGTTATTCAGACTCTGAGAAAACTGTAGTGATCGAGTTTTCAATAATCTGTGCTTTGGAAATGAAATGTTCAAGTTCCTATAATTATAAGTGCTATATGGTTACGAGAAATGTTATAAATATGAGTTGTAATTACCCCGGAGTGATTAGTAAACGAGAACGTTCGTGATTAGGATGTTTTGGCAACGGTAAATTTTATGAATTAATATCTGTAGTAAGGGCGATAAAACCTGGGCCTATGTCCATGGACCCACTTATGCCCCCTATGGACACCTATAATTGTCCAGTGATTTCTAAACAAGGCATTTCATGATCCAGGATTGCATTGTTTTCAGGGAGTGGTTGCGCCACTAAGCATTAAATACCGAGAATATTTTGGAAAAAACATTTAAGAATAGAATGACGTGGAATCTTTTCAGGGGGGTGCGCACCCCCTGCACACCTCCCCCAGATCCACTGAAACATAGAGTGCAAACACTAAATGTGTGCAACAGTTCACTATTTAGTAGTAAATAGCACTAATACAAATGAAAATAGAATTAGCATAAAATAGCACTATTTAGCGGTATTTAAGTTGCACACTTTTAGTGCGTGCACTCTATAGCAGTGAGTCATAATAGGCGATTTGCATTATGGGGTCATATACTACAACTACCAGAATGCTTTGCTTACTTTCTTTTGTAGCGCAATTAGTACAAATTGTTCTGTTAGTCTCCAAAAGGATTAAAATTTGAATATGAAAGAGAATTCGCAAAGAATGCTGGTAGTTGCAGTAAAATGACGTCATAATGCAGATCGCCTATTAGTATGTGTATTGCCATGACGCAGTTGGAAACGATCGAGAAATCTTGTTATTATGTGTGAAGGATGTTGTTTCCAATGCCAATGGTTTTAGAAAGGCGAGAATTTTAATAATTCGATGGACAGTTTCAAGGGGCTCAGCTACTTGAATTATAATAAACAACAACTGACGTTATTGCCAAGAACAGTACACTTTAAAACATTAAAAGGAATTAGTTACATAGCCTGATA
Source organism: Diadumene lineata (assembly GCA_918843875.1). Taxonomy (NCBI): domain Eukaryota; kingdom Metazoa; phylum Cnidaria; class Anthozoa; order Actiniaria; family Diadumenidae; genus Diadumene; species Diadumene lineata. Next base: position 8,641,660 of record OU974076.1, on the reverse strand, counting down.
AGGACAAAAGATACTTAGAATACCTAATCTAGCTAAGTACCTCGAACTAATGTGAAATTACTTTGCATGTACAGAAAACAAATATTAAAAAGTACATCACAAGTTGCATAACAAATCTACAAAACAATCAAAAGAAAAGACAGACAGGCATATTTGCACAGGGAGCCCGGCTTACGAGATATTGCCGACTCCAGAGATAGAGTCGGACTCTTATGTCAACAACTAGAGGTCACGCAGCGCGCAAACCAGCCGGCCGTTACAGTAATAAAACACCCCTATTTATTTAGATAGTGTAACGTCTATTAGTAAATAGTGGTGTTTTATGACAGTTCGTATCAACTGGCTTTCGTAACAATCTCATTATTTAGCCTCCTCCGCAGGCGTCTCTTTTTAGCGTTTTGCTTTCTTGTTTCTTGGATGGGCTTCCTTTTTTGCAATTGACCGTTGGGGATTATGGGATTTCGTCACCTCGAGAAAGAAAAAAGGCAGGTCTCTCAGTCGAGAGAGCAACAAAGGAATCCTGAATAAGTAAAAAAAGCAAAAAGGGCCGAAAAAGGGTTGCCTGCGGAGGAGGCTACTCATTATTAACGGTCGACTGGTTTGCGCGCTGCGTGACCTCTAGTTGTTGACATAAGAGTCCGACTCTATCACTGGAGTCGGCAATATCTCGTAAGCCGGGCTCCCTGTGGAGGGAAGAGACGGATATGATGAAACTACACGTTTGGCCTGTTCTTTCGTGGCAGACTGCTTACAGTGATATTAAATTACCTATATGATTAAAAAAACGACCAAATCAGTCCAATTGAAGACATGTTATTCCAAACCACTTGTTAAAATGTCCTCTTGGAATATCGTGGGTAGACACAAACACGTAGCTTACTATAGGCTTACCGCACAAAAGCTTTATTAAGCCTGTAGAAAATGTATTAATATTAGAACAATCAATGTACCCAGTAAGCGAAGAAGATGCGTGATTAAGTAGAATCTCTTCAAACAATGCTGTCAAGAGTGCTTGTGCTGCTTCGGTGGAGTCTGAAAATAGCGGTGCAAGACAGTAGGCATCTTGTTCCATTAAAGCTGGCCGTGCCACAACGTAACCAACAATATCTCTGTTGGCATTGACAGCCACTTTTACACGATTACCTTCACTGTTTAACCACGTCGAAATGAATCTATTTCTTTGGTAACCAAACACAGTAGCGTCATAACGTAATAGAGCTTCTTCATCAACATGATCAATATCTGTGACGGTCAAACCTTTCACTGTTGGCATTGCTCTCAGCACTTGAAATCCGGTTGCTAAATCCAATGCATATTTTGTACCAAACCACCGAGGGACATATTGAAACTTCAGTTCATAAAAATTAACCATCGCGGGTGTGCAATAACCACAGACGATCTGAGAAAAGTCGATCTCTTTCATGGCACTTTTATAGAGTGACAAGCCGTAACCGCTTCCTCTGTATTTCTCAAGAACCATGTACATACCGGACGTGAAATAGCCATCGTCAACTTTATGAAAAGCTACGGATCCAACGAGGTCTCCATCTAACTCTGCAATAGAAACTCCAGGTTGAGAAGATTTCACAAAACATTGAAGATCTTCAGCGCCACATTTGAATCCACGTGCAACCTTATCACGGTTAAGTCGGTCGATGATAGCAGTGTCGGTTTTCTTCAGTTTTCGAACTATCAGACCGCTAGAAGTGGTTACTGTTTTGATTGATCTTTGAAAAGTAACTGTAAGTTGACGACAAGGAAAAAAGGAAAAGAAGTTAAACGCAGGCTGCATGATGTTAAAGCCACGTACATTTGCCTCAGGCGATCAAGAAGTATGAAACTGCGATCAGAATTATTGAGTCAGCAGTTTCAATAATCGATTTAAATGATCTGGGTTTTTCGTTCTGTTTTCTGTTGCTCATTATTTTTCTTTTAATCTTATATTTTATTGTTATTAAATTGATTAATGGCTTTTACGAGATAAAAGAAACGAGGCTAGTCTATGAGGCGCCAAACGTGAGAAAATGTTAAAGCTTTATTTACATCAGGATAAAATATATGGATCGTAATTCTTCAATTATTTGTATCAGGATGAAATATATGGATCGTAATTTTTCAAATATCTACATCAGGATAAAATATATACGGATCGTAATTTTTCAAATATTTGCATCAGGATAAAATATATGAATCGTAATTCTTGAAATGTTTACATCAGGATAAAATATATGGATCGTAATTTTTCAAATATTTACATCAGGATAAAATATATATGGCTCGTAATTTTTCAAATATTTACATCAGGATCGTTGGTTCAGCGGAATGCGCCAATAATGCGCCCAATAATGCGCCCATAATTTTTAAAACAGCGCCTCCTCGATATTTTCCATAACTTCTTCTTCCGACCAGGTTTTTTGGAACTCCATTGAGCTTAGCGCATAACCTTGGCGATACAAGGCGGCCTTTTTTTTACCTCGTACAACCGAGTCACTTTGTGAAGAAGATTCAAACAGCACTATCTCTCTAGAAAATGTCGCGTTTCTAGGGCATTTTCCTTTCCCCTTGTGTCGTTTGCTGCTGGAGGAGGTTGCTTGATCATAAGAGCTGTAACCGCGCGCCCCGAAGAATAGTTGTTGGCTGTTGAAACCGGAATACTATAGGTTTTGCATTTCCTCTTGAGGAGTACGAGAAAAACTTGTTTGAACATTACTTCTGTTAGAGTTTGTAGGATAATTTACAGCTGCTTGGAAATCAGGATGTTCAACTATTCTACGCACGAGGTGTTCAAACTGTTCAAAGGACGAAGAGCTGGCATCGCGCACCATGTTTGCAGCAACTGTGACCGCTGTTTTAAAAATCGCGGGCACATTATTGTTGCATTCCGTTGACCCAACGATCCTGATGTAAATATTAGAAAAATTACGATCCATATATATTTTATCCTGATGTAAATATTTGAAAAATTGCGATTCATATATTTTATTCTGATGTAAATATTTGAGAAATTACGATCCATATATTTTATCCTGATACAAATATTTGAAGAATTACGATCCATATATTTTATCCTGATACAAATATTTGAAGAATTACGATCCATATATTTTATCCTGATACAAATATTTGAAGAATTACGATCCATATATTTTATCCTGATACACATATTTGAAGAATTACGATCCATATATTTTATCCTGATGTAAATAAAGCTCCAACATTTTGTCACGTTTGGCGCCTCATACTAGTCAGTCGTCGCATATAGACAGTGTTTTGTACAGATCCTTATACCAGGAGTGTGTGTGTGTGTGTGTGTGTGTGAGTTTTTTTTTTTTTTTTTTTTTTTTGGGGGGGGGGGGGGGGGGGGAGTTATGAGAACCTCCGATTTTGAACCCCAAAATGTACGACGAGTATCCCCGTACTCCGATATATGATAGTCTCCCTAGGGCCACAGCTAAGCTTTTTGAGAAATCTATGTACTTCATAGTTATGAGAACCTAAAAGGTACCAGATCTCCGATTTTGAACCCCAAAATGTACGACGAGTATCCCCGTCCTCCGATATATGCTAGTCCCCCTAGGGCCACAGCTAAGCTCTTTGAGAAATCTTTCTACTTCATAGTTATGAGAACCTAAAAGGTACCAGATCTCCGATTTTGAACCTCAAAATGTACGACGAGCATCCCCGTCCTCCAATACATGGTAGTCCCCTAGGGCCACAGCTAAGCTCTTTGAGAAATCTATGTACTTCATAGTTATGAGAACCTAAAAGGTACCAGATCTTAAAGAATTTTGACTGAGAAAGAGAAACAAAGAGGTCGAATTGAAAAAAAGGGGAAAAAAGCTACTTACCAAAGAAAAACTTCAAAATATTTTCACTGAGAAAGTGGGTAAAAGTCTCGTGGCGATGTTTTTAACTATTCAAATGTAAAGTCATGCAGAGCTGATAAAATTTTCTTTGGTAATTAAAAGTCATTCAAAGATGGAGATTTTACATTTTATATTTTCTGGAAGAGTTTATTTGGCAAGTCAGTGCAAGATGGTAAAGAAGGGCTTCGAGTTCGTGGATTCTTCGTGGCGTTTTTCAATCATTACTTATCGATTAATTTACTTTTAAAAGTAAAATCGACGTTGACCAAAAGTTCATAAAAACAAAAACAAAACAATTGTGCATTTGCAGCAATTCAAAAGAGGTAGAAATGCAAGAAGAAAACGCGATCACGAAGATGCCAGTTCAATCTGTTCATTCATCAATTCTTACGGGATATTCATAACACGAAGAGCGTTAGGATCAATGCAGATTTATCAGCTATTCACAACAAAAAAATAACTTTTCATGCAAGATGTTTGTCAACTAAGTAGGACTGCCAGTTCAGGGAGTGGATCGAAATGCATGCAAATTTGGCACAATGGTGGGTGATCGAGCAACACCAGCTAGCCATACTGCGCCGTTCTGTTGAACTGTGTGAACTTTTTAGAGGCGGTGAAAATGTTTTTTCACTTTTAAAATTCTAAAAACATGAACAAGCCATTATGTAATCAGAACTGAGGAAGAAAATTTCAGACTGGAAAAGTGACAGTTCAAGACTACAAGACTAGAAACGTGACGCCGGTTGATTCTCGGATTTGAGGAAAAATTTATTGAAATTCACTTTGTTATCCTCCTCAACATATGGCTAAGGTATGTTGACATTTTTTGCCGATCTTCCTTTAATTCTTTTAACATCCATATGAAAGCAGTTTGCAATAATTCCTGTAAATTATTCAATTTTCTTTTTTTGAAGATATTCCTCTTCGGCATCGATGATTCTTGTAATTCTTTGATTTGTTATGTTTTTTGTTGTTGTTGTTTTTTTTTTTTGAAAAGTTCATCCTGAAATAAAAGTTCATAAGTAAGCAAATAGGATAAATATAGGTTATTAGTTGTCTAGCTATTTTTTTAAAATGCACAGCCGTGTTAGCTAGATAGATTACCAATAATTTGTTCATCATACCTTTCATGAGAAAATTCAAGTTTTTTTGTACTTTTTTTTTTCAAACCTAAAAGAGAGCGTGATAAAGCGAACAGTATGCGGGAATTTGTTTACAACTCAAAAAGCCATGTTAATGCTCTTCTAGCTTCTCATTGGGTAATCAATTTTAATTGACAAGTGCTATTTTTACCATGGATAACAACAAAAAGGGAATCCACGTTGACTGTTACCAACACAAATACGGTCGGATATTTTTCGAGTTTTTGTGCACATTTCTTTGGTAATATAATATTTCAATCGATCTTCTTAATCACTCACTAATTCATTTAACCATTTGAATTGTTCATTTTTTTGTTATATTATTTTCTTTTGATGGCTGTTTAAATAGATTAATCAATTAATTCATGTATTTGTTTGCTTTTTTATCTATAGTCATTTTTTGATTAATTCTGCATTGATCAACAATTTTTTAAAATTAAAATATCATAAAAATAAAATATTAAAATTTTTTAAAATTAAAATAACATAAAAATAAAATATTAAAATATTAAAATAGCCTTTCTGTGATAAAAGTTTGAAGACAGCATTTCCTGGAAGTCGAAATGCAGTGGTTCACTTTTACAGAGATTGTCTCTTAAACATTAAAAGGAATTAGTTACATAGCCTGATAAGAACAAACAAAAGATAATTAGAATACCTAATCTAGCTAAGTACCTCGAACTAATGTGAAATTGCTATTCATGTACAGAAAACAAATATTAAAAAGTACATTACAAGTTTGCATAAAAAATCTACAAAACAATCAAAAGAAAAGACAGACAGGCTTATTTGTTGAGATCAATTAATAAAATATTAGGGGGAAGAGAGGTAAAAATATTAACTTTAATAATCTTGCTAGGGGGAGAGGGACGGATATGATGAAACTACACGTTTGACCTGTTCTTTCGTGGCAGACTGCTTACAGTGATATTAAATTACCTATATGATTAAAAAACGACCAAATCATTCCAATTGAAGACATGTTATTCCAAACCACTTGTTAAAATGTCCTCTTGGAATATCGTGGGTAGACACAAATACGTAGCTTTCTATAGGCTTACCGCACAAAAGCTTTATTAAGCCTGTAGAAAATGTATTAATATTAGAACAATCAATGTACCCAGTAAGCGAAGAAGATGCGTGAGTAAGTAGAATCTCTTCAAACAATGCTGTCAAGAGTGCTTGTGCTGCTTCGGTGGAGTCTGAAAATAGCAGTGCAAGACAGTAGGCATCTTGTTCCATTAAAGCTGGCCGTGCCACAACGTAACCAACAATATCTCTGTTGGCATTGACAGCCACTTTTACACGATTACCTTCACTGTTTAACCACGTCGAAATGAATCTATTTCTTTGGTAACCAAACACAGTAGCGTCATAACTTAATAGAGCTTCTACATCAACATGATCAATATCTGTGACGGTCAAACCTTTCACTGTTGGCATTGCTCTCAGCACTTGAAAACCGGTTGCTAAATCCAATGCATATTTTGTACCAAACCACCGAGGGACATATTGAAACTTCAGTTCATAAAAAGTAACCATCGACGGTGTGGAATAACCAGAGACGATCTGAGAAAAGTCGATCTCTTTAATGGTGCTTTTAAAGAGTGACAAGCCGTAACCGCTTCCTCTGTATTTCTCAAGAACCATGTACATACCGGACGTGAAATAGCCATCGTCAACTTTATGAAAAGCTACGGATCCAACGAGGTCTCCATCTAACTCTGCAATAGAACTCCAGGTTGAGAAGATTTCACAAAACATTGAAGATCTTCAGCGCCACGTTTCCATCCACGTGCAATCGACTCACGGTTGAGACGGTCGATAATAGCAGTGTCGGTTTTCTTCAGTTTTCGAACTATCAGACCGCTTGAAGTGGTTACTGTTTTGATGGATCTTTGAAGAGTAACTGTTAGTAGACGACAAGGAAAAAAGGAAAAGAAGTTAAACGCAGGCTGCATGATGTTAAAGCCACGTACATTTGCCTCAGGCGATCAGGAAGGTTGAACAGCGATCAGAATTATTGAGTCAGCAGTTTCAATAATCGAATTAAATGATCGGTTTTTTTTCGTTCTGTTTTCTGCTGCTCATTACTCGGGCTTCCAAAGGAGGGCCCGAATTTAAAATTCGGCTGTGTTTGTCGTCGTTGTCTTCAGTCACAAAATGCAGATTTTTTGACAATTCTCCCCACACCACCCCTGACACATTTCTCGTCGTCTTGAATGCGGCGATCGTAGATATACCATTTTTTATCAAAAATAAAGTTGAACGTCTCAAAATTAGCTCTTTTTTCTTTATTTCAACTTTTTTTAATATTTACAATAACAATTTTTTTTAATTGAAGTATATTTATTACATTATAAACATGTCTTAATGTTTGAGATCGCAGGAGATTTCACCGTGGTAAACGCTTCACAAAACTCCCATAATATCTACTCATTGCGTAATGTATTTCTCGTCAATTTTTTTAATTGTCAGCCGTTTGTATCAGTGAAGTTTGAGTAGGGAATTGGTCTCGTCGGAATTTTTCAAAAATACCCCTAAAAGATGCCGGACTGCTTCGCAACTCGATACGCCGCTTCGCTGTTTTATTTACTTCGAGTTTTGAGACGGACGAGAGCCTCTGGGACCATGCAGGGTAACAAAAAGTATGTTTTTCAGTTAGATATAAACAAGTACGGACGCATTTGACTTGCAATGCGCGGTTCCTAAATTTGCGTTACATCGTATTGCGTGATTTCCGAGAAGTCGAAATTAACGAGAACTTTGCTTTGATATAAATGAAGCTTTACAGCTGCTGAACTTTCCAATGGAGACTAATATTCAACTGATGTTCTGCCGAGTTAAGAGGTGGGTTTAAAATATGTAGATTTACAAAAAGTATGCACGGACGCATTTGACTTGCAAGGCGCGGTTCCTAAATTCGCGTTACATCGTATTGCGTGATTTCCGAGAAGTCGAAATTAACGAGAGCTTTGCTTTGATATAAATGAAGCTTTACAGCTGCTGAACTTTCCAATGGAGACTAATATTCAACTTATGTTCTGCCGAGTTAAGAGGTGGGTTTAAAACATATAGATTTACAAAGTCATTTTGTTGATTAATTCAAAGTTTGAGCGATTTGGGTGAAATTTGCATTATGTTCCGATTCGAAGAAATACCTCAAAATCGTCACTCTCAAAAGCCCGCTGATAAAAATAATGATCAAATTTGCGTTCTATAGATGTATTCGAGCCTTGTAGCATTGGGTTCTAAGCTCAAACTTCTGGGATACGATCGAACATATTTTGACTTGTTTACATTTTTTGGTGAGACTGAATTTTAGCATAATTTCTTGCACAGTTGCTACGGTTACGTATCATACGGTCTATAATATTTTAGATTATCACTGTGGTTCTTTGTTATCTTGCTAATGAAAACACAATATACTCATTTTAGATGGATTGAGCAATTATTATAGGCTGCATTAAACGATTTCAGAGTGATTGTACGAGTCTCTACATAAGGTGAAAAACGAAACATTTATTTGCGACACAAAAAACGTTTTCAACTTGAGCGTGAACGGACTTTTAGAGGAATGTCATACACTCCGAAAATTTCGAAATAACTCTTCGAAAACGCTTTTGCAAGCTTGGAAACATGTGAAAAAGAATGCTGGCCCTTTCAGACCGAATTTGCAAAATTATACTTCTGTGTAAACACAATTACACTCCAACCGGGACCACTTGGCGAGCTTTTTAAGTTGAAAAGAATGAATTCCCATTGTCACCGAGTGAGCAGTGGCACAAGGTCCAAAATTAAGTCCCTTTCATCTTTTGATAAATAAAACCCAATTATGTACCTACAATCATGGTGGGTTTTGTTGTTCGAGATTTTATTTGAAACGCGAAAAAATTAGGAAAATGTGACAACAATAACGCAAATTTACTGAAATTGACGAAAATGTGAGTGTGAAATACCTATTTATAAACGTTGTTATAACAGAAGAATTATCATCTTTTTTAATTTGTTAATAATCTAGAGGTCCTGACGAGCAATTTGACTGTAATTTCAAACTTTTACACTTCTTTTTTTTATGACTAGCAAGAAAATGGAAATATGCTAAAATTTTCGATTGAAAATATTCAATAAAATAACATTAACAAATTGCTAACTTTTCCTACCCGGTATATCTTCAATCAAATTGACATTCATAGTTCTGAAAAGAGGATAAAATAAGGTACAAATCCATGTAAAAATTAGTTTGGGGGGTTTTGTTTTTGCGTAGTTAATATGACTATTAAAAATTACCAATTACGACCAAAACTTGTCAACAACTCCAGCCGAATTATATTTCGCAGACTCCGTTCGAAATATATGAGACAACAAATGGTAGGAATTCCCGTTAATTGCTTCAAACCACCTTTTAAACGCTGAATTGACCCCAGGGTACCCTAGAAGGGAAGAAAAAACGTCATCCCTTCCCAACATGCCTCTCGTCCATAAGGCCAGAGGCCCATGATGCCTCACTGGCTTTTTTCCTTGTGCTTCAGACCACCGAAGGTAAGTTTACCTTGTTTTGTACATAATTTTGCTCTTTTTGATCTTTTTTTCCAGCTTTTAGCCTTCCAAAATCCTCCAGGGGTATAGTTTTGTCGCTTGTTTATCCCCTAGGAGTAATTTTTAATCGAAAAGATGCCGAGTCATCGCCATAAACACGATCGTTCTCGCAAACGAACACGATCGCGCTCGCCATCGTCCACAAGTTCCCGCCAAAAGGATAGTCCTCCTTCAAAAAAACGCCACGAAGACGAAGATACGCTAAATAAGATCCTTCATACTATGCAAAACTTATCTAAGCGAGTGGAGGCTCTGGAATGTCGACCTGACTACTCGACAGACTCTATTTCTATAATGGCGGATCAGGACGAATTTGAGGACACGATGGCGTCAGAAGTTGACAACCAAACTACCGGAGAGTCAAACCAGACTCCCATAGAGCCTATTCAGGCATCAAATACGCCTATTCAGGCACCTAATGAGCCTATTCAGGCACCTAATGAGCCTATTCAGGCAACTATGGCATCTAATGGGACACCAGTAATTCCTATAAAGGAACCGAATGGGTCAAAAGAACCCTCAGACACATCGCACGTGGATCAGTTATACAACCCAGATGCCACATCAACTACATGGGATGCAACCCCAGCTTTTACAAAATTCCTTGAAACTAATTTTCGAAGGAAATTGTCTTATGATCAGGTAACAAATATCCTTGAAAATTGGTCTACCCCAAACATTGAGGCATTGCATGCTCCAAAAGCTGATCAGCAAGTTTTAAACCAAGTGCCCATAAAGTCAAAAAAATATGTGCTAGATAGAGACAAAGAAATGTTCTCTGTCCAACGAGCTATGCTAAATGCAACAGCCCCACTTTGTAGCTTGCATGACTGCTTAGAGATGGGTAACAATCCAACCAATGATCAATTAAAAACCATACTGGAGCAAACTTTATGCCTTCTGGGTTCTGCCAATCACCAATTTTCTTGTCTTAGAAGACAAAGGATTCTAGCTTCTATAAATAGAGCAACAATAAACTTAGCAGATCAACCACTGCCTAATGCTAAGTCATCATTATTTGGTGAGGATTTCCCCTCCATTGCATCTAAGCAAGCAGAGCTGTCTAGAGGCCTATCAAGGAACTTAAACCCAGCCTCATCAAAAGGCAAATATAGGGGTAATAAGCCCTTTAATGAACCACACAACCGAGGCCTAAATTCCAAATATTCTGCAGGAAGTACTTCCTCTAATTACCAAGGGGGGTCCTTTAAATACCCTCGTGCAAAAAACCGCCCTTTTCGTCCCTCAAAGGGACGTCAGGCAGACTCTCAAGATGCCTAAATGCCTGGAGGAACCTAACCTCAGACACAGAAATTCTGAACATTGTTTCAGGATACCAAATATGTTTCTGGAAAATTCCTTTTCAAAGGACACCAGTAGTTACACGAGCTTCGGGACAGGAAGCAAAGTTGATTTCAGAAGAAATAAATCAGTTATTGTTAAAAGGAGCTATTATAAAGACTCCTACGTTCGAAAGAGGTTTTTACAGTCGTTTATTTACCGTTCCAAAAAAGGGAGGCTCACGTCGCCCAGTAATAGACCTGAGCCCCCTCAACAAATTCGTAAAAAATGCTCACTTCCAAATGGAAAACATTTCATGTCTCAGGACTTTACTTTTAAAAGGCGATTATATGACAAATATAGTCCTGAAAGACGCCTATCTCTCAGTACCCATCCACGAACTTTCTCAGAGATTCCTCCGTTTTATGTGGAAGGGCACAAGCTACCAGTTCAAAGTTCTGCCATTCGGCCTTTGCTCAGCCCCAAGGATTTTCACAAAGATCATGAAGCCAGTAGCAGCCCATCTCAGAACGAAAGCTATTCGCTCAATAATATATCTGGACGACTTCCTTATTATGGAGCAAGGGAAAGAGAAGGCAACAGAGAGCACGCAACTTGTAGTGAACATCCTCCAATCTCTGGGGTTCATAATCAACACAGAGAAATCATCTCTTCAACCAGCACAGGAAATCACCTTTCTAGGTTTCATCATCAACTCAATGAACATGACAATATCGTTACCTTCAGAAAAAGTACAGAAAATACTACATTGTTGCCACAGTCTCCTTGTTCACAAGAAGGTATTACTGCGTCAGCTTGCAAGCCTAATAGGCTTACTAGAATCATCTCGTCCAGCCATTTGGCGTGCTCCACTTCACTTTCGCCATCTTCAGCTGGCTCTGATAAGAGGTCTTCAGACAAATCAAAGGTCTTACGATGGCCACATCAACTTGTGTCCAAAATCAAAAGAAGAGCTAAACTGGTGGCTAATAAATATTCACAAAGTCAACGGAAGTTCAGTCCACCAGCCTCCTCCAGATCTGACAATAACGTCAGATGCCTCAAAGAAAGGCTGGGGGGCAACACAGGGCTCCCTCAGAACCAACGGGAAATGGTCAGAGCAGGAAACAACGATGCACATCAATTATCTCGAACTCTTGGCAGCATTCCTTGCTCTTCAGTCCTTTCTCAAAGACAAATCACATTTGACTATAGCTCTCCGTCTGGACAACACAACTGCTGTAGCATACATCAACAACAAGGGAGGAACACACTCTCCTCAACTGTTAGCCCTAGCACTGAAGCTATGGGAATGGTGCCAGGAGAAGGACATTCTAGTTGTTGCTTCTCACATAGCAGGGAAGGAGAACATTCCCGCCGACTCGGAGTCGAGAGAGTTCAAGGACATGAGCGAGTGGATGTTAGACCCCTTAATCATTCAACAGTTCCTCAGGGATCGTCAGACCGATCTCTTTGCAAGTCGTCTGACTCATCAGCTAGCGAATTACATCAGCTGGAGACCGGACCCAGGGGCGATTCACTCAGATGCTCTCTCGATTCATTGGGGTCCCCTCAGGGGCTACGCCTTTCCTCCATTCAACCTAGTGGCAAAAACCTTGGAGAAGGTAATTTCAGATCAGACGGAGATAGTACTCGTAGCCCCAGTGTGGCAAGCACAGCCCTGGTGGCCTGTTCTACTCAGGCTACTAGTGGCTCCACCGGTCCTTCTACCAAATCGACCATCACTTTTGAAGGACCCAACAGACCACACGAGGGTGCACCCAATGTACCCTCGACTCCACCTTGCCGTATTTCGCATCTCAACGAACACTTTCAGTCAGAAGGTTTTTCTCCAGAGGTTGCCAAGTTACTCGTGTCAGCCACTCGCTCCTCCACACAGCGTACTTACGAGTCAAGCTGGAAACGGTGGAGCTGCTGGTGTAGTGAAAGGCAAATTAATCCAATTTCAGCTCCTTTGAAGGAAATACTTACTTTCTTAACTGAGACTTTTAACAATGGAGCCGCATATAGGTCTCTTAATGTTTTACGTTCTGCAATATCTTCTGCGCACAAAAAGATAGACGGTTATCTCGTGGGTCAACACCCTTATGTTACTCAACTCCTGAGGGGAGCTCTCCAGACACGCCCTCCTCAGCCACGTTATACACACACGTGGGACGTCGATCTCGTGATAAACCACATACTCTCTATGAATAACAACAAGTCATTAAAGCTCAAAGAGCTGTCCTTCAAGCTAGTTATGCTGTTTACATTAGCCTGCCCGGAGAGAACATCTTCATTAGCTAAGTTGGACATCAGATATGCTAGATTTCAACCTGAAGGTGTCACTTTCCAACTCACATCTCCAAGAAAGGCAGGAGCTCCAGACAAAGCTGCGGAAGCCTTCTTTGCGTGTTTCAAGGAAAACAAAAAATTATGTCCAGTGAGATGCTTAAAACGTTATCTAAAGGCAACTCAGGATATGCGTCCTTTGTCATCTCCATCAACACCAGACTATCTGTTTATCTCTTTCATTCGCCCACATAAGCCTGTTAACTCGACCACACTTGGTCGCTGGTTGAGGTCCATCATGAAAGACGCAGGGATAGACATCCAGATTTTCAAAGCACATTCTGTTCGTAGCGCTTCAACTACAGCAGCTGCTAACGGGCATTCGTACCTCTGGCCACTATTATGTCAATGGCAGATTGGGCTTCTCCCTCTACATTTAGAACATTCTATTATAAACCATCAATTAATAGGGAGTATGCTGTAAAAGTTCTATCTTCTCGCAAATAATTTAATTAAAGATGTTAGAATGTTTGTTACTGATACTTGTTAGTTTGTTGCTCAACTGCATTACAACTCACATTCTTGTCATTCCTTACATCTTATGGGTAGACCCCTAATAATTTAGAAGTCTTGCTTTACATCGACTTCTTGTTTACCTCACTTCGTCAGTTCTTGCGTTAAAATCTACCATTTGTTGTCTCATATATTTCGAACGGAGTCTGCGAAATATAATGAGAATTATCCTAGGGCCGCGAAGCGGCCTGAAGGAATAATTCAGATTATATGAGCAGACGAAGTGAGAAATATATGAGTTCCCTCCCTATTCCCATGCCCTCTTAGCTATTATCAGGTCACCTGACATCCATGCTCCTCTGCACTGCGTCAAAAAGCCAGTGAGGCATCATGGGCCTCTGGCCTTATGGACGAGAGGCATGTTGGGAAGGGATGACGTTTTTTCTTCCCTTCTAGGGTACCCTGGGGTCAATTCAGCGTTTAAAAGGTGGTTTGAAGCAATTAACGGGAATTCCTACCATTTGTTGTCTCATATATTTCTCACTTCGTCTGCTCATATAATCTGAATTATTCCTTCAGGCCGCTTCGCAGCCCTAGGATAATTCTCATTAAACAGTCGCTTCATGGTCATGATCCAAAACAATGATTGATTACCTATTTTTTCCTTGTAATTAATGAAGAAACTTGAATTTAGTTTTCCAATAACTTGCATTTCGCTGAAAAAAAATTTAATGAACATCTTTTCACTGAGAGGACTTTAATTTTAGTCTAAGTCGAAACACATGCGCATAATCGACTGACAAAGACATTGAGCTATTTATAGATTTGATATTGAAATCGGCTGCTTGTTCAAATTCTTGTTTTTCATTCTGAATAAAAAGTAAATAGAAAACCTAGTGTAATATTCATATATAGAAAGATTTGGAAAACTTGGGAAAATTACAATGAAATGGAAGTTATTGTAGAATGTATATTAGTTTTTTGTTTTGTCCATCATATACATACCTAAAAGATATTAGTTAATATTCTGGGAGTCTGAAAACCTCTAAGAGACTATAAAAGTATAGGGAAACGCCCCAAACCCTCGACCTCAACCGACCGACAATTGAATATTTCAGAAAATATTTATTTTAGAAAAACAATCAGACAAATCGGTTTTATGAGACAATGTCACTACAATACAATTTAACAATGTCAGCAAAAACCTAAAAATAAAACAGTTTTCAATATTAATGTCTTCGTTTTTGTCGATTGCAATCTGTTGATCAACGCGACCCCGTCACGATCTGAAACCTTTCTAAATCTCTTCTTCGCAGTAAATTTTAACCCTACGCCATCGCAGTATTAATTCTTCTTCAAACTAGAGCCCTGAATATTGGACTCAGTGCCTTTAATGACTTTTTGTTCAAACTGAAAAAGTGAAGAAATGAACAGCTGATTTTAATTGTCAAATCTATAAAATAGCGCAATGGGCATTTCAACTGTTAATTATATGCGTAATTGCAACTCGACACACGAGCTTTAGGATTCTCCTTGCTTCGAGTCGTGAGAAATGTTTAATAACAAACAAAATACTCTTGTTGAATGCTAAAAAAACACTACATAAATCACCTTATACTCACATTAATTTGCGTGTTTTTATTCTTCCAAATACGACAATATTTACAATCCCATTTCATAACTCGTTACATGACCGAACGATATCTGCTGAGCCTTCAATAAAATGACCGCATCGACACAGGAAGCCCTACCGAAAGAAAACCGTTAGTCTAATACTAAATAACCAAAGGGTAGGCCCAAAGTGGGCGTTACCCTCCTCTCCACCAATGAAAATCGAAGATTTGACACCACGTGATCAGTTCAAATCGCACAGAGCGCGTTATGAGCTGATACGTCATTGGAGTGCCTCGTTCTGAGTTCCAACGTCTGGGGTTGACCAAATATAAATTGTAAATCGATTGTAAATAATTAAAATCTCTACTTTTTATTTAATTTCAAATTCATTAATTTTTACTATCTCCTCCGATTCTTAGCCAGCGTAAAAAAGGTTTGATTTGTCTTCAAGCTAAAAACAAAACAGTTACCTAACTTAACCGAAAGCAGTTACAACAGTCAACGTACGTAGCTGTTCGTACAAAATATTATTATTCGATCATTTCTGACAACTTACCGAAATAAAATTTCGATTTGGCGTTATAACTATAAATGAAAAAACGACTTCAGATTAGCTTTTCTATGTTTGCAGCTAAGTCTAACCGGCCTAACATTTAAAAAGCAGCATGTTTTTATTCGAACCTTTAGCGTATAAAATCGTCCGCGCGTAAAATTCAAAAATGTACTTGAAATATTTTATTGAGCTAATTACTTATTCAAGGAGCCAGGGTAGTTACCTTATATAGATAAAGGAGCCAGGGTAGTAACCTTATAAATTATTATTATTATAAATTATTATTATCATTATTATTTTTTTTTATTGACACACAGTAAAATACATTTTTACATGATTTTCTGGTAACATCCCCAGTCAAGCTTTTACCTAAAGCCTCAGACTTACAATCTACAAAGTTTTTTTTTTTTAGCCTATCCCCTATGTTTTCATTTGCACAATTTTTTGTTCTTTTTACGAAATGTTCATATTTCAATCTTTTAGTTCAAGAACTTTCCTTAGTATTCTTGCAGTCCCAAGCAACGTAGCTTTCTGTAACAGAGCAACTTTCACTTTCAAACCCAGTTTTTCAAGATATTTCTTGAGGTTTGTAGACACAATTCCCAACGCTCCAATCACAATAGGGACCACTATCACCTTGTCCATCTTCCATACTCTTGAAATTTCTCTTTTTAGATCTTGGTATTTAGGTATCTTTTCCAATTCTTTTTCTTTAACACGAGCATCTGCTGGGCATGCTATGTCAATAACATAGCATTGCTTTTCATTGTAATTTAACAACACGATGTCAGGTCTACGTTGTTTTATTTCTTTATCAGTTTGGATATTAAAGTCCCATAATAGTTTCACCTCTTCTGTCTCTATGACGCTTTCAGGACTATGCTCGTACCATTTGTCAGCGTTTGGTATGCCATTCATGTGCGATAGCTCCCAATGAATCACTCGTGCTACGTTATTGTGACGTTTTTTGTAGCCGTTCTGTGCTAGCTTCGAACATTCACATATTACATGATTAACCGTCTCGTCTTTTTCACCGCACAATCTACAAAGTGGCGATACATTTTGTTTGTCAATCTTTGCTTTAATGGCGTTCGTTCTTAGTGACTGATCGATCTTGAGCTGCTGTTATCAAGCCTTCTGTTTCTTTCTTCAGATCTCCTTTCCTTAACCAGTCACAGGAAGCTTTGTCTCGTATATCTTCCGTCTGTCTAAGTATTTGACCATGTAACGCTTTATTCGTCCATCTGTCACTTCTGTCCTGTTGTCTCTTCTGCACAGTAACTTTTACACTCTCTGCATCATCATCACGAAGTACTGTTTCACCTCTACAGGCAGTCATCAAGGAATCAGTATGTGAC